>JAHQIW010000023.1:0-99379 GCA_019055375.1 Parelaphostrongylus tenuis | reverse complement strand
CGGGAGTACTTCGTCTAGCCCTGGATCTCACGGATAAGATTCAGAGAGGTACATTAGGCATAATGATCCAACATTATCGTATAAGGCTCTTATTGTTTACACACTCTCCGGTCACGCCTGGCTCGTTCGGCTTTACCAGGGATCTGCAACACTTTTATCTGATGCCGATATGCTTTTACAACGATGAGGGCCTCCATTCCTAGGTTCCTCCTCAATACATGATCGCATAGGCCCTCAAACTGAGTGTTTCCCGTTAACAGCAAATCAAGTTATTTGGACTAGGGTCTAATCTTTCGTGCTAGAAAGCCTTCTCCTAAATACGACACATAGAAATATGAATGATAATTCCACACTAAATATAAATATCGATAAATATTCGGAACTGCCCGCGTAGACTGAGATGATAGATCAAAGAGTGAAAACATCGCTTGAGCAGCTAGGTAATCTAGCTCAAGCAAAACGCTTTTCGACCCAGATATTCCTGCAAAATCTAAACAAGCATTGTTCATCAGACTGTGCACTCCTCCTTTAATGAGATGAACAAGACGTGCACTAGAATGTTGCTACGTCCTATCAATCAATCTTGGCAGTCTCCTAAAATTTGTTTGAAACTTCAATAAAAGTTAACAATCGAGAAAAACTTTATACAAATGAAACAAAATGGACTAAAGTGTAAGCCAACCGTAAGCATTAGTGTAGGTTGATTTCCGTTTGATACAACCAAAGTGATAGCAAAACCGCACACATAAACAGCACACTCTTCTCAGTTTTACTCATAAAAGTATGTCGATATGCTCCCAACATGATTCTACAAACATTCATTGACATTAGCATGAACACCGAAGCAAAAAAAGGTCCGTGTAAAAAAATCGTCACTTTGACTAATTATGGATATACGGTGCTGAGTAAGCGCATGGTTATAGGTGGCCACTAGCGACGACGCCACAACAGTCCGATTAATTCAAAATTTTTCGATTCGACTCTGAAAACTCTCCACGAGTTTTCAGATCTGCCCATAATCACAAGAATTGGTACTAGACTTGTCTGGGACGACGACTAGCACTAACCTGTACATCGAAGGCTATCGCTGTGAGTCATGCTCGAATCGCCATGATGTGCACATATGCATTCATAACTGCACTCAAATGATTCTCGTCGATGCAGTAATGGTCATGGCCGCTCTACCTCGGTCTTTGTGCCAAGATCCTCCAAAGCTTAGTCCTTGTAAACCAAACAGCCTTTTTTGTAGAAGATTTCGCAAGCATATGGAGAATACAACGGATATAGCTTTCGGAGCTGATCGAGATTGCCTGACTCAATTGGGCTCGATCTTATTATGACCGTGTTACACGAGCTCATATCGTAGGCGGCTAATGGGGCTATCTGGCCTGCACAATGATCTCCCAGATATCCTAAAAACGATGTAACAAGTCATACACTAGCTATCGTCCAAGTCAAGTCTGATACGCAACGACTAATCCGGAGCATGAAAGGGCTCGGTGAGCCTTTTCACACAAGACCAAAAATTACAGACCGAATGATGTTCGCTGGGGCCTCTGCTAGCACTGCGCTCCAAGCGCTCATATAATATTTTCTCCGAAAGTTATTGAATGGTAAATCTAAGAGCACTCTTTTACGAAAGTACTAATCTCACGACTAACCTCTCGGGAACTATTGTTGATATAGTGTCTTCCTGGCAAATTTTGATTATACAGGAACCAGAAAGCGATACCTGTAATGATGTACAAGAAGACTAGCTAGACAACGCCCCCCGAATATTTAAATGCACTCCATGACAGAGATACAAATTCCGTGAGTTCACAGCGATCTTTCAGGGCGTTATTGTGTGCGTCAACCGTCACATCGTAGTAGCTTCATACATTAATTCACGTATATAACGGCAAAAAGACCCAACTAGCATCAAAGGTTCAATACTTAAAATATACCACACGGCTATAATTCAACCTCGAAACATCCGTAGGTCTAAACTTCCAGATCCAACGACTCACGCTGGCCTCTCTATTTGTTTCCTTTCCTACTAATATACACTTCACAAGCTTCCGAAAGTCTGTATTCGCAAATTGCTGGACGATCCGCGTGATGGCAGTTTATCGGCCAGGTTTGACAATGGCAGCCTTGAAAATTGCAACTGGTGGTAACAATCGAAGAACATTCGGACTACTTTCACAACTAAAAGTAAACAGCCTTACATATAGAGATACAATATCCTCTGTGGCACTTCATATCAGACGTGACTTTTTAACGAGGTTCTTAGCTTGTGGTCAATAAATAAGATATATCGTAACTAATTTGAATCTGAGCAATTTCCATGACATAATTTTTCAATCTCACATGGAAGTAATGGCCTACGCAAATAAAAATAAAACTTGAAAGAAACGCTATACACTCATCAGGTATAGCCTATTTCCTTCAGGATTCGAAACAGCGATAGATTGCTAACCTCATCACATATATCAAAGCATGAGAATAATTTATTTCACATTCACTCATACAAATGTAAATTCAATAACGTGTATGAATGAGGGGGTGTGACGTTAGGAGTTGTTCTATCAGCACTTACTGGCACTCACTCACCAACATAAGCTTGTAGTAATTCATTCAATGTTCTAGATAATAACATCGGTCTCACAAATACTTTATACGCAACTCCATCTAGGTATTCCTGGATTAGTAACCGAATCGAGTATGCGAAAAAAAAGCAACAAACTAAAAACACCAAAGGGAAAAGGAGTTCGATTTGTGCAACTCACAAGAAACAGTGTGAAAGAGACTAACATACGACTTTTCTTATGTATTACTGGCCGACCCAAACAACCATATAAAAATTCGCGGAAAATAAAGGCAACGGAAGTTAAGGAGATAAACATGATTTGAAATAACAAATACTATGTGAGTTTTCGAGAATAACACATAGAGAGATAACGATCGCAACATATGAGACGCACCCTGCTTCAATGATATCATACGGCATTACACAGATTCCCATTCACGGCATACATTTCCCTCTGTCAAATGTTATCAGTTGACGATAAGACGTACAAAGAATATTGTTCCGCAAGGAATAGCTAAAGAATAAAGGAATACAATATGTAAAAATGCATTTAACATGAAGCTTTATCAATACCCTAAATGCAAACTAAGACAGAGTACGCTTGTTGATAAAAAAGACTTTATGATCCCAGGCACTAGGAAGTTGAACACTCCAGTTGCGTTTTTCCCCCACAGGGTCGCCCGCGACCAATTTTTACTACTGAGTATACGCTCAAACAATTTAAATTTTCCGCTCGACACTTGCGATTAGTCCGTATCGTAACGTACTACTAGTTAGTTTTACAATACTTATAAAACCCTTATACATATTGGTTCTTTATAACAATACCAACTCATAGTTGGTTGTGAGCAAACAAGTAACGTGTACAACCGGGATCGACCGTCTTTCCCTTACCACGAGGACGTTGAGTGCTATTGCTAATTCGTGTGACTACTGGGGGCTGTTTGTGCCACCTACATCATCTTTCTAGGTTATAAGGTGCGATCAATCTATCAGATCACGTCAGATCGTGACCACACCGGGTTGGCTTATCGAAGCATATGATCCATTATCCTGATTACGCTTGCCAAATAATTGGACATATAATGATGACACAAATTCTTTGTTTATTCAACCTTCTTTAGCGTGGGGCAATGATGTGGTGCGGGGGGCTATGTGACGAAACCAAATAGAGTAGGGAATTGGGGTCAAGGGGGCAAGTGTGGATAGTATGCATCATCAGATCATGTGAATGCGGTTCAGATTCCGTCTGACGTCGGACCTAATATAGTTTAAGTTTGGATACCTCTCAACACCGTGGGTATGATTTACGTAAGGACTATGCACACCACGCGTTAGATCTGAAAAAAGAGTTGATTGAGTATTGTTCACACTGATCTGAACAAGCGTATCAAGCTTACGCTGTATGTGTTGAGCCTACTTAAAAAAGATTTTACGGACCTTCTCAGACATGACTTTCAAGTGTAATGTTTATGAGTGTAACGCGCGGTTGAGGTAACGGTATTCGGAGTCTATTGCTCGGCCGTGTTAACGTGCTCCTTAACCATTGTCCGTCACCTCTCTCTAACATCCTCCTCTTCTCTCAAGGTTCTTATTTGAATGTACGCTATCACAAAGGACAGTACATCAATGTCTCAACCGTAAGTTAACAGTTAAGTAGAATACTGTGGCTGTGACCTGCACCAATTAATGTTTTATAGGCCTATGCAGCCAAGTGGGTGCTAAGAAATGTCCGGGTAACTCACCCGCAATTCGTTCTAAACGATCTTTTTTCCCCGTTTCTCACGTTCTTCTGTACGGCCTTGGGTGTGCATTCGATCCATAACTTAGTTCAATTCAAGCGAAATTCAGAGAACAAACGTGCACAGCATCCTATACAGTGCCATCCCATTCCCTGTGGCTCTTTATCGGATCAGGGTCCAAATCTGGTTCCACTGCAAATTGTTTTACATTCTATCCAGTGATGCTATGAAGTTGTAAAAATGACTCCTCTAAGCGAAGAGGGGCGATTACACTAGTAAAAAAACCCACTCCATGCATGATTTAATACAGGACTATCGGGATGTAGAGTTCGTGGTGTGCTCTGTAGTAGATAGGTTTCCTTAGAAAAGGCCCGGTGAGTGGATTCTGAACGCCTCGAACACATTTCACAAGATCGCTGAGATTTTTTCGATCGAGATAGCTTCACCAAACTTGGGAAAAATAAAAAATAATAACGATCACCGATTCGTTTACAAAAGCATATCTGAATGGATTCTTTACTCCATGAAGACTTCGTGTAGTATGGAGAGTTGCTTCATCGAGGGTAGTGTATTGATGGGTTCGCTTGAAGATTTCTGCTCTTAGCTTTTTATGAACATACGTGAATTGCGTACCAGCTTCGAGACCACTATTGGCCTTATACTTACCTCAATACAAAGTCAATATTAGGATGATCGGAACAGAGATCCCTTTTATTAAGTCCGCCTCTAAGCTTTTCGTACGATGTTCTATAGATATATCACAACGCATGTAGAGTGATGTTTGCAAACTTTTGCTGTCATCAAGGCGGAACTCACGGAACCCTTCCTTTTACCTCATCCGTGACGGAGTGCTACCAAGTGGCACTACCGTTGCCTCTTTGCCACCACCCGTCAACGGTCTCAACCTGAAAGCCATCTCGGCACTAATATCCCGTTACGCTGACAGATATTATGGCAATTGGGTGCTCCAAAAACAGAATTCTTCCTATTTACGCCACGCCGAATAGGCAAAATGCGGTTCTGAGTCTCGCCTGACGCAAACAGTATTGTGTACATCACTCTCCATCGTATGGCAGATAATCAATATATGGATTTTAGAAGTTCTTCGGTGTATTTAGAACACGCGTACCCGTGGCAGAACTTCCATAATATTTTAAACATATTTGAGACGTCCTAAGAGTCCTTTCACAATCGATACTTACACTTCCTGTAATAAATAGCTCGTTCTAAAGTACTCATGGAATAATGTGCGAGGTATTATCTGGGCTACTGATCAGTCGAACCCTGGAAGTATGCCGCAATGCATCTCGTTTCGCGTTCTGAGCATATGATTGAAAGCTAATGAATGAACATGTTTAGTGGCTGTTGTGCGACTGAAGGACGCACGGTGGCCAATATGTGTAAAAGTGTCCGTGCTGATATCCTCCCAGAAGGATCTGGGAATTCCCAGCTCGCGTAGGATGAAGGGGTGGCGAACATAAAGCGAGGTTCCAAACTATCCTAAAGCCAAAGTGATGCGTAGCGGGGTATATCTAAGCGACTGTGCAAAAAAAATGCGTGCCCTCAGCTTGTAGTGTTTATGATTTATATGGATTAATTCATGACAATAGCACTGATGATTTAAGAAGCTATACAAATAAGTGGCACTGATCATCATGGTCGTAAAGACTGTGAGTAAATCGTATAACTCACAATACGTGAGAAAGTGCGTTGGTTCATTGCGGTATTTGTTACAGGGGGGGGACTCTATTTGTTTTTCATTCTCGGGTATTTAGCTTTATAGGAAGATTGTCGTGGCTGCAAGCTTCTCAAGTTTTGACATTCCGTCATGTTCATCGTGACCAGAAAGACTCTAGATTTGTACACTCGCTAACAGCCCAGCTAACTTAATATATAAGATTACTATTATACTATGAGATTACTGAAAATGCCTAGATAAGCGGATATGGTGATGTTCAAAACAAAAGATCCTTGTAAAGGTGAGAAATAACCGGCTATTGTGGTGAACCTCCGTGCGCGTGTTCGACAATCGAAATAATGGAAGCCTTGGTGGGGTGGACCCTGCTCGGGTTACCTCGGGAACGTAGGCAATGAGCGACACGTGAACGCCATGTTAGGTAGAGATATAAAGTGCACTACATTTCGTCTTCTTATGCCGAGTAATCAGTAGAATAGCTGATAAAGCAGTTCTGTGTACGTACTTTCACAAAACAGTCAGTCTAGCTGAGGCGTTCCTGTTAGGGTATATCGTTGTACATTTGACGTGGGCCGAAAGCGCGAATTTGGAAGGAAAGTAAGGGTTCGACCTCACACAAGCTAATCATAACCACTGGCGCCCCGCCTTTGAGAGATGTAGAACATAAATCGAGGTTACTTACTTTGACACTATATGGTCAGTGTGAAGGAGCCAACTGTCTTCGGTGGAGTAGCTTTCCTTTCGTGATATTTTTCACCACTATGTAACTTTATACAAATAGTCCTTCGCCTTCTGCGCTTATCGAGCATCTCACGTTATTACGGAGCCTCTTAAAGGCATTGCTAATGTAGTAACTGCCAAACACTGGCAGCGGCTCCTATAATAGGTAGGTGTCCAACGGTGGGTTTTCGATGTGAGAAGCGAACACTTGGACTGCATTTTGCATCTAACTCTTTCAATACTATCGCCAGCTTCGTGAGATAACATGCATAGCATTAGTTAATTAGCGCCTTCGAAGGAGGCGTGCTTCATTTCTTCGCAGCATCTTAACTCCCTCATCCGCGGGCCAAGCCGGTGACAGAGGACGCTTGAAGAGAAGAAGAGAGATCTGGCTCGTTGCTCCTGGGGGAGGGGGAGGGGAGGGGAGGGATGGGGGGATGGTGGGGTGGAGGGGGGGGGGGGGAAGAGAGGGGGGGAATAGAGGCGGGTTTGGGAAAGAGAAGAAGTGATATAACTAGTATGGAAGAAAGAGAGAGTCTAGACGATAGAAAGAGGAAAGCAGCAGGGTTGAAAGATTCGGAGGGGGAGGGATATTAGTAGAAAGGGGGGGGAGAAAAGGGAGGGGAAAAGAATAAGGGGTGGGGGAAGCCCGGAGGCTCAGGGCGGAGGGGAGCGGAAAGGAAGCAGACCGGGGTATAAGGCCAGCGGGCGCGGGGTGTAGGGCTAGAGGGAGGAGAAGGGAAGGCAAGAGGGGGTGGTCCCGTCCCAAAGGTTTGACCGATGATGGACTGGTTAGTAGAGAGTCGCACTGACTTTGAGGAAGGCGAAATCGCTGAAACGTTAGCCGTCGATCTTTAGGGACAAAAACTGATCTAACGATAAGTTTTTACTCAAGAAGAAAAACGGGACATAAAAGCCATTCCATCTGCTGCTACAGGATCACAGCAGGGAGAGTAGAAATTAGAAAAACAAAAACCTGGGATATTTGAAGAGCGTAAATAAAAAAAAAAAGTGGTGCTTCCAAGCTACAAAATATACTATTTCTTTAAATATTTAACTATTATAGTATAAATCATATATAAAGTATTACTGTGTGACTGATAAAAAACCTGAGTTCACGCACACTTGCTCCAATGAGGCTCTAACAATAAACAATTTAACATTAAAATGTCGTTTATTCATCTATATACATCACATCGGACAGTCACTGAAAATTTATTATGTTTCTTCTATTATAAAAAATTAATTTTCGTACCTTGCAACAAAAAGCCCGAAAGCAAACCAATATCATTGGTATTTAAGTCTTATTAAATCTTTCTTCGAAAAATACAAAAAAAAATCAAAAAATTTATTTCTCTAGCCGAACGCTTTCTTTCCGCTTTCCTTTCACTTCTATGTTCTATCTAAATTCCAACACAAAACAAACTTCGGCATATGGGCTTGTGGCTCGGTGATGATTATCCATTTTCCGACTCTTGCCATTCCGCTCTGAAGCGTATAGTCAATGTCGGGTCGCCTTCCCAACTTGTTCGAAATAACGTCATTTACCCGACAATTCCAATCATTAAGAAAACTATTTTTTTCCTCTCCTATGACTTCCCCTGTTGATCACTACGACTCTTTTCAGTCTTCGAAGTATTGCTTGTCTCTTTATATTCCCTTAGGATCACTGATTACTCATTGTTTTCGGTTCCTCAGCAATTTGATTTTTATTCTCTTGTTATTTTTTTTTCTTTTTTCCCTTTTACTTTCATCTGTTTTTTTTTTTTTTTTATGTGTTCAGTTTTTCTTATCTTGTTTTTTTTTTAACCCTTTGTGTTTTTCTAAAAAAAACATTTTTCTTAAAGGTAAAGCTTGTAGACGGATGGACGAGAGAGAGAAGTGGTGTGTAGAAGTGGTGCGATTTTTAGTGTGAGGGTAGGATAGGATTAGTGGTTGGTGTGTGGGGTGTTTCTATTTTGTGTGACTCTTGAAACAGGGTACGGGGGAGTGTTCAAACCACAGCGTGAGCAAGAGCAAAAGAAAAAAACAACCGCCGATCTCATGAAATGGTAGTCCACATCAGACGCAAGAGGAAAAACCAAAAACAACGTTGAGATTATAAGAGACGATGGCAAGAAGACTAAAATGCATCAGATGTTGTGAAAAAAATATGGCTTAGCAATAGTTGTGAACATTGGAGAGCTGTGATGATGGAAAACGTTATTGGGATATGTAATACTCTTATTTGTTTTATTTTTTTTTCTTTAGAGAGGGAGAAAGAACGTTGTGATTTGGATAAGTCATCTTACTCCTGTGTACGGAAATGGACGGATCTCCCCCACACATGGCTTCATACGAATACAAACGCACAGAACGTCGTGTGGTTATATGGATAGATTCCTCAAACAAGCATATCAAAATAGAGGGCGTCGGTCTGTAGAATGGTAGCTTAAATGCGCGAGGTTTTCAATCCCTCATCAATGCCCAGCAAGCATTTGGATAGAGATAGTTATTTTTCGGACTATGCCACACCCCACCCTGGAGCCCAGAAGTGTGTCCGGGGTAATCCGGGAGAAGGAGAGAGGTGGGAAAGAATAGAAACGCCATGGAAAAAAGTCTTGGATGAATTAGAAAAAAAAGCGTATCAGGAATGCTATCAGAGCCGATCTTGAAATAAAAAAGACTGCACTCAAAATGGTGCTATGCAGTTTGATGCATCCAGTGGTCGTATCTGGAATCAAAACACACTAAAAAACAGGCGACCGGCGACAGTGCTCCTATTGTTGTGTGAAAAAACGAAAGGGGGGTAGAGTACACACGGAGGCCTGGAGTGATAAGACGCCCGCCATCAGTCTGAACTAATGACCCATCAGAAAGTGGACTGGTTGGCTTTCCAGGAACAAAAACAACTAACACCTTTCATGTTGGCGGGGGGGAGTGCGCGGCAATTAATAAATCGCTGAAGACGAGAGAGGAGATCCAGTCGCAATTTACTCCTAGAGCAACTGGAAGAATTACTTGTAATCCTCCACGTATCATGTATATATATATTTGGACAGTAATTTGTGGAAATCTAATAAGTAGACCAATAAGCACTAAAAACTATAAGACAAGGGCCGGTGAGACCATTTGGGGGTAGTGCAAGCTGACAGGCTATAAAATTTCCACTTACGATTTCGGGACAGGGGTAGCGAATAGACAGACCCAAAGCAGCCCGCTATAGCCCCACAAAACAAAGCTAAAACGCTTCAATAAAAAAAGAAATCACCTGAAAGGGAGAAAAGGTTGGAATGTCCGTTCGGTCAAACCAAATAAAGATGAAGTAGAGGTTCACGAGATATAAGGTGCAAAGTGACTTAAAAATGATTTCCTTGAAAACGAGCCGAATTTTTTGACAGAGTGGGGGGAGCTGGCAATCAACAGGGAGTTGAGAGGAATTCACTTAGTGTGGGAAAATTGTGGTTGGTCTGTCAGGTGCGTTGAAGAAAGTCCATTAGGATAGTGATTGGTTCTAGTGGAGTAATCTATCACTAATAGGGGGAAAGTAGACGTGGTATTCTTTGTTTTCTTTTCCTTCCGGGTGGATTATATCAGTGTGCCATTTAGCTGTTCCCATATTAGTCTGAGAGTTTTTTGCACTTGATAAAAATAAGACAAGAACCCAATCCCCTGAGGAAGAAGTCATGCAAACTTAGGAGTCCGGATTGTAGGAAAAAACTGATACGAAAAAAATCACGCTAAAGATCACAGGAAAAACTCGAAAAAAATCAGTACAAGACATAAGATATCCACTTCGAATGACGATAAAAAAACAAAAGACATATATAAGACAAAATGGTTAAAGAAAAAGTGAAATACTGATTTTGGTCACATTTAATTGGGTCATGGTGGTCACCACTCTAAGTATGTCTCTGAGGGAGAAAAAAGATTAAAATAAACATACGATCGTGTGCAGAAAAGGAGTAGAATGAACTAATTGTGCCACATGCTAAATTGTAGTGCTCATTCATAAGATCTTGGAGTATAGAGCACTGTAGGATGTGGACCATGGGGGCGCGCGAGGGGGATCCCTAGTAGGTGCGGGTTGGTATGAACCGGCCGACGGCGGAAGGATGGGGTCTATCGTGCAGCGCATTGAACTAATTAGTATTCAGTCTTTGCTCACGGAGTGAGATTGGTGGGAAGTAGCAACTGGGTGACTCTCTATATGTCATTATTGCACTACAGGTGCTAGGTTCTTATCAGTTATGTATACGGTTGAGCTTTTACATAGATATCTATTCACTTGTAACCTCATATCACAATTCGAGTTCGTGTAGGTTACTCTTTATAACTTGATACCTCGTGATATAGTCGTACTTTACAACACAGTAATAATTATTGTCCATCCTTCTTTTTGCCCTCTATTCCCGGTCTGTAGCATTTCCGACCCTTTACCCGCTCTCCACGTTTTCTCGTTACGCGTGTGACCGAAGTTGCGCGTAGATGGCTGTTTATGGGGTTATATAGCTAGGTACGGCGCTATAGTTGTGCACAGATGAACGAGGATCTCTGATGGGGTGGGTGTGGTCGGGTCTGGGGAGGAGATGAAGGACGAATGGGGTTATGGTGGCTAGTAAATAATGGATGAGACAAAACGCGAGCGTAAAGGGTAACGAGGGGGAGGTTGGCGTCAGCATTATGAAGGGGCCATAGGAGGAGGGGAGCTGGTCAACGGAACTGAGGAGGAATGTGAGAAGAATGAGCGGGGGCCAAGTGGTGAAGTTGTGGCTCTGCGGAGGTGGAGATCAAAGGGAGGGGTTTGGAGTGAGAAGTGTAGTCGTGACACAATGGAGATTGTCACATTGCAAGTAAGAATAAGGTGCAAGCTTTTGACTATTGTGGTTCTTGTGATGGTTACAGATGGGGAGGGGAGAGGAGAAAGGCGAGGGATGCGGAGCGGTGTAGGGGCGGCGAAATTCGCCAGATGACCCGACTGAGGGTGGTGGGTCTTCTGGGTGCGATTTAATCGTTTTTTTTTGTTTTTGGTGTTATTATATTATACAAATATTTTTTTCTCTCTTGTGTTTTTTGTGTGTGTAACATTAGACTACGGCCTTTTTGTGTTTATGGGCCTTGGGATTACCTATCGCAGTTGGCCACATATAAGTAGAGACTTGACAGCTTGCCTCAGAAAGGATTTTGATAAACTGAAAACGACAGATATTAATTTTTGTTGAGAAAAGAGATCGTCGGGATTAATCGTACAGAAAGCCGTAATACTTCCCCAGAGTTATTTTATTTTCTCCTCCAGCAAACGTTTCTCCTTTGAACCCCGACCGCGTTCGCGGGACCTGGCGGTGATAAAGTAGTCTGGGCGAGCCTACTTCCAGGAAAAACCTGGTGAGGCAGACTTCACCCTAGAGGGACCCGCGTGTGAATAAGCCCTCCTAGATGAGGGTTACCGTGGGGGACTGTGTTCACTTGATGCTGCTTCTAAGTGGGGTATGTGATCCGAGCCTTCACCCCATGAAGCCCACGCGACCCCCACAAGGCCCGAAAACGGACCAGAAGCAACACCTTATATCTCGTGCTATCGCGCCGAGCGAACACATCAATGCCCCGATCTTGAGTTTGGCCGCCGTATCTCCTGTACGCCGCCTACACTTTTTTCGCATGCCCGGACCGTCAAAAATCGTGAGGCTCACATCAAATGCGCCACATTGTTTAAAGTAACACTAACATACAATGATGACGTTATAGATCCATAGCACGACGAACGCGCCCACAGGAAATATTGGGTTTGCTATTAGCTCGTAGGTAGAGAATTTTCGGTTCTTGATATACGATACGGCTCCTATTGGAGCGATTTGTTCAAGTGTTCTGCTCTGTCGCCCGTCATCGTCACTGCTCGAGCGTGTGCTGGTCCAAAATGTCGGTAGCCGCTGACGTATGCCAGCTTGGGGTTTTAGTTTAACTCCCCCCCTCAGTGCTCCTCCCCACCCCGATAGTAGCTTACCTTATTGTAGTCTTTGACCAATTTTGTGCCCCCAATCGATTGGATTGCCCACGGCAAGCATACGCACAGGTTATAGGCAAGGGCAACCCGGTATCATAAGGGAAGTTCCGCGCGGAAGGAACTCAACA
This sequence comes from Parelaphostrongylus tenuis, assembly GCA_019055375.1. Classification (NCBI taxonomy): domain Eukaryota; kingdom Metazoa; phylum Nematoda; class Chromadorea; order Rhabditida; family Metastrongylidae; genus Parelaphostrongylus; species Parelaphostrongylus tenuis. The sequence continues at coordinate 86,541 of JAHQIW010000023.1, read as the reverse complement.
AACCCCGTGTCTGCGCTGCCGATTCCCAGCCACCCCGCTCGAGAAGAGAGCCAAGATCATGTGAGGGTTTTATTGAGGCCCAGCACTAAAAAAACAAAAAAAAGTCGATCAAACAAAATTCAATATGACACCCTCAAAAGGATTGTATGTAATCAATATATTATTTACATGGACCACATCATTTGTAGTGCCATAGTATCAAGGATTTGGTTGATGCTTAATCGCGTGTGGAATTTCTTCAAAAGAAAAGAAAGGGAAAGGGAAAGGAGCGTCCGACAAAAAGAGGTCGTTGGTCCTATGATGCGAGTAAAAACCAGCGAGACGCCATGTTACACGAAAGAAAGGAGAAATCAACACAATAAAAGTCTTGTGAGAGGTACAAATTAACAGGTGAGAAAAAAAAAAAAAATGGAAAGAAAAAAGACTAGGGACGTGTTTTCCCCGAAGTTTATCAGAGGTTTCGTGTCAGTATCGATCAGCGAGTTAGGACTAAACAAGGGTATTGTTGGATCATGAAATATTAAGCGTGTCGCCATAATATGCGCCATGTGGACATTACTCCTTTTGTTTGCAGGCCTATTATAAGTGGTGAACCATCCCCCGACATCCGAGATACGAATTAAAAAAAAAAAGGGTGGGGGGGGGACCGAAGAAATAATAATACATAACAATTCCCAAATTACTGTTACAGTAACATTTACATCGGAGGCACATTTCTTTATTCCCGTTAGCTATATAGATCCTCATTACATGGTCATAGAATCCCGGTACCCTTTAAGAAAAAAAAGAGAAAAAAGGAATCGCCTAATAGTAAAACAATAAGAAAAATGAAGCCTCAACGCTCATTATCCATTTAAACTTATTAAATTAGTAAAGAATCAAATTGTGTTATTACATCGTTAAATTACCCCATAGATTGGTACATAATTTTGAAAGGTTCGTATACCAAAAAAAAAAACGTATAACAATTCCACATAATCTCAATGTGGAAACAGGAAAACATAAAAAGAAAAAAAAATTACATTCAAACTAAACAAAAAAAGAAAATAAACTTAACTCAAATGCAAGAAAAATCAATGGATATAAATTAAATATGGCCCTCGAAATGTCGGTAGCAAAAAAAACATCTCAATCAAGAAACTACTATCAAACTCATACATCGTAAACAAAAGAAGAAACAAAAGCTAAATCTAAATCGAATCAAAAAAAATCCTCGTGATCGATTACGGACGATCAAAGTATGACACTACCTTTGGCATATAAAAAAATCCTAAAAACAAAAAAAAAACTAATGCTGAAACAAAAATCAAAAAATAACTATTTGCCAATGCATATAATAGAAATACACTTATCGAGAAAAACAGCCATGGAAAGCAGGACATGAAATCTGCTAAAAACATGACCTGATGGAAACGTGGCTCCTTGATTTTCAAATCAGCATATAAAAGATTCAGAACGGTACCACTAGCTCCGCCAAAATACAGTACTATACATGATTCTTAAAATTTAATCTTTGGATAATGAAGGCAAGAAATTCCTAATTATTATTTAACAAGCTTATACTTATTGATAACCAATATTACTGGAGTGCTTGTGCAAAAAACTTTGCTCGTTCAGCGACCGGGGATGTCGAACGTCACCGAAATCTCAAACATCCTATTAAATACCGAATCAATATAGAAGAAAAAAAGAAATAGAAAGAAAACTAATAAAAAGCGGAATGGTGCAACAACGGTTGAGAAAGAAATTCATCTCAAAGGAGAGAAAAGAAAAAAGAAAGAAAAAACAAGGAAGAGAGTGATATCTTGGTTAGATCACCATGCAAATGAAAAAACAATGCAAATTTTTTGTATAGCACAAGCACGTCAACCATTATTGGGTATACTGTAACAATATATACTAAAACCAGACATGAAAAGAAGAAAAAGAAAAAAAGAAAAAAAAGGCGGGGCAAGGTGGTGCGGGGTCAGTATACAAGGAGAGAATTGTGATCGACTGCCGATGTCATATAGTGGTATAATGTTATATTAGAGTATACCCGGTCCCCCTATATGTTTAGACAACCGAGAAATTGAAGCCCTCGAATCATCATAATGGGGGGGGGAATGCTCGTGTTCGAGGTAAATTTGCTTCAGTGAGGATTTGTACTCTGAACATTCAAAAGCTTAAATCTCTTGCTACAGCTCCCCGCAACTGGTTTTTTAAAACACCCTTCTGTAGCGTTGTACAATGCCAAAGTAAAATTTTGTTTCACACAACCACATATTTTCTCTTCCTTATCTCGCTCATACTTCGCTGGACAAAACTTAGAATGCTAGTGCTCATGCTAACTGTTTTTTTTTTTTCTGGGACGAAGAAATCAAAATTGTGCTAGCAAGGACCAATGGATTCGCGGTGATATTCAAACAACGGGCTAGTGTGTGGTCGAGGGGGCAACGTGATAGTTTCATCAGATTTTATATTGGCGAAGATAGAGTTCCATTCATCCTGCCTTTTATCTCTAACCAAGTAAGTGCAGCAATTGAACGCTGCTTAAAACAGAGCGGATTTGGATAGTTTGATAGCAGTAGTCGAGATACCACCTTACACTAGAGCGACAATTAGTCCGCAACCGACTGTAGACCGCCTCTGCGAAACCAATGACTGCAAGGTTTGCCCAAACGGCAGGGAAGGTGACTGCATAAGGTCGGGTACAATTTACCTAATCTCTTGAGAGGCATGCGGGTTGGAATATATTGGCGAAACGGGTAGACCATTCTGCATCCGCGTAAAGGAGCATCTACCTGGGAAACGTAACTCCGACTCAGAACCCCTCTAAGCACGCATAAGGAACAAAAGCATAAAGGACAGATTTTGACGTTAAATTCACGGTTCTTGCACAGGAATTAAAACATCCTCGCGTAAGACTTTGGAAGCCTTTTGGATACATAGTAAAGGCCCAAAAATGAATCGCAAAAGAGGAGTGCCTCGTAGTAACGCGTGACCTCGCACCATGCCTAAGGCTGATATTCCCGGCCTGAGCAGGCACAGTCTCACTTACGCACTGACTCTAAGTGGCAAGTCTTCACTGAATAATTGAAAGACCTACAACATCTAAGCGGAATGAGTGTGTTTTTTTAATGAAGTTTTTCACTATGCGATCCAAAAAATTCATTTCTTACTTTTTCTGCTAAGGTCATGGAGGCTTTTGTGACTGAATGATTTGCGGATCAATTTGACCTTTCCAGGCTCTGAAGATGGCGAACCTTGCCGAAACGTAAGCTACCACGGCTGTTATGATAGTCATGCTGCATTATCAACTGTATTGTCATATGTTATGCTGATAATCAATAAATAATATCAATCACATTTTAGAAAGGCTAAACAGAAGAAAACGTCCATTTATTCGAACTATGCCGAGGTAAATAAATAGTCGGTCCGGGGATTTATTGAAACTGATAGAGCGTGCTACGAAGGCCTTTTAGAAAGACTGAGGACTGGAATTTGTGTGTCCCAGGATATTGATTGGTTAGGAACCTGAGTGTTAATCGGCTATTATTCGTTTTTTTTTTGAGCGCAATAGTGGATCATCGTCACCCACCTAAAGCGTGTAAACATAAAAACTTGTCGGAAGAGATACAACATAAGTTCTCAAGTACCTCCAAATTCTAAGAACAATGTCTCTGAGTGATGAGCCTTTGTACCGCATAGATGATAGCGAAATATAGATCAACAATAGCCATAAAGTGATAGAGCTTAGTTTTTTTTCTGCAATAGTGTCGTGTTTACTGCTCATAATTCTCTTGGTTATCAAAGAATCATAGTTTATTGTTAAAAAGCAGTACTTCCGAAAAGCAGAGAGACAGAAGAGCAGAAAATTAGGCATAGTCCCATGGATGGACCAGCTATGAGAAACTGAATGTAGTGCGATTAGTAAGAAGGATTAAAACTAATTATCGAGAAAGACAAAATCAGATCTTAGGAAGCAGTAGATCGTCAACAGTAACTTGCAGTACCGTAATAGGTACACAAAATGTTTTACGTTTGAGCCTACCACTACATAACATTGCATATATATATATATATATATCAACACCTGTATCACCTGTCGGTCCCGTTGATCGTCGAGTGACTCGAGCGGGTACCAGCAACTCTTCCATTTTTCCCTATCGCGTGCAAGAGTAGCCCAGTGGGTCCTTCTCGCTCTAGGAATTCGCTGAGCATCAACAGTAACAAATATATATATATATAATAAACATAATAATAAACGTATAATATATATAAATGTAAATAATACGAAAAACATAATCAAGACATCGTAAGAATGTTATACAGCGGTTTGACCTATGTTCCTTTTCGTAATGACGTGGTTTTCCTCGTTGAAACAAGGATTTTCTAGATACGTCAGTCCCGACGTAGAAAAAAATTTTTTAAAAGTCTCTTCAGTGACTCAGTAATGACGATGTCCCCTGGAACACAAATCTACCGAATAAATCTCTTATTTCCATTTTGGTGCGCGCTATAACAAAATAGCTGCGGACATGGTGCCGTGATTACAGTGAGCGAGATACTACGCCGCGCTTGCGTCGTCCGAAATGGGTCATATGGTTCCCAAAGGGTCAAGTTGTCTACCAATTACTTATTGCCAACGACCTTGGAGCCTTCTGGCATGGATTTCCAAAAGACATAGTGGACCAATCTTATGAAAGGAGCAAAGTTAAAATGTGCATCGAGGGCTGTACAATGTGGAAACGAGCCACTTATCGTGCAAACGGTCCTTTCAACTTAGGTATATTCGGCAAGTCTACAACCAACCATCTTATTTTTGTTTGTTTATGTCAGTCAACATTGCGTGCTTTGCGAATGACAGCATTTCTTTCGTACTGTTCGTCGTTTCGTGTCCACCATTCACGATGTCCTTCGGAGCTACGTATAAGTTCATTCTCAACATGCAACTCTTCCTTGTTCATGTAATCGAGTGCTAGTAAAGTTTATTTCATTCTATTCCCTGGCATGGCTCATCTAGTATGTTCTTAGGTGTTCACCACTGAGGAAGTCACCAAACTTTGTCTAAAGTGGCTCTTTACAGACAAGCTTAGTACCAGCTGGCCGACCTCGAAGTTATAAAGCTTAGGTATTTCGGAGGGGTCGTCCTATTGCTATTGATACACTTTCCTCAAATGTGACTTTAAAATTATTTTGTCAAGCAAAAATACTGAAAAAAGTGCCAACAACACGACTGAAGTAGCCATTTATATCTACAGTTATACAGCGACAACTGACGATATGCAAATTTATGTGGACATAGGACAATTGCAAAGATATTTTAAACATTTCATTGGTTACATCAAACACTGAAATATCTACACTTGAGCTTACGCAAAATCACAATTTGGATTTTTCACGTAGTGCTTCACTGCATACCAAGTTCATATCGACCAATGCACGTTCTAATTCTTTGACGAAGCTGAAATGTATGTTGATAATCATCACTAGCTATGGCTTGGAGATTCATAATTACGAAACACTCAAATCTCAATGACTGAATCTCCCAATGTTCTTTATTACTTACCGTTTAAGAGCTAGTGAAACCACAACTTTTGAAACTGGTTACAGTGAAATGCAGTTCAGTTTCCTGCGGATTATAGCATATACCATAACAATCCGGTGCAGCTGGACCGAAACACAGCTGGATGAGGTTACGAGTGGGGACCTGTTTGATATAACTTATAAGTAGATTAAATGTAGATAGGATGTAATTAATACCAACTTGACTAGTGGACACTTGGAAATGGCTCAATTGCTGATAGGCAGGACTCCGAACTATGCTTGGTGTGGGTAGATTGTTTTCGGCGGCAAGAAGATTCCAGGCAAGAAGATGCCGATCCATTCCAGCGCCCATTCATGCATTCTAACTAAAATAATACGATGAAAAAAGGCTGACACCAAGCCGTGAGTTCTAAGAGTAACATCTTGACACATAGGAGTTTTCTTTTCAAAGCTGGTTGAAACATAAGTTGAGCCTAGAGATTACTAAATCAATGTCTCGATCCTTTTTGCTTCAAATTTGGTACTAAACTGTGGAAACTCAGAGGGATGGGGTTTTCTTTAGTACAAGGCGCTATTTATATAGGGTGCAATACACAGAACAGAATGAACTCACGGTGTAATTCTTGTGTGAATCTGCTGCAGCCTTAAGCGCATCATAAATTTCAACGATTGGCACATGGCTTGATGTGAACTGAAACAAGTGAGAATATTGCTGCTGTAAGCTACGAGATTTATTTCTCCTTAGCAGGATGCCTAACCATCAAAATATATACCTTTTTCACAAAATTTTCTGCCAGAATGTTCGGTGAGCGTATATTTTCTGTTCTTCCCTCGGAAAATTTCCGTAACGTCGCCGTTTCGTATGTGGGAGGCACTAAATATCATAAGCGTCAATACAAGTGAACCTCTAGAAAAATTGATTCTCAAGGCTATTAACAACGTTAACGTAGAAAGCCCTCTAAAATAACAGGCCTTAGAGTGGTGGTTTTGGTGCTAGCGTGAGTCAAATGCGACTCATTCTCTTCAAAATTGTTCATCATACCGCTCGCCACAGTTTCAGTTAAAGTTTTGTATTTATTAGAAGACTTATTGATGGAGTTACTATGCTCGTTGCAGGAGAAAAAACCTCTAAACTACGCAAAGTAGTTTGCAAGCACAATTTCTTTGATAGAATTTTAGCCAGATTTGAGCTCATTGGGAGGAATTGTTGCCTTGTATTAACGCCAAATTGCGCTTGAGTCTCGATTTTACAATTCATGAAAAAAATTTAGCAGCACTGCCTACTAAAAATTCAGATCATTATCGAGTTCAGGGAACTTACCGATTACGATCTTAACTCTATGAGTAAATAGATAGTTTTTACTGAATGAGGAGGGGGAATTAAGGGTGGTAAGGTGGCGTTTGAGTGCATGCGACCCTTTTGAAAGCAAATTCTGGAAGAAATGCATCAAATGTCCGAACTCACATGTCGAATGAATTCTGTAGAAGGCTAATTGGAATGCCATTTGAATGAATGAGTCGGGAGATAACTTCACCGATTTCGGAAAATTCTTGCCATATCTTTTGAAAGTGTACACAGCCACATCTAAGTCGTCGGCCACCCTAAAAGTTATGAGTATCATCAGTTTTGTGTGTATCACTGAATGCTAAACACATTTTCACACACAACTTCAAGCTGATTATAATTTGCACAAATTGTGACATTTTTATATTTAAATATAAATTTGGAGCGTTTTGGTCTAAATCAACCCCCTATGGAACGTACTCTACATTCACTCTATTATTGATGTCGTGGAAGTGATTCGATAATCAGCCATTTTGATAACTCGGGAACCTATCGATGTATCAAGCCAGTTTCTTATTCTTCATGAAAAAAGTTTGCTGCTGATGTGCCGATTTTGATCGGTGTGAAATAGGTCCGAAGACCAAAAGCAGCTGTTACTATTGAGCTATACATACTCATTTTTTTGAAGGGGAAAAATAATTTCAATGTATTTTTTTACGACTGCTTCTATTGTGGCAGAAAAATTCTTTATGTTGCACTTTATATTGAATCGTTGATTGCCATAACGACAGATGCTCTCAATGTGGTTCGAGATAAACTAGTTTATGCACATTAATAATTGGAAAACGGTAATGAACGAGTTCCAACGTCTCTTTGTGTCCATGAGTGATTCCCAGCTTATTATAGAGATGAATCACTATCATGTGGACTGTTTTGAGGAAGATAGTATACCACTGCTGCGTAGGACATTTCAGATTGCACGACGCGTGTCTTCAACGCAGTAAAGCTCACGGACAAAAAAGTTTAAGATAAGATAGATATCTTACCAGTCCAACTGCCTCTCACTATTCTTGATCTGAGCTTTCTGAGAGTCATTCAGTTCAAAATCTAGTCGCCGCACTTGCTCTTCCGACGTAGTAGTATCGATTTTGAAGTCACTTGCTAAGCTGAACAAAGTCGCTGTTGACTAAAAGATAGTGATAGATGTGAAGTAATGCACTAACATTCTATCGCAGATGAAATCCGTCATAGTAGCTATTGGTGGTCCCTCGGCTGGCGTGTGCTCGTAATTCACACCAACAAAGCCATTTTTTCCTATTAGAAACTGAAAAAGAAGATTAATGAACAATGTGAATATTAAGGTTGAGACAAATATAGATCAAGTGACCAAGCACAATGAAGGATATGTAAAACATTCGACCCAGGCAGGAGCCAAACTCGCGTTTCACTTATTGGGGTGTTCCGGGATGGGTAAAATGTGGTTACAAGTATTGCGTGAGATCGCATGACATATCACTAGCATACATGGATATATAGTTATATCATCATAACACTGCTATAAGGCAATAAAATCAAAAATTATCAAAACTACATGGTTCGCTGATGAAATAAATTACTGCTTGAGTTATTGGGACAAGTCACTGTTCAAATGACCACAGCGCAATATCGAGCGATACAAACTCATCACAAAGTAGATCGATTGAATTAATGGAAAAGGTTCCGATTATTGAACTATTTGAAATCCAAAGATGATAAAAGTGAGCCTATGCCCTTGACTGCATTTCTGGTGTGGTAGAAGTGATTAGGTATTATTTACTTCATGAAGGATGAAGCTCTCGACGTTGATAAATCCGTGAGGAGAGTGCCATGTTTTCGTTTTCACTGAGCATCGTCAAAGGTGAATGAATGCGTACCCGGCCTTTAAGACGTTTCGCGGTGGCCTACCCGTACATCATTTCGGTGAGCTGCCTTCCGGGAATTGGTATCAATGCTCTCAAATGACCGACTCTATGTGATGGAAGGCTTGCTTGGCTTTCAGAATGGGCTATCGACCCACGTAACTGTCACAGGATAGCTCTAAACACTGCGCCATACTATCCCACATTTAGTTTATATAATCATCAATGATTAATGGAAGCTTTTCTCATTAAAAGTGGGTACGAACGTAACTAATTCGAAGGATAAAAGTATGATTTGGCAGGAGGCGGGCCAAACCAAGCCTCACATTTTGTAGGGCACTTAGTCTGCCGACGATATATGCCATATTTTTTTCCAGTGCAAGTAAAATATTCCATAAATGCTCACCTGTACAGTTTTGTCATACATCTATTGCACCCATTGCTCATCACGCCTCCACCGTGTAAAGTCTGAAAACATGACAGCGATAAAGTTCCATTTATGTAAATGTAGCCATACATTATGTAAGACAACTGAAAGTCATCTATGATCCAGATCAAGAAACCTAGGTACAACCAAACATTTCTGTTGATAGATGAAAATATGAATTCGGAAATTTTGTAAAATAACCTGTCTTGCCATCTCATCCCCTTCTTGATATCCCTCTAGGGTTCGAATTCTTGATCAAGACAGACAGCAAATAGTGCATCTTCAATGCAGGAAAGATGGGCAGAATTGGTGGGATGAGCTGTAACTACCATATCAGTAGATATTTGTAGCACATCTTTACAAAGAAGTGTGCATGCTCTGGAAGTTTCTACTTGGTGATATGTCGCTAGTTACTCGAAATTTCTCTGTGGAGTCATAAAAACCCACTCTAAACTGGTACTAAGTACCACATTGAAACTGGAAGGAGGCTTGTCCTAAATCTGATTAAGTTTCTCCAAAACGGTAGTCATTCGTGTCATTGGTGCATCTTGAATAAAATTTCGATTGAAGATATACTCCTTCTCAGCTTAAGTGACCATGTTGCAAAATGAAATGAATCTACTGTTTTAGATTAGTTCACCCAAAATTACAGCACCAGAACGACAAGTAAATAAAGTGGCTTTAGAGTCAGTACATTCAAGATAAAAAATCATAGTAAGGCTCTACGAAAGACAAAGTGAGAGCGGAAATAGTAATGTTATACCTTTCAGCTGTTCGTAAAGTTCGGCCCATCGATCTCGATTATCTGATGAGACAATTCCAACAGAGTGACTTAGCCGTTCTGGACTTCGTTTGATGATAGAAATGAACATAGCGGTGAGTGCTGACAACGACAATGGCTCGCGACTTGGAGACAAAACGGGCATAGTAAAAACCTTAATAGCTCATGATAAGTAGTCTTGAGCGGATTTGTTGGTCAAATGTATTTCGCTTGAGTTCGCATTCACTCTATCGCTTTCTCTGGATACAATTTTTACGATCTGTGAAAGAACTTTCCTCTCAACTTCTATAGTCTTGAGATTAAAAGTGAGATAAATGCCTGATTGGCAACAAGAGTTGATGGAGGGCACGAAAATGCTTGGAATATCCACTCACACTGAGATGGCTTGCTACTGTCTATGCAAAAATTTCCTGAGATTTACTTTACTATCTAAAGCACATACCGATTCAACCTATTCAGTAACAAATCAAAATCATATCAAGTTAGCTGTTCCTAGAGTTATGCTTCTGAAAAGCTCCGATATCCCTATCAATATCGAGGCTTTTCAGAAGCATAACTTCATGGAATGTTCACTAAGGGAGGAGCAGAATTTGGTTCAAATATGGAAAAACCTACGTGGCCATTGTGTAAAACAATAATGTGTCGCTGCTGATTCTCGTTAGTAGATCCGTAGCGAATCTGAAACGCAACTGATCATCTATATAAAAAATTCATGGAAGTGACTCAGACGACAATAGACAGCATTACACCACATTTGCAACCATAAAACTCTGGGTTCTCTTCACGACTTATCGATATATCGAGTTGCACTACCAGTAAGCGAACATAGAGTTATTAGAAATTTTCTGTGATTAATGTTCGCCAGTTTTATGTAGATCTCATTGATAAAGCATGGCATGTGAATTATTCATCACCTAATGAAAGCAGTATTTCGATCCACTGTGATATTCGTCAGCTTCTTGAACTTAGACAAACTGCACGCGAGTGACAAGAAATGACATTGTCACGTCGGAAATATTTTGCACAAATGGCGGACTGATAGCATAAACATGAAGAATTTCGCCGAATCCAGCACAATTTCGTTTCAAATGCTAATTTGACTCATATGGCCAGATTTTCCTTCCCAAACTCTCAAAAGCTGTAGTGCGGTTTCACGTGGTCGCGACTTTTGTTACCTTGTGATCATATTGTCGCTAAGGTGGGAAGCCAGTCCCGCGACACTGGCTATAGTTTTACTATAACCGCTTACAAATAGAAATGTTAAAGCTTTTCAGTTCAAAGAAGCCCAGGTGGAGGACGTTTGACACACTAAAATTGCCAGCCCCATTGAACCATGGTATGACACTATAGGTTGAGTATCAAACATTTTTTAATTGAGTTGTAACAGATGGACGAAAAGGCATAAGATTGGATTTCGAGGAAATCACGACAATCTCGAGGACCACGACCGAGAATACGGATGGAGGATACCCAGATGTTTGTGCATGCGTATATCAGCTATACACAGATGTTGAATCAATTTGAGAACTTAAAAAACGCAGCCACATGAATACGGTCATCTTATGGATGATTGACTAACGGCTGCAAATAACTAGCGAACAGAAAAAGTGCTGGGACCCTACGACTTGGTGTAAATGGTTGTCTAAGTATCCGTATGTTCAAATGTGAGCTGAGATCAACACTCAAACTGAAGTTCATCAAGAAAAAACAGATAGGTTAGTGAGATAATGTCAAAAAGTGATCAGACTCACTTCATCGCATCCTTTTTTTGGTATACGTGTTGTTCCAAAAATAGACAAATATGGACTCATATCGAACGGTGTACTACCAGCCATATCTGAGGAAGTTCATCTCTGAAAAATATCAAATTTCCTTCAATAAAAACAAAGTGCAGCATCTATTCAGAGTGAGGTAACTCCATGATGAGGTTCCATGAATTGAGAGTTGAAACTCATGCTACAAAAGCTCGGTTATAATCTCACGGAGCAAAACTATAGGAAAGATATGGGACTATAAAATATCTATCAAAATCATTGAAAAATTACTGAGATGTTTCAAGTGAATTGTGTAAAGAAAATCAAAAAAGGATCTTACTTCAAAACTTTGAGATGAAATTCAACTGCCGCTTGTGTCACTTTGGCAGCATATTCAATTTGGACATTCTTTGCCACTGGCAAGGGAATTTGGGTAACAGCAGGCCCTGAAATATTACGTTTTCCTTCTGCACAGGATGTAATAATATAACTATATGTTGTGCACAAGTTGGCATGGTCGTGTAAAGCGCAGTGGTTAGAAATGCTCAGAGATACGGAAATGGTGTGATGGTTCAAGTTCACACGGCGCCAACACAGCCTCAACCCCGCCAAGCTATTCAGGACTAAAAAGTAGCCTGTGCGCTAGCACCACTTCGACAACAGCACTGGATTCACGAAGTACTTTTTAGAACAACTTGATGATACTCACCAGGTGAAGTGACCACCGGAAGTGGAGTGCGCGCTTGCAGATATGCTACATTCAACCACCATGGCGTTAACTAAAAACACCATTCACTATTTTGTTACAGAGGCAAGATGATTCCTACAGTAATATTGTAGATGTAATTAGCCTTTTCCAAAACCATTCCTATTGGATGGCGCTGAAGATCAGATGTTATGCGAGATATTATATCCAATCACATGATATCTTTTATGATAGAATTTTTTTATTGGAATTCCCCCTAACTTTTTTCTTACGTGTTTCAGTTGTATAACAAATTTCGAGTGTTATAAGAAAAAAGGACTATCATGATTCCCACAGTTACTGAATCTACTTCTTTTTCAGTGTTGAATTGAATAGATAATAGGCATGCACTGATATCAATACATGAGCGGGCGGAGTGCGCTACATACGCGGGTTCCATAAACAGTACTTATTACGCTTTATTTCGGTGAAAAAAGTTTATTTTGTAGTAGCTTGAAAGTCTGACTACCTCTATACCTCGGTATGACTAAAGAAATGTAAAATGTTTCACGAACTGTCCTTTCATTATTCAAAACTTACAGTGAGAAACACTGCAAGTTTTGAATGAAGAAAAGTACAGTTCGTGACATTTTACAATTACTTTGTAGATTTTCTTAGTCAACTGACGGCTTAATCGGTATAAATACGTGGTGGATGTGATGCATGAAACTTATTACTACTTCTTGTGATCTACAAAAAGTTATTCTGCGCACCAAATTCTCAATAAACACCTCTCGTGCTGATGAGCTAGACTGGATAGCATATTTATCAAAATTAGTGATAGGGACCGATTTGAAAAATTGATATATCTCACTATTTTCCATTTCTGAATTTATTGCAAAATCGATCAAAGAAAGATATTAAGTGGATGAAAATTAATAACAAATGGTGTAAAAACTCACCCAGTTATCAAGTTCTGCGGCACGCTCCACAAGTAGTTTCTGTAGGGTAGGAAGTTCCTTATCGACAAAATTTTGCACTATCTGTAAAACAGAAGATAATCTCTGTAGAACTACAACAACTTTGATTTCATCTAGTTCATCAGAAAATGGACTCTTATGACTCTCAAGCCTTCAAAGAAAAAATATGACTAGCACACTATGTGAATCTGCGATACAAAATAGTATAACGCGGATACCATACACTTCACACGTAGTCATCGCCTGGCTCCTCTAACCCGGACAACAACACCCTCCATACTTTCGGGATTGGCATTTGGTGCTAGACTTCTTGAGAGGATGAAAGCATTCACTTGGAATATTGTTGAGCTCACAAAGGTCATCGTCATCATGTTAGCTGAATATGGATTGCAGCCCTACTATTCTTGACTGAGTGAAAAAATAGGCGTTCGGCTAAGAATGATTTACGTCGAGCGGTCGTCTTTTGATGTTACAGAGCCAGTAATCACATTCTGTATGCTGTATAACTTATAGGCCAATGAATAGGTAATTGAAGGGACATAGAAAAAAGCAATCAGTAATTTTTTGTTGAATGAGGTTGCAGTACGAGGTTGGTGAAAAGTGACCGAGATCAAAGTCGACTTGCAAACGATTATCAGGCAATCGGCTTTGATTTTCTCTTGGAAATGCAGTCGACTCTAATCGTAACAACGTAAAAGTGACTAGATGCATAGATGGCCCTGTACAATAACGGGGGGTCACTTATAGCATGAATGAGCGAATCAGTGTTTAAACCCTCCTTTCAAAGAAGTCTGATATCTGTCGATCGTGTAAAAACCGAAGTATTGGTGAGCGAGGATCCAGATCAACGAAACTGGGTTGTTTTTTACAATATGAGTCGGCGGCGTTGCGTTTGTAACACTTGTTGTGATGTGCAACATATCTCACACGACATGCTACTATTGGATAGATGGAGATCCATGGTGTTCAGCGCAACTGGGCGCAGATTTTTGTGCGATTGCGTTAGAATTTTGTAGTCAAGACGACACTTCTGGTGCTTGAACATGTTCACCGGAGTTGTAGAGGTCATATTTGTTTAGGCAAAACGGATTTATTCATACTAAGGTCTCGAAAAAAAAGTACTTTGTGTTAAGTAACCTCGTGCAGCAAGCCAAACCTTTTTATATACCGGGTAATATATATATATGCCTGCTAGTTAATTATTGCGTCTGGTAAATACTACGCTTCACATTTAACCCTTGCGCTAAAAATAAATTCACATATTTTGGTACTCACCAATTTTGTTTCTTCGAATTCTTTCTGTTTGTAGTGCCTTGGCAAAGTTCAGAAAGTGCTTGAGCGTATTTCTAGGATCTGGTACCGGTAATTTCGGTAGTGACTTCGGTATCTCCTTCATATAAGGGCCTGAATATTTCAAAACTCACATCATAATAAAGAATTTTGTCATCTTCAAAGAAATTACTTTATTAGCATTTACTATTGAATAACAATTAAAGGAAATGGAGTATGACGAAGCTGATGTTTCGATAACTAAAACACTTCAGAACTAAAGAATAGGATAGACTTACAGTAGACGCTTTGCTCTCAATCATCAAACATATATATATATATATATATATTACATATTATATATATATACATATGTGTATGTGTATATGCTCATATATACATACGTGGTAATATACACACATGTATATACAAATATATGTGTATATATACATATATACATGTATATGTACATGTATACTCTTGAGTTGGTTAGAATTACAGTTCTTAGTAAAGTGAACATGAAATTTGAATTGCTGATGTTTCAAAAGTAAGCGAAGTAGTCGCCTATAACGAGAAAAACTATCGCAAACAATATCCAGCTTGTTCATTTGCTTTAGTGTTTGAAGTACTAGCGTAATGGATTCCCAGATTCTAATGCTTTTATTGCAATTAACGAAGTTAAGTATAAGCTGAACTAATTTGGCTCAACTTGAGGAACCACCATTACCACAGGCAGCAAAATCAGTGCACATCGTCATGAATCTGTCGAAACTGCTCGTGCCTTATAAATTATGTTGAGAATCAGTAGATCCATTACTAATCAGGCAAATGTTTACTATGCTGAGTGGTTCACGAATCCAAAAATTCAACCCTTGTACTCTAGGTTTGAAGGAAGCGAAATTGCGCTGAATAGCAGAATTTGATTATTTTCTGCGCGTACTTGATTATTTGGTAACTAAGTTAATGATCCAGGTTTCTATTATCTAAAACTAAAACTGGGAGAATTATATAAAAGAGAAGGCTGATGGGTAAAAGCGAAATCCTGAGCAGATTTCTTCAATAGATCAAATAAAACTGCGATGAAATGGCTAACCACATGTATTGAAATCAATGCCTAAGTGGATGAACGAAGACCATATGCATTGTTTTCAAGGCATAGCAAGTGGTTCCCATATGATGAGTACACATTTATTAGAGAAAAACAAGCTCACTGCTAATGAAGGGAAGCATATGAGAAGTCATCAAAGAAGACTTGCCCAGACACTTTCAAGATTAATAGGGAAGTTCCTGCACACTGTATCGGTTTTCGACCTCAAGCCTCCTCATTTATCTTATCTTCTGCGAATCGTGTGTCCATATTATGACAAAAATTCCTCCCACTATACATGGCGCTTAGAGAAACGGACAACGCCTTGACAGTGATTAACCGTGAATCAGTTTGCTCATCGAAGATACTAAAACTTCTTTTGCGCCCGCACTTTTGAACTCACGAAGCCCTTGATCTCTTGTGAGATGGGAAATGGCAGGAGACCTGTCTGGAACAAGCTCCCTCTTATCCACGTGGGGATGCTCAAGTATGGTTATCTCAGAATTAGTGGAGCACTTAACCAGGGAGGATTAAACTATCATTGAATTCACATTTGTGACAGGAAGACAAAAACTCTCAAACAGCAGTCGAATCCACATGCGAGAAGCATGAAAAATTGAATGTAAGTAGTGGAGCTTGCGCGTGATAAGTAACTGTAATGTCGAATCATGTTATAAGCAAATGAATAATATTTGAAGTTTCGTAATGATGGATAACTTTGAGGCGTTTACTGCAAAGTAACTGTAAAGTGATTGAGTAGAAATCCTGGACGATAATTTTCAATCGTCTTTGTCACTGATGACGCTTTCCTATTAGCTCCTGCTTACTTTGGGCTTTTTAGTATTTCATGTTCAGGCTTTCGCAAGAGTTTTTTGAAATATGAAAGAACCATTGATAACAAGTCGACCTTGTTATAATGTGAGCTTCAACTAAAGAAAGCGGTGACATAAACAGTTTCTAAGCCTCATAGAATCACAATTTGATCTCGATAGAATTTAAAATTTGTATTTACAATGATGCGCAGATTCTTAACGTTCTTGTTCACATCGCATTCTGTGATGAAAAAAAGATTAGGCGGCGAGGAATTTATTGAAAAAGTGCTCTTAGTTCATCGATAAGGTTCACTGTGAGTCAAGGAATGTCGGTATGCAGCTCGAAGAGGTGATCTCCTTCATATTATGTGCATTAAGATAAGTGCACAAATTCCGTTATGTTTGAAAAAACTCACGCTGCGGTGGTCGACGATTGAATGGTTTCGGAAGACAAATTGTTCCTGAGTAAGCAACCGGCAGCCAATTATTGGCGGTCTCGTTCTGGAAGGAGATCAAATTTTTTCACATACTAAGCATTTTAGCATTACTTATGGTTACTTAAGAAAGCTGAAGAGTAATAACTTGTACTCTGAAACACGCTTATGAAGTTATCTAGTGTAGGCACCTTCAAAACAAAGGGGATTCTACAATTACATATAAAGTGATAAAAATGAAATAAAACTGTTGCCGTTATCAATTCTTGAGAATGTACCATTCCCTCGACTTCTCCAGGCATTTTTACAGGTGTTGAATGCATATTCGGCCTACATTATGACTCGCGGTGGCGACCCGATGTATCAAGTCAGTGCGGCTGTACTTGAGGACAAGTGTGGTACCAATCTGCTACCGCGAGGGATATAGGCTTGGCAACCCTAGGATGTGGGGTCGCACCAACGTTCTCACGTGTATCGCGAAGCACCTCTAACCATGCACGAATGGCGCGAAGGAGAGAACGCTAGAGAAGCGGCGCGTCAGATTAATAGAGCTTGGAGCGAGCTCCATCTAGAGCAATCAGTTTTATATCAAAATATTAGCAAGAAAATGCGCAATTGAACAATACCTATGTCGAGCAATCTCATTGCAAAGATCATATCAAAAAACTAAAACGGCACAGACTTTGTATTCTTGCTAAACGATAACACTCAAATTTCATGTCGAACAAGCGATCAAAAATGTCACAAAAGTAATGACGTGGGAGTTTTGAGAAGTGTTTTCTTACCCGCCTTACACTCCCGACATTGCACCGCCAGACTACCACTTGAATTTATCAAATTCAAATCACAAATTAGCAAATTTAGATAAAAAAATGGAGCTTTTCGGGTACAAAAGTCGTCATCTTCAAAGTCCTATAGAAACCACAATATAAAATATTTTGTATTTGAAAAACATATGAGAGGATGGCATTTTTAACGCACTTTCAAGCAAAAAATTTGCGTATCTTTAATCACAGTGTTAGTACAGAAAAAAAAAACGGCGGAGTCATATTTGTACATTTGATAGAACACGCTCAGAGAAAGGAAGCAAAAGCATCAATTGGTCTAGTGGACAGCACGTGGATTCCCGAGAGGATGCGCTTGTCTGAAGACCATCAGAAGCCCCCGAGTTTTGTTGATATCTTTGCAAACTGTGTTGTAAAGGTAAAAATAGTTCTAAATTTTATAATTATATATTCAATAATTTTCAGTTATATGTATGACTTTAATTGTCAGACACGAATCGCCCCGCATTGCTCAAAACTTGCATTTCATTCAGCATATTAAACATACATATATATATATATATATATATATATATTATATCTGCACTATCATACCATAGTTAAAAGCATCAAAATAAAATGAATTCTAGTTCTAAATTTTATTAGCGCGCTTACAAAAATGAGGAATGTGATTTAAAGAAACTTGATCGAGCATAATGTTATAATGCACTTTTATAGGAAGATTTTGTACAGAAACTCAGAGTTGAAAAGAGTGGAGTTTCAGATAAAATCTACCGTTTCATCTTTACTATATATAGCACAGTACGGTAAGACTGGCCCCTAATTTCGTAGTCTAAATGAAACACAATGCCACCACCTGTAAGATGTAATCGCTTACATTCCGGAAAAAAAACGAACTGGTTTTGCTATATAACCATTATAGAACTCATTACTTCTCTTTCAAAAAGAAAAAATTGGACGTCCAATCATTCAAAACCGCTGAGGATTTTCTGTGTTATCAAAACATCAAAACCATTGAAAGTTCCGATTATATCTATAACAGGCACTCGTAGTTCAGTTGAAGATACACATACGAAACTGGCCTGATTTAACTATATTCATTACAAGATGCTTTCCGAAAGAGTGAAAAAAATGCGCCGATTTCGTTTCAGTTCCTCAAACAAGACTTCATTATCTCTGGAATATAGGAACAGCCTTGCAGGATTATTCTTACATCTACACTGTGAGAGGTTCGTTTTTAAGGATCCGACTGAGCCCTCCACGAAAAAGTATGAAAGACTTCGTTTGCTCGTTGTAGGACGAATCAGGGCTTTTGCGTATAATATTAAATGGCATTCTACTTATCCATACTTCACAGGAACAGATATGGTGTAAAAATACCTAAAATGACTTTATTTCGCTTTAAGAAAATGATAGTGGTATATGCGCCATTTTCAAAGTAAATGGTATACTTTGTACTATGGCGAGGCCAAAATGGAGACTAATACAGATAGAACGTCGTATCAAAAAGGCAAGACCTCCTTCGTTATCGCAAAAGTCGCAGGCCACCGTCAGGCCTTTGCCTGCTTCGATAAGCTTCACAAAATAAACATTGATGTAACTAGGAACACTCAAGAACACTGATCATCATTGTTAATCGGACATTACGAGCAGCAAGAATTCTTTTTTGTTTGATCGCTTTTTTGCGCTGTTATGACGCTGCAAATATACCCAATTGTGTTGAGTGATGGGCAAAACTTTGACGTCAGACGGGAATTGAATACTCAATTTACGCTTCCTCGGGTGCGTGTTAACCGACTGCATTACTGACGTCTGCTTTGCATTCGTTGCTATCTCAGAAAATAGTGACAAGAAAGGACTGCAAGTCACAATTCTTCAAGGTTTACAGCCAGGTTCACAACTCAGGTTGCCAGTTTTGGTTGTATCTCCGCATTCTTGCAGTAATTTTTCCACAATTGTAAATGTTTACACCTGAGCATGATTGACCGATAGGCTATTTATGAAGTTGAAATTTACTGACAACGGAAGACAGCATAGTGTATGGTCGTAGAACGTAGAATTAAGTATAACAAAGTGATCATATATACTTTTTTAACACCAAAAATAGATACTGAAAGGATGCGCGTAGAGCAATGGTTACACGGTTATGCTACATACATGGTCGTTTGTTCCACTCATTGCCCAAAACAGAGCATGCCCAACATGTCCTCGAGGTTGATAAGTTGTGCATGAGAGTATAAAGTCACTTATCTGACGCATCCTAAGCAACCGAAGCTTCTCTTACAGGCCAAATGTGCATTTAACCGTTTACGATCGCACGAGTGGAATGAAATGCATGATGTAGGATGAACTGGCAATTACTGAACGCTTTCGATGGTGACTTTGAAAAATACGAAAAGCTTTGACAATTTAAACAGCAGAAGTGCATTCTTAACACGCTTCAGATTCACATAAGGAGATTTTTGCATTGTAATATCTCCGTCTAATCATAAAATCATTTTCTCATGTATTGCTCTTGCATCACGTATCAAAGTTTTGTGCGATAAGAAAACGAAAAGAAATATTGAACGATCAACGTTTGAATAGTGACACTCACCGTAAGAGCAATCAGCTTGCGTCCGAACATCGTAGGCTCTTGATACCTAAACGAGTTAGACAGTACTCAATACGACTATCTCCACATAGTTTATCTTAGAACAGGAGACGATATTAAGAGAGGAAAAATCACGGTTCGTGTAAATTAAAGCCCTATTGAGCTTCATATATATATATATATGTACACATGTATATATGTATGTACACTCATGTACACATACAGAGATATACATATATACGTATACATGCATACATGATGCATATATATATATATATATATATATATATAATATTATATGTAAAGTTGGGCATGTGCGAATGCAGATTCAGACGCTGGATAAAATCTTTATATATTGAATTATATTCTTAATTATGCTATACATCATCTAAATGCGTTTTCTTGCTTTACAATTTGCTGCCAAAAACGTATTACTGTTTATTTATATTTATTTGAAATTACAGAAAGGATGTTGGTTAATGCAAAAGTAACTGCGGTTGTAGGTTGTGTGTTGGTAATGGGTCGAAAAGCAGCAGAGACAACTCGCACAATCAACAACTCCTTTGATTCAAAAACTGTCTCGAATGTACATTACAATAGTAATTCAGGAAGTTTTTAACAGTGACGCATTCCAACAATGCATAAACCGCAATTACATTTGTACCAACGCCATTAGAAGACATTGAAAAATTAGCCAATGAAGCTTATCCTCTCAAAATTGCAAGAGATAAGGCAAAAGAAAGCATTGACCGATTTCGACAGCGCTTGTGGAGAGATTGGTCTCCGACTAATTCTAACAAAAACGATGCATGTGAGGAACGGATAAGTTTTGAATGCCCCATTCACGCTCAACGAAGTGAATATCTTAAATGGTTTAGCCAAGTATAACTAGGCTGTGAGATATCGATATAATGTACTGAACCTTGCTTCAGGATTGAACACGAGGAAGGAATTGGCTTGAGAAGCGTTTGAAAGCATCGTTTGAGAAGACGTAGTTATTAGAGGAAGGAACATCCGCTTTTATACCCATATTTTGGACTCAATGGCTATCCTGCCCTAACATATGCTTGAGGAACTCTGTTGCTACGGAAGCAAGATTAAAGATCACTCGGTGTAAATGGAGCAGTCAAAAGGCCGATATTATGAAAATCCGTATCTTGAATGAGAGAAAGGATCCGCAGTTCAAAGTACCGTCATGGATCGATCAAATCTTGAATGAGAGAAGGGACCAGCAGTTCAGAGTACCGTCAATGATCGAAATCAAATCAAATTTGGAACGAAGAGAACGGATCGGCAGTTCAGAGTACCCTCAACAATCAAAATCAAATTGTGAATCAGAGAAAGGATCCGCAGTTCAGAGAACCATCAACGATCGAAAATCAGGCACGCTGTTCCACACGCTAGGATATCGAAGATCAGGTGGACCGGACATGTCTGCGTCTAAACGACAACGCCGATACCGACTGAATCCTCGGGATGCTAAGCGAGCACAGGATGACCACCGATCCGATGGCCCGACTTATTCACGAAAAGCTCAGAGAAGAAGATATAATACTCAACGAAATCCTAGGGCAAGGAGAGCTCAGTGGGTTACTCTTCTGCATGATAGGGAAAAATGAGAAGTTTCACTGGTGTCCGCTCGAGTCATTTGACGATCAACGGTGATACAGATTGTATAAGTTACCTAGAAAATTCTTGCTTTCATGCTCAAAAAATGAATGAATATTCTGGCTGAAAGAGATAATTTATAAGACTGTCTTCATGCATAATAAAAGATGATCTTTTAACTACTCACTAATTATGCATGCCAACTGTGTTTACAAGCTTTCTCATGACTACTATATTGACGTTTATCCTAAAAAAATGCGAATGGATCAATGCGAATGGATCTCACTTAGACAAAGGTATGCTTTGTTTCGCGGTAAATTTCATAGTATGAAGCACTTCCAGCGACTTCCAAACATTCTCAGAAGTGTAAAGACCCACAAAAAACCCATTTAAAACCCTGCCCTATTCATCATTGACTATCACAAACTGTATAACAGTATGTATCAATACTGTTCCGTGCGTATCAGTGAGCTGATTCTAGATACCTGCATAAATGCTTCAGATCCAGTGCTGAAGAGATAGTTACTGTGAAACGAAGGTACAGCTTTCTCACCCATCATTTACGATGCCTTTTGAGAAACGAGTACCTCAGTGAGTCTCAACGCCACGCTACGGTGGTATTAGATCTCACACGATTGGAGTGAAAAAGGTCACCTGTTGTCAGACAATTCTATTCCAGTATTCGTTTTGCCACGATAGACGACAGGTGACGGGTGACTCGTTTTGCCGCCAGGCAATTGTCACGTTTTCAATCTCGACATATTTGTCTTCTTCAGAGCTGGGGTGCTCCAAAACAACAATACACATGTGTTCATCCACGCGGTGTGGGTGTTCTCTGTACTATCCGGCGGTTGAATCCAGTGAAATCCAGTGAAGTGGAGCACCGCTCGAATGAGGATTTTCACTACATTCACTAGCATATACATGTATGAGTCATGTATTAGCTGGCAATTAGCTTAAAACAATCCTAAAAATCTATTATCATTGAAACCCGGCGACAATAATAAGTACTTTTCATATCTACATCGCGAGAAATGACCACTTGTAGACATTCTATAAACCTCTGCATTATTAACTGATATAGGGAAAAACGAAAAAACTTATCTTGATTAGATGACGCAAGGTTGGTAAGGTAGTCGCAGTAATTCGGCTAACGTTTCGGCAGCCGGCCTTCTTCAGAAGTGCCAACCGAGTTACTACGACTACTTTACCAACCTCGCGTCAGCTAATCAAGATAAGTTTTATCGATTTACGTATATCACTTGTAGACTATCGATTCAAATCAATCCCGGTCTGTAGAAGACGAAGCTATCAAGACGTAAGCTGAATAAATATTTGCAAACAAGATCGATTAAGCTCAGTAATATAGAAAGACATTAGAGATATCTTTTCCAATATTTTGATTCCGTTTAGAGTGCATTACGCACCAAGAGCAAATCTCTTCTTCACAAACATCGTTTCATTGAGGTAAAGTCGATGGCCGACCTTCCCACCAACGCTGCCAAATTAGGCCAGTGTTCATCTTTGACTGATGCTAATTTCTTGGAAAAGGGTACTATTAACAAGATGAAAATAGTGCAATTTTCAGCGCTTCATTTCATTAACATACTAATTCCATTGAAATTTTGACATGACTTTGCGGAGCACGACTATACAAGATTTTGGCAAAACGCTATCGCCTTTTCTAATCACTTTATATTGAAGTTAACGTCATTATGCAATAGTGAATATCGTGGATGTGCAATTGCTGTTATTATAACTCCAAAATTATATCAACTTTATGAATAATTGTTCAAATTCTCCATGACAGCTTCCGTGGCAACTGGTAGAAGACCTTTTTGAGTTGATAGAACCGAAATAAAGTGGTTCTTTGTACTTTTGCAAACTTACAGGAGCTTCACTATCACGCAGATAAGCATACAGTACCGTATTTTCTTTGAAACCCTGCTTACTCACATTGCTATTCTTCGTTCACTGCTCTCTCATTCCTGCTAAGTATGAATCAAGAGAAGAACTTAGAGGAAAATAAACAGCAAATAGACTTGGGCGACAGACGCTTATTCTTGTGGATCTAAACTCGAGTGAAGAGCACCGAGAAGATGGACACCAATTAGAATTACATGAAAAAACTAATGTTTGTGGGACATCCTCGTTTGTCGGTTGTATTTGGTGACGAGAAGCTCGCCAATCACTCCAAGAATAGATTTGAACCACATTTATTGGTAACGACTCTTTACCACCTCATATTTACCAGCCATTAGTTTGCAGCCGTTGGTCACATACATGTGCACGTCTTC
This sequence comes from Parelaphostrongylus tenuis, assembly GCA_019055375.1. Taxonomy (NCBI): domain Eukaryota; kingdom Metazoa; phylum Nematoda; class Chromadorea; order Rhabditida; family Metastrongylidae; genus Parelaphostrongylus; species Parelaphostrongylus tenuis. The sequence goes on along the minus strand of JAHQIW010000023.1, from coordinate 62,317 downwards.
TACTCGAACAAAGAAGGTTAATTTCACTGTGGAATAGCATGAATAGCAAGTTCATTGTCATTCGCCTTGGTCTGGTAACGAACAAAAGTCCGCTTTATGTCGTCTTCCGTTTGTACGTCAACTGTGTGAGCCACGTAGCCTCGCGACTTCACGCGACCCGTAATCACAATTACTGTGTGATCATAGCATTTCTCGCATCCCATTCATTTCCTCGCATTAATCCTTCTTAATGATCTTCAAATACTTAACGTATTGCTTTGGCTGTTGCTTGAAAATTTGGTAATCTTATGGTCGGCGTAGGATGCTACGTCGAGACGATTCTTCTAGCTTTCGGAGGGAGCCGAGCTAAGGCGTCTCCTAAAGTGCTCGTCGACTGACTGTAAGAAAGTATCGGAGAGGGACTCGGAATAGCGCCTTGCTTACTACCCTACTTCTGTACCACATCACTAACTATTGCGCTACCTCATCTTCGTCTCACGACTTATCAGTTAAAAATGTCTCAGTCGGAGAGATCCATGGAAGAAACGCACTAATCGCAACGAAATTCGTTTTCTGACGACAAATTGAGAAAACAACTCTTAAGCCATTACTTCGCATAACAACTTCCCTGGTATTATTCCACATCAAGGAAATAGCGCTTAGTGCACAAGATAGTATAGCGATGTCTATTGAAGATAATCCAATGCACAACCTCGGATGGTATTTTGCAGACTCTTGAGTAAAATCGTCCTCGAGATTTAGAGGAATACACTCAGTAAGTTAGCATTGATAGAGTGACCTTATAATAATAAACAAGACGCCGGATGGACCAGAGCACTGAAATGGGTCTTGTGAAGACTAGAGAAAGAAACCTGCGAAAAGGTGCCCATATTCACTGCACACGTAAGTCAACCCTATATTTGAGAAAAATTAACTACTAGACCCTCAAAGCCCAGTCACTCAGCGTAAACTACTTAATTCTTGATTGTACCGTGGAGGAAAGACAAATTCTGTGCCAAGTTACCATCTTCTAAGCTAAATTGGACAAATATGAAACGCCAAAATATGCACATAATCCAGTCAAAGAAAGTTATGTTTTGTGGATGACCGATGAAATTACCAGATGTAACATAGTGAACTTTCCAGAGTCATTACAGGCCACAATTTATCACTACGAGTATTTGAAGCTACACAAGAGCGGAAACGCTTGAGGCGTTGATCAGATGAACAAAATAAGAAAAAGGGAGTGTTCTGACACGGCTATGTTGAATTACATGTAGCATACTGAAGACTTTAAAATGAAAGAAAAACTAGATATGAAGCCGTTAAACTGAAGATTTTTACAAGATTTTCACCATTTCGTCGTCCGTCACTTTCAAGTAGATTAACAACAACCGTGAAGGAAAAATTATAAGACTTTTTATGTTGATCAAATTTTCGATATGAAATATTGGCGTGACAATGACTACCGAAAGTCAGCGCATACATCAAGTCAGTGTTTATGGATGTCGAACCAGGATTTATGTCTTCTCAGACAAGTCCAGTATCAATGTGCCGATCATGTGAGGCAGGAGGCCAAGGCACGAAGCGCGATCAACGAGCACCTGTTTAATCCAAAAGATACGTCTGACCAAGTCCTCGTAACGTAACTATTGGGTAACTATCAGCTCATGATAACTTTAACGATTTAGTTGTTCCTGAAAACTCCTCACAGACCGTGAATTCACAATGAGGTGAACAAACTTTGCACTCGCTTGCGAAGACTGTACATCAACACGAGTAGAAAAATAATAGGTTAGGGAAAAAGTTCTGAGAAAATGCTTGTAACTTTTTTGGGTGTCGGCCATTTTCTGTGATTTGGGATCATTTGAAAGCCCGTCCTCTCCAGCGTTGATTGGTATATAATTTATCTACTTATTTCAAGATGGAGTTAATAAGCGAGCAAATTAGGTTGTTGATGATGCACGAATGGCTGTTGGGTTCAAATACAACGGTGACAAGTGAACGCATCAATCTGTCCTGGGGCGAAGACACAGTTGACAAAAGTACGGTGTACAGGTGGTTCAAAAGTTTGACGAGTTGAAGGGGAGTACTTTGACTATCAGTTTTGTCTTTGTTCAGGTGTAGTAAGTGCATAAATAAATGTTTTACAAGCATTTTCTCAGAACTTTTTCACAACCTATTAAGTAATTTTGAGGCTTAAAGTTGAACTCAAACTTTGTCTGGAAGCTCAATCACATTAGTTATTTGCCATATTATAATCAAGTTTTCTACAGAAGGAATCAATCTGAACCTATTTGATCTCGTGAACATCGATTTTAAACAATGGAACTTCCTCTAGCTTTTCTCTTATTGCTTGTTTCAGAGGCCTTGATTGTTTAGTAAGAAAACTCGCGAAAATTCTCAAATACAAAGGACCAAATGCAGTTTCAACACAGAACAGATGATATTAGGTTGGGAAGAATATTCTAGGGCACTTGTCAGAGATTGGAAATTTATGCATTGATTTCAAACAAAAACAATAGTATCTACTATTCAAAGCAAAGGTCATTGTCTTCCACAACTTTCTGCTATCGCTCCGCCAAGTTTGGGATCTGGTCGAAGTATCTTTCTTTCAAAGGGCGACCCTAAAAAAAGTGTTGCATTGATCGCAAGAGGCTAAAGTTGGATGAAAAGATGAATAATAGGTGGGCCTTCAGCGGGAAATCCCACATAAAAAACTCTAATAATCCCGTGATATGCATGAAAGTTATCTCATGCTTATTAAAGTGCCCCAAAACTTTCTTTCCAACCGCAGTTACACAAAGAAGATGATACAAGGCAGAAGGAAAAGAGTGGCATATTAGTCAGTGAGATACGGCACCACCGTATCTTGAATCTCTTTTTATGGATGAAAAAAAGCTAAGAGTACTTCTTGTGGAGAATTCGAGAGCGATGGATCATAATATTACTTTAGATGAATCTGAAGATTTTCAAGTGTCTGGCAAAAGTATATAGAGAGGTAGAATCCAAAAAAGGAAATTTGACAAAGTATATTATGGTTTAAGATTGAATCAGATTTAGTTCGTGAAGACTTTGCTTCGCTATATTTCAGCTAAAAAGATCTCGATAAGTGATGAATCCAAAAAGCGATCATATGAGGATAATCAGTAAAAAATGTTCTGCATAGATGGATACTGCCGAGCGAGGATGTCTCAGTCAAATGGTGTTTCAGGGGACTGAACTTAACTTGATGCGATCAAAAAGATCTATATCACAGAAAAGAACGAGTGAGAACTTCGACTCAAATTATTACGATTCTAAAGAAGGCACTATTACCGAACGATAAAAGGTTTACAATAACCTCTGTGAAAACTTAATGTTGATATAATAAGAGCGCGGTCGACGCAGTGATTAACACGCTGTGCAACATACACGTCAACGCCAGTTCGATCGCGTACACAAGTTTCACCAAGCCTTACAACGCTTGGAGTCGTTTAATTGCTATCAGATTCGCTAGGTGGATAGCAGCACTGACTTGATACATCAGTCGGCCACTCTGAGTAATTATAAAGGCCAGATATACATCCAGTCCCTCCAGATACCTCTAACGATGTGATGTATACAAATGCATGACGCATCCCTCAGTGATTGAGGAAGGTCGAGTGCTCGATCCTTTCTATTTAATGTTAGCTCGCCGACGGCAAGTTGTCCTCTACGGGGCAGCGAATTCTGATAAAATGATGAAGGTTTTTCAAGAATCACATTTGGCAATAAGTCAACGACGTTCATGAAAAGAACATAGTCTTGAACTGCAGTTGAAACGATAAGAAAATTTCAAGACATTCGTGATTGTCAAATAGGAGACGACGAAGAAAATCAGAGAAGTGCTAAAAATCAATGAGTTACGGTAAAGTTTTACAAAAAGTAGATCTTTACTTCTGCTAGATCTTTATTTCCACTAGACATGACTGGGCATGAGAGATTTAGTGAGCCCCCTACGTGGTCGAACCAGTATCGTTCTTGCAAAGAACGATATCATTATCACTGTGCTATCGTTCTCGTAAGGGATGAACTGATTTTATTGAAATACATCTCCATTACCGATATCTCCGCTTTTACTCGTTTTTTCATGTTTTCTCTACGAGAAAGACACTACGGTAGTGAAACTGTCCGCGGTGAGCACTAAAAAACCAGCATAATACGCATGAATTTTTTGTTTTAGGTACTACTTTTCAGCCGTGTTATGATGTCATAACTATACATCTATGAGTATTCAACGCTATGCAAAGACATCCGACATGAGTTCGCATGTCAATCATATCGGGACGCGTGCTACCACTGAGCCACCAATGCCACCGCTTTGCTACCAAGCTTTCTGAAGACGAAAAAAAACAAGTGTCCTCAAAAAACTCTGCAAAAATGTCACGCTTCTCTGAATTCTTTCTGTAGGTTGGAATATTGCACAGAAAAATAGTAACGGCAGCTATCGTATATGAATTCAAAGACGTCTTGCATAATTCCAATTGAACGTTCGTCCAAGTTCGTTCAAAAAATTATTAGAAGCTGGCAGTTCCAGCTGAAAAGCGGTAGCGATTACTAGAGATGTCGTTCAATAAAATGTCTGAAGTTAGCTGCTCGACTATGTCCTGGGCCCAATCAAGCTCTCATCCCCTACGGTGTAGCGAAATTGGAGCACCATATTTGTCTTAGAGCAAATTTTGATTCACAGAAGATGGAAGCTGCTTGTGGCGAAAATCCATAGAACGTTCTATTAAAGCGTCTGAAAATTTCTGTTAAGCAGTAAACACCATCAAGCAACGACATTCTCGTAAAAGGAAAGTTTTGAGCATTCGTCGAATTAACACGCCATAATCGTTCGCCGATAAAAGATGCGAAAAGACAATTTGAATGAAACCGCAGCATATGTGCGGTTGGGTCATTCGAATAGATATTAAGAAGAACTGCAACTTCTTTTTTCACTTAGTGAATTTAGAAGACGGTGCTGTTGGATATCGGTAACCATCATCGATCCTTTGAGGCAAAACGAGTTTTCTATCCTTCTTTTTGTATAGCTTTTTTGTGCGATAGCTTAAATCTCTACAATTCTGACGTTTTCCTTCATTTTCTGAAGTTGCCTTCATAGCGTGTTGTAGCAATAAGAATAAAATCATATTTCACACTCGGCGTGTTTCTCGCTGGACAAAGTTTCTCGTCTAGATATATAGCACCATTTGAATGCAGAAATTTCGATAATTTTAATACTGTACGGTTTTTAGAGAAATCCTCTCATGCGCTGTAGCAGTGAAAACGAATTCAGTCTCGCACTCGGCGCGGTTTCTGCTTTTCTAGTGTGTGTGAATGACAATAACGATAGTCTTTTAATAGACTTTCAGTAGTTATTTCGACACTTTTCTGTTATCGGGCACGGATGTTCAAAGGGACCTTTTTCGCTGAACATAAACTTTCCCCTAGACCATCGGTTTTTATACGGAAGCTTACATCTCGAAGAATTCTAAAATGCACTTGTTTTTCTGAAAAGCCTTCTTACAGCGCTGTAGCATCAAGAATAAAATGGTGTCTCACATGCGTCGCGCATTATCGAGCTTACACCTTGCTAGACAGAGTGCTTCCCTTAACACGTTGACAGCGCGTCGAAATCCTGAGAGGCACGCGGCGCCGTCGCGGTGAGGACGGTGGATACAATGACGTTGTGGTAGTTTTCTAACGAATGTGGATTTTTATCGCAATTAAAGGGAGTTTCGTCGCCAGTGAATGTTAAAATTTGATAGAAGAGACATCGATAAAGCTATCTGTAGCAGAAACAATGGCAATGCTTGCTCCTAAAACTTCGAATCTCGAGGGAAAAAGCGGATCCTCACTAAAACGAACTCTGCTTGCACAACGTTAGCTTTCCGCGTTAGATGAAAGTAAAACGAAAGTTAGAATCTATAGTATTTCTACTGCTTTTTTCGCAGTGTTATGATCTTACTTATACAACTATGAGAATTAAGTGGTGAGCAAAAACATGGCCTCAGGCGGGAATCGAACCCAAGTTTCAACCTATCCGGGGACGCGTGCTCTACCACTACACCACTGAGGCACATTTGCCCGACCACTAATTCTTGACATTCACTCTTTTTCTGACCATTTAAAACAAAAGTCATTTCTCAAAGCAAACTTAGAGAGACAGCAGACATTTCTCAAACATTCTTTTTTTTTGGATTTGATTTTGAATGTTTATAACGAGGTTTTAGAAACAGTCGATTCAATGGATTTCTCAAACTATCGAATGACTACAAAAGCACGGGTGAAAAAGAAAGAAACGAAGTTAAATAACAGCTGGAAATATGTTCCCTTTCACAAAAACATGCTTTTTTGGTTGAGACATGGATGATTTTTCGATACATAGGCATTCTCTTCACTATGAAACTTTTGATGGTCGTCTCTTCTGCTATATCTCATCATTCAATCACGACAATATCCCCTCAGTTCCTCAGACTGCAAGTAAATTCTCATATCTGCGCTGCATGAAAAAAAACTCCTGCCACGCCGCACCGCCGCACACGCGGCGCGCGGTCTGAGCTAATAACAGCTCACATCGCTGTCGACGTGTTAAACTATTCCTGAAAATTAGGTCAGTAGATGACGCAAATTCCAAAAGCGTAGTTGGTTCATATAAAAGGCTTTTCACAGCGCTGTAGCAGGAAGAATACATTGTGTTTCACACGCGTCGGCGTTTATATCGCGGATTTTTGTTTATATAAGATTCTTTCTCCGTTTCGTGAAGACTTTTGTATTTTTTGTGTTGGAGAAGTAGAAGGAACTTTGTTCCATCATTCTGTGACTTATGCTTTTCACTCTCCTTTTATTGCCAAATAAACCCGCTACTAAACCTAAGCTCAGACTTAAGCAGCCTAAGCCTTTGCACGAAAGCCATATGAAGGTTTAGAGGAAATTCTAAAGTATCAGAGCCTTATGTTTCTAGAGTTTTTTTCAAAACGGAGGAAGAAAAAACCTAATTTCACGTGAATCGCACTGTATGGTTCTCTGCCGCTCACGTACCCTAATGTTTTGAGGTCCACCGCTTATAGACACGCAACGTTGGCAGTCGCTTTCCCACGAGTCGCGACTTTCGCACGAAACGCAATGCCACCATTATCTGTGCAAGTATGTTTGGCTGTTTGCTTGCTCTCTCGCGAGACGCGATTCCGCTATTACAGTACCTGAGTAGGAATTTGACGTCGCGCGGTGAGAAGCAACATGACACTCATGGTGCTCAAAGGACTAACCGAAAGGCTATGTGCGACATGTTTGGAGCTCAATCTTATTGTCTCCGCTACAGTGCGATGAAACGGTCTTTACAGAAAATAAGCACAGTGTTGAAATCGCCGAAACGTTACACTATCAAATGCTAAGTAACAGTCAGAGGAATGAGCTCCTGTCCAGCGAGAAGCATGCGTGTTAGAACAAATTTATTTTCCCTGCTACAGCGCAATAAGAAAGCCGTATTAAGAAGAGCGAATACACCTCTAAAATCTGCGGGACTTACGCTATCATTTGATCATTGACAATCTAAGGGAGGAGCACCGTCTCTTGGGATTTGAGCGCGAGAATGCGTGACGCGTGTGAAATATAAATTTGTTTTTAGTACTCTAGCGCTGTAAGAAGGTTTTCCTGAAAACTAAGTATATTTTTGGATCCTCTGAGATTTATGCTTTCGACTTATTGCTAAAAGCTCAAAGAAAAGTCTTTGTCCAGCGAAAAATCACCAAAAAGAATCGCTGCCCGATACAGAGAAGTAACGTTGATTCATCGTATAAATTTGAATTATTCTGAAGCTAAATGCGACTTTGAAAAAGGTCTTCATGCAGCGCTGGGACAAGAAAACCACGTCTAGGCTATCCTAGGTTTAGGCTATTTAGGCTTAGGTTTCGTGGTGGGTTTATTTCGACGTATGAAATGAATATGAGATGAAATAGGGGCTTAAGCTTATAGAACTACATAACAAAGTATTTTCTACAATCTAATACGCAAAATCCTAGAAAAGCTACGCAACGGAGCACAAAACCTTAGAATAAACGGCGAAAATCGCGTTCCTTTTGATGCGGCTTTCAGATCGCAGCGCGCACGATTAGAAAAGAGGAGCGCGATAATGCGTGCCGAGTGAGAAACATAATTTCTTGTGGCTGCTACGGCGCAACAGGAAGTAATTTTCAAAGAACAAGGTACCATTGCTACTTACTTACTCAGTAAGTACCATTGAAATCAGCGAAATTCAAGCTTTCTGATTTTATCTGAAATTTAGGAGAACAGCCGGGTCCAACGAAAAACGCGCTGAGTATGAAACATAATTTTATTTAACTGCTACAACACACTTGAAAATTTTTTGAAATGCACTACAACGTCGAAATTGTCGAGATTCAAGCTATCGCAAGATTACTTAAACTCTAGAAAAGCAGAAAAACCGTTGTACTCAAAGGGATGAAAATGGTAACGGATAACCAAAAAGCATAAAGAAAACCTCAAAAAATCAACGAGTTTAGCATTCAAGGAAAGTCTTTATTAGCACATTACAATGATTAACAGTCGACTGATCATGTCTGGTAGATTTGATTATTTTTTTTTGCAATGTTTTGAGACCTCACCAAAAATTCATTCCGATAACATATCATACGCCGTTGATAAGGTCTGTTTTGGCCTTTCGAAAGTACTCTCATCAATAACACTCGACTTTCGTTTCAGGCAATCATTCGTGAGGGGATATATCCCTTACATATGAAGGAATCGACGGCGAAGACGAAGATCTCATGAAAGGCTTAAAATATGTTATCAAATCAAAAATGCCAAATAAATCTCAGGAAATCGAAAAGCTCAACATTCTAGGGAATTCTGTGTTATCACAATAACGCTACTGTACATAGGGTTAAGACGGCAGGAGGTCATCTAATAGAGCAGCAGTGACCATTCATCACGATGGAGCCGCACTCGCATGTAAGTGAGATGAGGTCACTGATCAGATCGGGTCGGTTCCTCACTGCATTCGATTCGACCCATTGCGATGAGGGTGTAAACTCGCATATCGCAAAGGTCAACTGCTGTCGATGTTCGACTAAACCATTAAGATCTCAATGAAAGATGGTAATGTTTCAGTTTTAGGCGCACAACAACTTTATAAGTTGCTAGTGCCGTGGAACTCCCGAATGGTTTATCGCCTCATCATGGTTGGGAGGTGTTCCTGGGTGTCGGACTCAGAAGTACGACCTGCGATTGAACTCCCCAGCAAGGCCATTGAAGCTGATGAGTCCGACGATTCCGCCCGGAAAGTACAGCTAAGAGCAAAACCGTATTAGGAATGATCGCCGTCTTGTTAGCTGGTAGCCGCATGCTGGTAATCTCCGTGTGATTCACAAGTGCGGGAGAATGCTGTAATGCGGTGACGACCTGAGGAAGCCCCCGGTTAGGCTTACTTCGACATTCCAGGGAATGAAACAGCTAAACCAGCACAGTTTCACTGTGTTATCGGTGAAGACGGACCGTTCAGTTACCCAAGTAAGTGCAGTAGTAGCATGCTCTCTTGGTAGAGTGAATCGCGGATTCTTCTCGTGCCTACAAGTCGAAAATTTTTCGTATCGTCAAGCATCTTTGCACATGTAAGGTTTGAGCACTACAGCAATACACGTTAAATTTACTGAGCAGAAGTAAATAATGCTGTGTGAATTTGATGTCTTTCAATTGCGCATTTTCTCGCGAATATTTTGACATACAACTTGCCCATACTTGCCTGAAGATCGAGCTGTCGTTGGAACAAATTTGCATCGGGAAAAATGCTAGCGAAGCGGAGCCCAAGATTGATGCAGCTTCTTGTGGACGGCCTGAGCACGGCCAGTCCTCCAGACTGTCCCCTCCAGCTTGGATTTTCGCGAACCACTTCCTAATTCTCCATTCTGCAATCGTATTATCGCCTCAAGCTCCATTAATCTTGCGCACCGGCTTCACAAGCATTTCCCCGTACGCGTCATTCAGGCATGAGTGGCGGGCGATTTGTACCCACGACAGCTCCATCTCAAAGCAACTATAAGCAAGTTGTATAGCCAGATGTTCGCCAGAAATTGTGCAATTACACATTAAAATCATGCCATTCTTAATCAATTTCCGCTCAATAAATCTGGTGTCTATTGCTGTAATGCCAAAACTTATGGACAACCTTAGTAGTATAAGAGCTGTAAAACAAAAATACTTCACTAGTTTACAAGTTCATCAATACGACTGCCAGTCTGGTATATTTCTACATGGAAAACTAAGTAATTCACTACCATTCCCATGAACTGGAATTAACACACATCGTCCTCTACGTTTTAAACCACATTTAGCTACATAAATGTTCAAAGCTTGGAGTGGTCTATCAATCTCTGAGGATTGCGCTATGCTTTCAACATAACCAGGCATTGTAGAGGAGAACGCATCGAAATCTGATCACACAATGACTTGTAGTGAACCTCTACTGATATATTAAGTAAGCGCTGTCATCCTTCCAAAGAATTTTTATACCACTGCACCGGAAGGAGGAAAAGCTTTGTGAGTACGAAGCATATCAACCAGCCATCAGTCCACTAGCTGGTACAACGAACAACTCTAACTGCCGCGCTATACGCGTCCATAACTAGAAAAGGGTAAGGTCTCGGCGCTGATCGGTCCTTGAGGGATGCGCCATGCACTCGCCTTGTGGTTTTAGCTTCGTTTGAGGTGACTGATTGCACAACTACTGGACTTCTCTCGCTGTGTCCCACCGCCGTATCGAGGCAGTGCTGTACATACTCTGTGTAGAATGGTAGACAAGGCAATCACTACCAACAACTTAATCACCCCTTCCCCATGGTTGACGATGAAATGCTCATCTTCCTTGACCTAACAGTACACGGTCTTTCAATAACTTTTAGTTCAACAAATACCGGTTTGATACAGACCTGCTTAACAGAACAAGGTACTGGATACTCTTGACAACAGAGAAAAAACAAGTTAATTAACCATTCAGTTTTTGCAAGGAATAATTGCACAGAAATGATAGACATGACATACGATAGAACGAACCTTGTAATACTAATAGTACACGAACAAAACCTTTGAGGATCAAAAATGACGGCACAGAAAGTGAGCGGTAAAACCGCGAAAATGAAAACCAGCATAAACAAAAAGCGCAACTACCCATAAGTACATTCAGTATGACCAGAAGTATCCGTTATCGAGAATCAACTCAGAAGGGTCCGATTGACATTTAAGACGGTGTTTCACGCCTGAAAAATTAGAAATTGCCTTAAAACGGATAATTCAAGAATTGAAAAGTGTCGCTCCCTAGATTTTTCTCATTCATCAATGACACGCCAAGCTTTGTTTTAACAAAATATCCACCTTTATAAGAAATCACAGACTATATCCGTTTTCCTGTCGTTAATAAAAACGTACAATCCACTACAATCTGCGAAGTGGTGTAACAAAAAAACCAACGAATAGGGAAATGATAAAAAGTTTCGAGCGGTGAGGTCACCACCTGTTGGGTTGGAAAGAAATATTTTCGAACTTTTTCGCTTCTGTTGATTATTTTCCATGTAGAAGTTAATATTTACGATAGCTAGAGCACCTTCTTGCTATTACTTGAAAACAACACCTCTACCTTTGCTTTAAGATGGAACTGTTCCGAGCGCAAAAACGATTGTTGATGCTTCACAAGTATCGCTTATGTTCGAGTGCTACTTTGGCACGCAACAATACTCGTGTAGGACCAACAATCGTTTTTTCTGTCAAGACAATTCCATCTGAACCAGATGATAACGACGATGTATTCTTGAACGGTACGCGACGTAGTCGCGCGGCGAAATATGTTCGTCAGTTCGATAGCGGATCTGCGCGGAAACGCGCGCCAATTCTTATTAACTCCGAGACAGACGCAGACAAAGAGAGAGAGAGAGAGAGAAAGAAAGATGAGCTAAAAACGACTCATGTCCCTGACAAGGGGTCAGAATAAACGTATAAGTTTTATATATCAAAATAACCGCAAGAAGCTGCTCTAAACGATAGTAAAGACAAAAATCTCATTGCATGACAATTTACCAACAAAAGCGGAAATGCCCGCAAAATGTCTAACCCACCGATTTAAAGACGGGAAATACCTCTTTGCACTTTATCTAATGCATTCCACTCACCAGAGCAAATATCTTCACAGCGAATACGGAACGCACGACCTTCTTCGTCAACTGGAAATCGTTCAAATGGATACCATCCACGAGAATGAAATGCTACTTCATGCGGTACTTTTTTAATGATCTGACATGTTCCACTACGACTCCAACCGCTGAAGACACTCCTACAACAGTGCAAATGCTGAAGCGTCCTCGAAATGACGGATAGTGGGCAACATCTGACTCAAGCATATTTCAGACAAAGTAACTGAAGCAGATAAAGTAATTGAAGCATACAACAACTGATGAATCAAAAGAGACAATTCAAACGTAAAATTTTACGTGACAACTAAAAAGATTTTGAAGTTAACTTACCAGTTCGTTTCGAGTAGACAGAGATAGAAAAAGTTCTGAGTGCTTTCACCATCATCCATCAGCACTTGAACTTCGCATATGCACACAATAGTTATCGCACACACACCTTGGTTATCAATACGGTGGACGTCTGTCTAAAGCCATAAGATTGTCATAAAGCCGTTTGTTGTAGTAGTTATGGAAAATCTCGATTTCTAGTCATTCTCGTTCAGAATCGCTCAATGAATCCGACGGGCTCTCATGATCAATTTTTGGTTTTTCTTTGCGAATCTCAGAAATCAATATACCTCATAATCCCGGCAGCCTCGATAATGCGATCCTCGAATTCGAAGAAAAAACTGTTTCATATTATCATCGATAAAAGTTTCTATACATATTTCTTGGCGCGATACAAACAGTGGTTTATGAAGTCCACAGGCCCATTTAGGATCTGAAAAGAAGCAACTACTGAAATCTCCAAAGCTTGAACATCTTAACGCCTTCCCTCAGGGTGAGGTGAGGGTGCGTCAGAGAAAAGCTTTATGAAAAGTTGGACAAATAAGAATAACACGCACAAACATCTGTTTTCGCCGTAGTATTCATAAACTCGAGAACCACTGCGCGTCAGGCTCATCATGAGTTACTGTGTTAGAAGGCTTAACGCTTCCGATAGTGGGAGTTCATTAATACAGTGAAGTCCAAGTTCTGCGCCCAGTCAACCGATTACAAATTCAACAGTGCGCAATATCACGTTCGGTTTGCATGAGCTACAAAATCAACTTCGTTACAAGACTAGGCTGGAAAGATCCGGTTTTGAACCAAAAAGGAGGCACTACTACCAGTGCTTTCCCAGGAACTTTCTTCAAGCAAGAACAACGAAACGGGGAAATTGGCCCTCATTTTCGTTGATCTTCGGACGAAGTCTTCCAGACACTTAATCACTTTCGCCACAAAAAAGCAGATTTCAGTCTTACTCAAATACAAAAACGGGATTTACAACTTCTTAGGGAACTTATGAAATCCAAAACCGTCCGACTATCCGTTAGTGCCAAAGGTGGGAATTTCGTAGTGATTCCTGGTCGGTTTGATATCGAAATAACAGAAAAACAACTTCAAGATATTTCCTTTACCGACCATTTCCCGAAAAGCAGTTTAATAAACAACACCGAAAACTTTGATGAAGAATGGTTCAACACGGCAAAACCTGTGGGTCATTAGGGCTTCGCTTATCACCCGACTCAAAAGCAATAATAGTGTTTGCCCTGTTTAGTACTTACACACCAAAACCAACAAATTGACTTCAAATGATGATCTTGCGTCTACCGACCAAACAGCTTCCAGTGTTAGACCTACCATCAGTTGTATAGGGGGGCCAACTGATAAAATAACTTGTTTCTCAAATCTCATTCCAAATCAGCTTTTTAGTTTCATTCCAACCCATTCATCCAACATCAAAATCCTCCTGGACCACCTGCGATGAGCGCGGCCAACATCTAGCATACAATGCAGTCGTTTGATATTACTTCGTTTAACCCAACGTATCAACTTTAATAGATCTGAAGAAAGTTTTTGATTCAGTGGAAACAGAAGCGGTTATAGAGGCTCTGGATAACCAAGGCGTCCCTACTCGTTACATAATGATTCTTCGTGAGCTTTACAAGATTTCACGACCAAAATATCTCCATTCTACAACAATATCACCATTGACATAAGAAGAGGGGTTCGACAAGGCGATACAATTTCGCCAAAACTATTCACTGCTACCCTGCAAAACGTCATGCGAAAATTAGAATGGAACGATATGGGAGTGAAAGTTGACGGTCGACAATCAAGCCATCTTCGCTTTGCTGACGACATCGTTCTCGTAACACCAAACATCAGTCAAGCGGAACGAATGTTGACCGATTTCGATAACGCCTGTGGAAAGATTGGTCTTCAACTGAATCTAAAGAAAACAATGTTAATGAGGAACGGATGGGTTTCGAATGCCTCATTCACGCTCAACGGAACGACAATCTCCGAATGCTCCAGTTGCGTCTATCTATGTCGTGAAATCAACATGATGAACGACCAAGCTCCTGAGCTGAGCAGGAGGAAACGAGCGGCTTGGGGAACGTTTAAGAGCATCGAAGATGTAGTGAAGAGGACAAAGAACATCCGACTCCGTGCCCACCTTTTCGACTCGACAGATATCCCTGCCCTAACGCATACAGCAGAAACCTGGTCGCTACGTAAGCAGGATGAAAGATCACTTGGAGTTATCGAACGAGCAGTCGAAAGGCTGATGGTAGGAGCATCTCGTATCTCGCAAATGAGAGAAAGGATACGATGTTCCGACCTAGGTCAACGATCGGAAATTAGAGACGCTGTTCTACACGCCAGGATATCGAAAATCAGGTGGGCCGGACACGTGATGCGCTTCAACGACAACCGATGGACGAGAGCCGTTACCGACTGGATTCCTCGTGACGTCAAGCGCTCTAAAGGAAGACCACTGACCCGTTGGTCCGATTTCTTCACGAAAGCGATTGAAGAATGATATGATGCTCAGCGAATCCCTAGAGCGAGGAGGACCCACTGGGCTACTCTTGCACGCGACAGGGAAAAATGGAAGAGTTGCTGGTACCCGCTCGAGTCACTCGACGATCAACGGGACGACAGGTGATACAGGTGATCAACTACTCTGCATTACAAACTAGTTTGCGCTGTCAACTCAAAAGGTAATGCCTCTCTTGAAGCAGAGTCTTAGTTGCTGCATCTTCAGGTGGTCAGAGAGCACAAATTAAGAGGTCGGCCATGAGTCAGCGTCTAGCATCAAGCCTTGTCATCCTATCCATAGACGAAATAGAAACTTCACTTCTCGCTGCACAAGAAGAAAGGGACACATGTTTCGAAATCCTTAATGGACAGTCGGAGTATATCACATTCACGCGAGAAAGTGTAAAGGGGATTGGCTACAATTTACCTAAACACTCAAGCAGCAAAATTATACTAGTACACCACTCTTCTGAACCCAGCACTCATAAGAAACACGTACTGACGGCTACTAATGTGTGCACAGTATACGAGAAGAAGGATGAATCACTAAACGTCGCAAAGAAATAGCTATATCAAACGGATATGACTTCAGTACACCAGCCACTTGGTTCAGCTAAATTAGTAGGTTTAGGCTACAAAACAAGGACCCAGACGAAACCTCGCACCTTAACAAGATCGCTCTAAAGCTGCCTTATATATCGAATCGAGTAGCTGCGCTACTGAGAGGTGCTCAAAAAAAGCGATCTTCAAAGTGCGGCGACAGCCATCAAGCTTCCACCTCCACCCTTGCACCATCAACTAGTTCGCAGTTGCCTCTACGATCGACTGTGCCAATCAGAAGGCTATATAATCTGGTCTAACGGAACGGAGGAGGATTGTATGATTCTTGGTATAATATACATGATAATATGTAGGCATTCGGCGACAACATATTGACAAAATAGGAAGTCCACTTTATTTGTGCATAAAAGAACATCTGCATCTATATCGGAAATCCAATATCCAAAAAAAGACAGGCCTTTAGGTTTACATGGGGCACAAAAGCACAGCATTAATGAATTTGATGTCGCTGTCACGATCGTGGTGCGGGAATCAAAAACATCAACGCGCAAAACTCTTTATGCTTTTGAAGAATCGATAAAATTTCTAAAATGAGTTGTAGGGACGAATGTGCTACCATAATACTAGACTTGGCACCTTACACGCGCTTAGCCTTCTAATCTAATCCAAGGGCGCTGGAAAGGAATCTTCTGTCCTCGACTCACACAATAGTAATACAATGTACGTCCAACCTCTGAAGAAGGCGATGACGTCGAAACACCAGCCAACTACTCCTACTGCGATCTAAACTCAGCTTCAACAACGACAACACCGACGAAGTCGTCAACAACTAACAACCCCAGGCCAACTCAAAGAGCTGGGTTTTCCATACTTCAGTAATAAAGTTGACGACGATGTTGATAGAAAGTCGATCTTTCGAACTACAATACTGTCATCCAACCGCGTAGCGTCTGCAGACGAGAGATCAACGTGGTACTCATAGCGTTGATCATTGCTTGACTGTTGTGAAAGCCATCAAAGATTAGTTTATATGAAATACATAATACGTTAAGGCACATCAAGTCTGACAAGAGCGGTGCAAAACCCTTATTATGCAAACGCCTTTAAGTGACACTGTGGTTTAGATCACAAAATCGCATAATTTAGACCTGAAGTGCGCAAAAAAGCGATAGAAAACACACCGCATAACGATTGCTCATCATAGTCTTCCAAACTATAACTAATCCTTTCTTTCGTCGTATAGATAAGAGAGGACTCGACGGCGAGTTCTTCACCAAGGTCGACTAAGATCGATGGAGGTTTGGCGTCAAGGGAGGGTACATTGTGCTTAACAACTCTCCATATCTATAAGCATCTATAATTTGTATCAATGAGAAAAGGCCAAAAAAAAATCAACAGCAAGGAAAAGAAAGGGATCCTGAAATGCTGTAAAGGGCACAAACCTTTTGATTAAGAATTTTTATTGGAGGTGAGTTCGAAAAAAGAATGATGATCAAAGTTACACCGGTATTCAATATAAAGCCATTGTTATGGATCCGTAGGCGTTCCCTAAAACATAAATGGAAACTAACAAAATGTTTACGAGGTGATTCGGAAAATAAAAAATCGCTGAAAATAAGAAATTAAACGAGTATTATTACTTTTTCACTAGACCGTTGTTTTGGTGATTTACTCTGCTAACTATAGTAGCCGATGACGTCATACTGAGACATAATGACAGATTCGGGAAAACGGTGAACACACGAAACACCGATGACTGGGAACGACCATTACGATACGACAGATAGAAATCTTTTCTGCAATGGAAAATATTACTGTCTACATTAATACTGCACACGACAAAGCGTCTCACATGCCTCTATTGCAAACCACAAGCCTATTTATGTGAATACATGCATGTATATATGTATGTTTATGTGTATTTATATGCACATTTGTACACACTCGATCTCGAAGACAGCCTGACTATAGGATGCATACACGTGCATTACGTACACACGTATGTATATGTATGTATATACATGTACATGCATACATATAAAGGATGAAGGATAAAACCTCCCTGCGTTGATCAATCCCTAAGGGAAGCGCCATAAACCCGTCTTCAATCTGTGATATCGTTTGGTGACTGAATGCATATCTAGCCTTCAAAATGACTCGCGATGGCCTACTGCTGCATCAAGTCAGTAATGGTTTTCCTCCTAAACAAGTCTGGAACCAGTACGAATTTACCGACACCGAATAGGTGGACGGCTTAGTGAACCATGAGCGCGAGATCGAACCATCCACCTTGTGGGCGACGCAGAGCACCTCTAAGCACTGCGCCACACGCGTTCTTGTGTGTGCATTACCATATATATATATATATATATATATATATATATATATATATATATATATATATATATCACCTGTCGTCCCGTTGATCGTCGAGTGACTCGAGCGGGTACCAGCAACTCTTCCATTTTTCCCTATCGCGTGCAAGAGCAGCCAGTGGGTCATCCTTGCTCTAGGGATTCGCTGAGCATCATATCTTTCTTCTATCGCTTTCGTGAAGAAATCGGACCAGCGAATCAGTGGTCTTCCTTTAGTGCGCTTGATGTCCCGAGGAATCCAGTCAGTAACGGCTCTCGTCCATCGGTTGTCGCTGAAGCGCATCACGTGTCCAGTCCACCTTATTTTTTGTATCGTGGCGTGTAGGACGGCTTCTCTGATTTTCGATCGTTGACGTAGGTCGGAACTTCAGATCTTTTCTCTCATTTGCGAGATACGGGATAGTCCTAGCATCGACCTTTCGACTGCGCGTTCCATAATATATGTACATGTATATATATATATATATATATATAATATATATATATATTATATATATACATGTACATATATCAAATTGTCCCATAATTTGTTTTGCATTTCGATCGAACCCAATTTACATAAGAGATCAGCTTGTGGATATTACAGTCACATCATGGTCAATGATACGGAGCTATTTGCTGAACAAATACTGGATGCCTTTTTCCCACGAAGATTAAGATTGACTGAGGTCGCTTCTGAGCTGAATTAAGACTTCAAATTTTTTATCCCGCTGATGCTTCAGGGAGCGGATTATATGATAATTTTACGGCGCAATATCAGGGCTAAGGGCCAGAATGAGTCGTTCCGGACAACTTTTTCTTACTGCCTCAGCCAACTTTCAGAATTATTCGCCGAAGACGTCGACAATGCTTGCCTGATTGTTGTCGAGCACTTCCCAAAACAGTATATCTTGAAACGACTAAGAGCACAGTTTTCCGAGCATGGAACTTGGACTTCAATTGACTAGAAGGTCTTTGCCGCGAAGCAGCCAGGAGGCATGAAGCGTGTTCTTTTCGCAGAATAGCCAAGATTCATCTCCAGCGATGAACGACCCGAGAAAGTCCTACTACAGCGATCCCACCAGAAGACTTTCGCAGACGGGCATGCGTGGAGGACGGTCGCAGCCGGTCAATGCCTGAGATGTCATCAAACATCCCTTCGCGTTTGTTCATTTTATTTAAAAGGCATGCGAAGCCGCTAACGTCGTGTCAGGTGTCTGGCTAAAGCTATATGGACATTCTCCAACTTACCACAGAATTTTGGCTTTGAGCGATCGAGTTAGAAATGATCTATCAATAGTGAGAAAGGAACCATTGGACAATTCTTTCATTTCGAGTGTTTTCTTAAGACCACAGCTCAAATTACAATATGCCTGATAATCATTATTTGAGCCACGCATGTCAGTGGTCTGTCAATGAGGGCTGACTTACAGAGCCCGATACACGTGTTTCAATCTTGCGATCTCGTCAGTCGGGCAGTTACCCGTTCTCGTCTTTTGCTAATCTCTGTGGGTGCTCCAGTCTTCACACTTAGAGTTAGCGACGAAGAACGCTTTACACTCTATGTCCAGTGAAAAACTCACCAAACACAGAGTTTTGTACACTCGAATGCTCGTGGCTAGTATATTTAATATAACATATCTTTCATTTCGAGTGTTTTCTTAAGACCACAGCTCAAATTACAATATGCCTGATAATCATTATTTGAGCCACGCATGTCAGTGGTCTGTCAATGAGGGCTGACTTATAGAGCCCGATACACGTGTTTCGATCTTGCGATCTCGTCAGTCGAGCAGTTACCCGTTCTCGTCTTTGCTAATCTCTGTCAGCCCTCATTGACAGACCACTGACATGCGTGGCTCAAATAATGATTATCAGGCATATTGTAATTTGAGCTGTGGTCTTAAGAAAACACTCGAAATGAAGATATGTTATATTAAATATACTAGCCACGAGCATTCGAGTGTACAAAACTCTGTGTTTGGTGAGTTCTTCACTGAACATAGAGTGTAAAACGTACGTCGTCGCTAACTCTTATTGTGGGGACTGGAGCACCCACAGAGATTAGCAAAAGACGAGAACGGGTAACTGCCCGACTGACGAGATCGCAAGATTCGAAACACGTGTATCGGGCTCTGTAAGTCAGCCCTCATTGACAGACCACTGACATGCGTGGCTCAAATAATGATTATCAGGCACATTGGACAATTCATTGTTATCCAAGAAACCTACGGCTTATACACGAGCACAGACATGAAACGATTGCATGGATGAAAATACACGCGAACTTCGTCAGAGCATTCACAATCGCGAAGACGTATCACGTTTCTCTGGAAACGATATTTTTCAGGTAACTTTGGTATAGATTCACTAAGATATTTGAAGACACTTGAGCACCTTAACAGACAAAAAGTCAAAAGTAAATAGGTATATACATACTAGGATGGCGTACTGCGGTGACAATTCATAGATATTCATGTGCATATCTTCTTCAGAAACAAAGGGTGGCGTTGTCACGAGATATGTTGAAGAATAACCCACGAAAAATTTATTCATTTCAAGAAAACTCCTAAAACAAGTGGGTGCAAATGGAACTGAGTAGTGTCTATAACGCAAAAGTCCCTCAATGATTAACCATTGCGGGACCGTGAACCCACTTATTCTGCATATCTTACCAACTAGCGTGGCAACGCTGGACGGTCTGATCCACCTCTGCATCCCTAATCCAAGAATGGTAGCACGATGACTGTACTGTTGTATCATTTCAACAGTATTATTATTGTTACTGTCCTACATTGTGTTATATGGAAATACATTGATGTTAGGAGTAAAGTAAGAACAATAATACAGTTGAAATAGGACAACAATACATTTAATGCGTTCCCATGCTGGCCGTTAGAGATGCAGAGGGGGTAAGTCCACGGTCCCGAAAGAGCTATCAGAGTTTCCTACATAACTCGCAGATAAACGAAGAACAAGCCTAGTTGCAATTTGGATTAGAGAGAAAGAAACTCACCTTAAATCAACTGGTATTGCTAGAAGTTTCCATTTCTTATGCATGCTGTCATAGATAGGAAACACACTTGACCATTTGAGTTTTGAAAATCGTGTTTCGGCTCGATATCGCCTTGAAAGCCTGCTTCCAGACCGATATCTTTTTGCAAGGTCATAGAGAATTTTGCCACCGTACTTCTGCAATCGAGACATTGCCTTAAAAAGGTTATGGATATCTCTGAGCAGAGAGAATTTTTCCGAGGTAAAGGAAATGTTGGAAGATTTCTTATTGAGAAGACATGACAATGAACAAAACTGCGTGAAATTCTGGAACGGGATGAAATTAGCAAAGCTTGGAATAAAAAATTACTCTGGAAGGGTAATGATTTTTGCATCTCCAAGTGTCTATCACTTGAATACCTTCTAGTAGATTTAAAAATCACCGCCTTCACGCCATCCAGTCGTTACTTCAGTCTTTTCACTACACGCACGCTTTCTGTCAACTGGGGAGCTATTCAGATGGCTACGAAGGATGAATCGCGCACGTTCTATTGATGTCATAAAGGGAAAGGTTCATCGCTACCGAAGCGTAATAACAAAAGATGAAGTCTTCTTAGAAACTAAATACTCCGAAAAATACTGTACCCGATATTCAAAGGGCTGGCAGAAATTTTTTCGGTTTTTCGTTATTATTGATTATTCTTCATGCAATTAAGTTTTGTCTTCCACTGTCGTTTATAGCAGCTTCTTGCTGTTGTTTGATATCAAACACTTATACATTTGTTTTCAGTGGAATTGTCTCGAAAGGAAAAATTATTGTTGATGCTACACGAGTATCGTGTGGATCCAAGTGCTGCTCTGGCACGCAAACGGTACTCGGGTAGCATCAACAATCGGAGAATTCCATTTTAGAACAAAAGTATAAGTGTTAGATATCAAAATAACAGCAAGAAACTGATTTAAATGATAGTAGAAAACAAGAACTCAAATGCATGGTGAATAATCAACAAAAGCGAGAAAGTCCGGAAAATTTTCTGCGAAGCCAATATCGGAGGTTGCTCAATCCTCATGAGTCGTCCGAACCAGCGGACACGCGAGTATTGCTTTCGCTAGATGCCGTAGCAAAAGAGTTAATGGATACCCCCACATAAAACAAACATTTTACTTGGTTCATAAGTTTCGTTTCAAGGGTTCCCTCAAAACCACGCTCATACTGCATTACGCTTGATAATCGTTTTTTGAGCCATGCATGTGTTTGTTAGTGGGCAACCTATAGAGCCCGATACACGCGATCGACCGTGACAGTCTTTTTAGTCGGGCGCCACCCTTCGTCTTTATTTTAGCCTCAACTCTCAAAGGAACACAACCTCTCATATAGAACTGGCGAAGACGAACGTTTTACACGTCCCATTAAAGAAAAATATCACTGAATGGGCAGTGCTGTACGCTCGATTGCTCTTGGTTGGCATCGTCAGTAGATCACACCACCCGAGTGTTTTCTTGAGATCACGCTTAATTATACCTTGATGTTTTCACGTAATGGAACGTGTAGAACGTTCATAGTCGGCAACTCACTGTGAGGGTTTGGATTCATTCGAGACGATTGGCTAAAATAAATACGAAGGGCAGCGCCACATTGACGAGACTGTCAAGGTTGAAACGCGGGTATTAGGATTTATAAGTAGCCGTACAACAGACCACATGTACGGTTCAAAAAATGATTATTAGTAAGTAATTTCAACATCAATGTGATAACACAACCTCGAAATGGGTAAAAAGTGGATTTAACTTAGGCCCAAGGCTCGTTTTGTACACCGCCCAATATCCGTGGTCATACAGTCTCAGCGGGCTCAGTGGTTAGAGGTGCTCGGTGACACTCACGCGCTCGACCAATCGATGTTCGATGGTTCATCCCGTGTTTATGGCTTACCAAGCCCTCCAACCCTTTGAAATTGGTGAACTGGTATCAGACTTGTCTTGGAGAATTGTAGCACTGATTTGATACATCGATAGGCCACAGTCCTCCCAGCACTCTGTTACGCAGCGGAGACGTGGGCTAATACTTCGACCACGTCAAGACTACTTCGAACAACTCACAGAGCGCTTGCACGATGTCTTCTGAAAATCAGTCGGCACTCACAACACCTAGCCGGCTTGCGCAGCTCAGATCTCAGGAATTTATCTCATCTTCGTGACCAAGAAGAATTCACATCGATGGCAAAGCACAGATGGGCTGGCCATACGGTAAGAAGATCAGACGACAGATGGACTCCACGAGAATACTCTCATCCCAAGGACGACGACGTACATTTTGGGCGGATATACTCACTAGAAGAATTAGTCAGTTGTATTCATATCTATATTCGAGCCAGCTGTATTCATAGCTGCCGCTATTCTACAGATCACGATATGAAACTCGCGCCAGTGGCTATGCTCGAACGAAACCACAGCCATGGACGACAATCGCGAGAAGACGAGACGAATGGAAGATGTGCTGGGGCCCGCACAATTCGTGAAGACGGACCGTCCAAGTATCCAAGTGACTAAGTAAGCATAGGCTATCACGAGCAACTGTAAAGACCAGATTAGCCAAATGAGAACCAATGCATGGCGCATCCTTCTGGGATTGATCAACCCATAGAGGATACCACTTCCTTTTTTGTGCTCATGGTTTAAGTAACAAAGAATGTATGATCGGATTCAAACTACTGTAATACCCTTCATAGAAAGATAAAGGGTAAAGCTCTCGGCGTTAATCAATACCTGAAAAATGCATCATGCATTCCTATCCATTCGTAGTATCGTCAGAGGTGATTGAATGCACACCTGGCCTTCACAATGACTCGCGGTGACCTACCGACTAACAAGTCAGTGCTGCTCACCCTCCCAGACAACTCTTGTACTAATCTTAGCGACCCCGAAGGGATGGAAGGCATGGTGAGTTACGAGCGGGCGATCAAACCATCGACCTTGTGTGCATCTTTGACACTGCGCCACATGTACTCTTAACGCTCCCAACGGTACAGTAAAATATGTAGGAAATATACCATGTAAGAAGAGAAAAAGAGATACTATAAAAGAAGAAAGTATTGAACATACTTCTCGATCACTGACGGCCAGCACGATGTTCGATGGTCCGCCATCGCTGACACATTTGATTGAGGAAGCGCGCTCCAGCTCTTCCTCTACTTCGCTCCAGTTCTCTGAGTACTGCACTTCATCTTCCTCGCTCCTATCATCCATCACCGATCTCTTAAAATAAAACTGCGGATTAACCCTCTCGCGACCGTGAACCCACCTCCTTTGCATCCCTGACCGCCCGCGTGGCAATGCACCGAGTGTATTGTTGTGTCATTTCAGTTGTATTGTTGTTATTTTACTACTGATAATGACAAAATCCACGGACCTCCCTCTTTGAGGGATCCCGCCCGGTTAGTCGCGAGGGCACGTGGAGCGTCTCCAGGTGGCGTATAGGGGAGTAAACGCGAACCAAAAGAGACCGTGTGCTTCCCACTGAAGCAGGTGGAGTCAGGGGTGAGCTCCTGCTTCTGCAGCGCCGACTTGACGAAAACTCTACTTCTACGAGTCAAGTCGGCCAAAAACCTACAATCAAGCGGCTGGGAAGTACATGGGAGGCGCTTAGGCGTCGCCTCCAACAAATAAGCTCCTCGCGCTCCTCAGAGAGAGACTGGCAATCTACTCGTGAGTACCCAGCCCCCACGTTTTAGAGCCTGGCAAGCTATACGTTGGGTATCAAAATGCCAAAAACAGCAACAAATATGGGCCTCATTCCCCTGACCCCGAAAGAGCCCCTGGTACGGCAGCGCCAGGTAGGACGAGTACGGAGAGGCTGCTAAAATCTCAGGGCCGAACTAAGCTGCCAAGATCGAAACGGACTAAAATGACGATCTGTACCTACAACGCAAGAACCCTTGCTCATCAATCCGCTGTAGAAGATCTATTGATTCAAGCAAGAAGAATAAGGTACGACGTCATTGGCCTGGCTGAGACGAGAAGGCGCCATCCTTTTCACGCTGTTTATGACACCGGAGAAGAACTGTTCCTTGGTACATGCGATCAAGGTGTCGGCGGCGTTGGCGTCCTCGTCAAATCGAATTTGACCGTGAGCATTGATTCGTTCGAACAACTAACAACCCGCATCGGAAGATTACGGCTGAAACGATGTGGTTCTATGTCGGGTTTGACTATCTTCGTTGCTTACGCACCAACATCAAGCTATGACGAAGACGAAGTCGAAGCGTTCTACATGGACCTCGAAAAATTCTTCAGAGAAGATCATACATTCTTCAAGGTCATTGTCGGAGATTTTAACGCAAAAATTGGACCTAGAAGAACATCTGAAGAACGTCACATAGGGACCCACGGACTAGAATGGAATGAACAGGGTGAGAGGCTATCTGAGTTTATCATGACGACCCAAACCATCCATGATAACTCGCAATTCCAAAAGCCTCTTTCTCAGCGATGGACGTGGGAGTCTTCCAATGGAGAGTACCATAACGAAATAGACCACATCTTAGTAATTCGAAGGTTTTGCCTGACCGACGTCGCTGTTGTTCCTAAGTTCTACACGGGATCAGACCACCGCCTCCTTCGTTCAACGTTCCATTTATCGAGGAGAGGAGAGAAAGCCGCTAAATCCAAACAACGAAGTCCCAGAACTACCATAAACTAGGATGTATTCAAATCATTAAACGGCTCTTGGGAAGATAGACCTCAAGGAGAGATAATGATTTTTCGTGAGCTTTATGAAGATTTAACGACCAAAATATCTCCATTCCGCAACAATATCACCATTGACGGAAGAAGAGGGGTTCGACAAGGCGATACAATATCGCCAAAACTATTCGTTGGCACCCTACAAAACGTCATGCGAACATTAGAATGGGACGAAATGGGAGTGAAAATTGACGGTCGACAATTAAACCATCTTCGCTTCGCTGACGATATCGTTCTCGTAACACCAAACATCAGCCAAGCGGAACGAATGTTGACTGATTTCAATAACGCCTGTGGAAAGATTGGCCTTAAACTAAATCTAACGAAAACAATGTTCATGAGGAACGGATGGATTTCTAATGCCCCATTCACGCTCAACGGAACGACAATTTCCGAATGCTCCAGTTACATCTATCTAGGTCGTGAAATCAACATGATGAACGACCTAGCCCCAGAGTTGAGCAGGAGGAAACGAGCGGCTTGGGGAACATTTAAGAGCATCGAAGATGTAGTGAAGAGGACAAAGAACATCCGACTCCGTGCCCACCTTTTCGACTCGACAATTATCCCTGCCCTAACGTATGCAGCAGAAACCTGGTCGCTACGTAAGCAGGATGAAAGATCACTTGGCGTTATCGAACGCGCAGTCGAAAGATCGATGCTAGGAGTATCTCGTATCTCGCAAATGAGAGAAAGGATCCGAAGTTCCGACCTCCGTCAGCGACTGAAAATCAGAGACGCCGTTCAACAAGCCAGGATATCGAAAATAAGGTGGGCCGGACACGTGATGCGCTTCAACGACAACCAATGGACGAGAGCCGTTACCGACTGGATTCCTCGGGACGTCAAGCGCTCTAAAGGAAGACCACTGACCCGTTGGTCCGAATTCTTCACGAAAGCGATGGAAGAAAGATATGATGCTCAGCGAATTCCTAGAGCGAGGAGGACCCACTGGGCTACTCTTGCACGCGATAAGGAAAAATGGAAGAGCTGCTGGTACCCGCTTGAGTCACTCGACGATCAACGGGACGACAGGTGATATAGGTGAATGACAAAATAAACTTACATATAACATACATAGGTAAATAATAATAAACAGTACAAATGATACAATATTAAATTACATGCGTTGTCACGCTTGCGGTTAGAGACGCAGAGGAGGTGGAGCAGATGGTTCGACGTTGCCAAGCTGAGGACTGGGGATGCAAAGGGTGGGGTAGATAATCCGAAGTTGCGGAGGGTTAGAGATGCAGAGGGGGTAGGACAGACCGTCCAGCGTTGCTACGTTGGTGACTAGAGATGTACAGAAGGTGGGTCCACGGTTCCGAAAGGGCTGAGGAAAGATGTAGACCACACAGGGGCACGTGTTACATTCAAATCAGACTCTGTTCGTCATAGCCGCCAACAGACGCCATGTGGGCGGGTGATTTAGATTGGAGCGCGAAATCTTTTCATTGATTTCGGTCCAGGTGTGGTCACACTCGATCAGAATCTTTTTAGGTGACGCATTAATCGACTATTTTATTTATTTATTATTCACATAACCTTTCAACGCAGTCTGCTGCTGCGGACCCCACATTTTCGCGGATTCGATCCGTTTCCTCGGCATTCTTCTTCCACATCTTCCAGAAAGGTCTTCGATCAGTTCTTGAGGATCTCGTTTTCTTCAGGAAACAAGAAGAGC
Organism: Parelaphostrongylus tenuis; assembly: GCA_019055375.1. Lineage (NCBI taxonomy): Eukaryota > Metazoa > Nematoda > Chromadorea > Rhabditida > Metastrongylidae > Parelaphostrongylus > Parelaphostrongylus tenuis. The sequence goes on along the minus strand of JAHQIW010000023.1, from coordinate 34,958 downwards.
ATGAGAACCGCCGAAACTTTCGCTATCAATTGCTAACTAGCAGTCTGATGTGGGAAGAGCTCTGTCCTGCGAGAAATACGCGTGTTGAAAGAGAAACTTGATTTTCTCTGCTACAGCGCTATAAGGAAGTCTTTCTAGGAAAAAAACGAATACTTTCTTTCAGGATAAGCGGTACTTACGCTATCGAATGATCATTGATAATCTAATGGAGGAGCAGCGTCTCGTGAGATATAAGCGCGAGAATGCGTGACGCGTGTGAAATTTAAATTTGTTTTAAGTATAATAGCGCTGTAAGAAGGTTTTCCTAAAAAATAAGTACATTTTTGGATTCTCCGGGATTTGAACTTTCGATTGATCACTGAAAGCTCACTGAAAAGTTGCTGTCCAGCGAAAAACCTCCTACGAAAGAATCCCTTTGCCGATACACAAAAGCATCGTTAATTCACTGCTTAAATTTGGATGGTTCTGAAGCTAAATGTGATTTCTGAAAAGGTCTTCATAGAGCGCTGGAAGAGTGACAAGAAAAGCACGTCTCGTCTCTCCTAAGTCTAGACTGCTTTGGCTTACGTTCCGTGGCGAGTTTATCTGGCTCTATGGAATGACTATGAGATGAAATTAAATGCTTAGCAAGCCTGTAGAACAACATAACAAAGTAATTTATACAGTCTGATCCGCGAAACCCTAGAAGATCTACGAAACGGAGAACAAGATCTCAGGGAAATAGCGAAAATCGCGTCCTTTCGAGGCGGCTTTGAGATCGCTGCGCGCGATTCGAGAGGAAAGCGATAATGTGCGCCGTGTGTGAACCCAACGTGCTTTTGGCCGCTACACCGTACCAAGAAGTCCTTTCCAGAAACCAAGGTACCATTAAAATCGGCGAAATTGAAGATTTCTAAATTTATCTGAAATTAAGGGGAAAAGCTGTGTCCAACGGAAAACGCGCTGAATGTGAAACATAATTTCATTTTTACTGCTTAGTACACTTGAAAATTTTTTGAAATGCAGTACACGTCAAAATTGTCTAGGTTAAAGCTATCGCAAGATTACTTTAACTCCAGAAAAGCAAAAAAAACCGCTGTCTACAAAGGGTCGGAAATGATCACCGATGACCGAAATGTACCGAGAACCTCAAAGAATCGACGACTAGCATTATAGGAAAATCTCTATTAGCACATTGCAATGGTTTGACTGTCGATTGCCCATGTTTAGTAAGCTTGATGACTTTCTTTTCTTGAGATCTCACTTAATATATAATCCGATAACATATCTTAAGCTTTAATGAGGTTTGTTTTAGCTCTTATAAAGAACTCATTACGTGTTTCGCCCTATCGGCTTCATCAGTAATACTTTCGGCCTTTCGTTTGAGCCAATCCCTTGTGAGGGGATATACCCTTTATATATGAAGGAATCGACGGCAAAGACGAAGATCTCATGAAAGGCCTAAAATATGTTACTAAACTAAAAGTGCTATTTCATATCTGGTTAGGACTGCAGAAGGTCATTTATTAGAGCAGCATTGACAATTCATTACAATGGAGCCGCTCTCGCATGTAAGTGAGATGAGGTCAATGATCAGATCGGGTCGGTTCCTCACTGCATTCGATTCGACCCATTGCGATGAGGGTGTAAACTCGCATATCGCAACGGTCAACTGCTGTCGACATTCGACTAAACCATTAAGACCTCAATGAAAGATGGTACTGTTCGGTTTTAGGCGCACAACAACTTTATAAGTTACTAGTGCCGTGGACCTCCCGAATGGTTTACCGCCTCAACATGGTTGGGAGGTGTTCCTGGGTGTCGGACTAAGAAGTACGACGTGGGATTGAACCCCCAGCAGGGCCATTGAAGCTGAGGATTCCGCCCGCAGAGATTAGCTAGGAGTAAATCGTACCAGGAATGATCGCCGTCTTGTTAGCTGGTAGTCGCATACTGGTAATCTCCGTGTGATTCACAAGTGCGGGAGAATGCTGTAATGCGGTGACGACCTGAGGAGGCCCCAGTTAGGTTTACTTCGACGTTCCAGGAATGAAACAGCTAAACCAGCACAGCTTTCACTGTGTTATCCGTGAAGACGGGCCGTTCAGGTATCCAAGTAAGTGCAGTGGTAGCATGCACTCTCGCTATGAGTGAATAGCGGGTTCTTCGCGTGCCTACAAGTCGAAAATTTTTCGTATCATCAAGCATTTTGTACATGTAAGGTTTGGACACTACAGCAATACACATTAAATTACTGAGCAGAAGTAAATAAGGCTCTGTGAATTAGATGTCGTTCAATTGCGCATTTTCTCGCGAATATTTCGACATACAACTTGCCCATACTTGCCTCAAGATTAAGCTGTCGTGAGAACAGATTTGAATCGGGGAAAAATGCTAATGAAGCGGCACCGCAAGATTGATGCAGCTTCTTGTGGATGGCCTGAGCGCGGCCAATCCTCCAGACTGTCCCACTCAGCTTGGATTTTCGCGAACCACTTCCTAATTCTCCATTTGCAATCGTATTGCCGCCTCAAGCTCCATAATCTTGCGCACCGCTTCACAAGCATTTCCCCGTACGCGTCATTCAGGCAAGAGTGGCGGGCGATTTGTTCCCACGACAGCTCCATCTCAAAGCAACTATAAGCAAGTTGTATAGCCAGATGTTCGCCAGAAATTATGCAATTACACATTAAATCCTGCCATTCTTAATCATTTCCGCTCAATAAATCTGGTGTCTATTGCTGTAGTGCCAAAACTTATGGACAACCTCAGTAGTATAAGAGCTGTAAAACAAAAATACTTCACTAGTTTACAAGTTCATCAATACGACTGCCAGTCTGGTATATTTCTACATGGAAAACTAAGTAATTCTCTACCATTCCCATGAACTGGAATTAACACACATCGTCCTCTACGTTTTAAATCACATTTAGCTACATAAATGTTCAAAAGCTTGGAGTGGTCTATCAATCTCTGAGGATTGCGCTATGCTTTCAACATAATCAGGCATTGTAGAGGAGAACGCATCGAAATCTGATCACACACTGACTTGTAGTGAACCTCTACTGATATGTTAAGTAAGCGCTGTCATCCTCTCAAACAATTTTTGTACCACTGTACCGGAAGGAGGGAAAGCTTGTTGAGTACGAAACAGATCAAACCAGCCATCAGTCCAGTAGCAACTCTAAGTGCCGCGCTATTCGCGTTCTAGAAAAGGATAAGGTCTCGGCGCTGATCGGTCCTTGAGTGATGCGCCATGCTCTCGCCTTGTAGTTTTAGCTTCGTATGAGGTGACTGACTGCACAACTACTGGCCTTCTCTCGCTGTGGCCCACCGCCGTATCGAGGCAGTGCTGTACATACTCTGCGTAGAATGGTAGACAAGGCAATCACTACCAACAACTTAATCACCCCTTCCCCATGGTTGACGATGAAATGCTCATCTTCCTTGACCTAACAGTACACGGTCTTTCAATAACTTTTACTTCATCAAATACCGGTTTGATTAAGACCTGCTCAACAGAACAAGGTATGAGAAACTTTTGACAGCAGGGAAAAAACAAGTCAATTAACCATTCAGTCTGTGTAAGGAATAATTGCACAGATATGATAGACATGACATACGATTGAACGAACCTTGTCATACTAATAATGATGAGACAATTTCATGATTCAATCAAAAATTGGTATAATAATTATTCGAGAATACACCTGATCTTTCTCACTTTCAAAGCAATAAATGAAACAGATAGAACTTCTCAGGATCAAAAATGACGGTACGGAGACTGAACATTAAAACCGCGAAAATGAATACCAATACAAACAGGAAAGCGCAACTACCCATAAGTACTAGTCTGACCAGTAGTAATCGTAATCGAGAATCAAATCGGATGGGTCCGATTGACATTTAAGACGATGTTTCACACCTGGAAAATAAGAAATCTACTGTAAAACGGATAATCAGTCTAAATTCTTTCTATTTTGACTGCCACTTGCAGTGGCATGATGTTGTAGTATACACAGTATGTGGAGTGCTGTACAAAAACGTCTGCATCAGCCGGGATTCCAACCCGCTGTCGGTAGTGCAACGGTTAGCATACGCTCCCGAAAAGAGTGAGATCTGGGTTCGAATCCCAGCTGACGCAAACTTTTTTGCACAGCACTCCACATATAGGGTAAAACGCATAATTTAGAAATTGAACAGCGTCGCTGCCTAGTTTTTCTCATTCATCAATGACTCCACAAGCTTTGATTTAACAAAATATCCACCTTTAAAAGAAATCATAGACAGCATCCGTTTTCCTGACGTTAATAAAAACCTACTATCCACTACAATCTGTGAAGTGGTGTAACAAAAAACCAACGAATAGACAAATGATAAAAAGTTTCGAGCGGTGAAGTCGGCACCTGTTGGGTTGGCAAGAAACATTTTCGAACTTTTTTGCTTTTGTTGATTATTTTCCATGCGTATAAGGGAATATTTTTACGATCGCTAGAGCACCTTCTTGCTATTACTTTTAAACAACACCTCTACCTTTGCTTTAAGATGGAACTGTTCCGAGCGCAAAAACGATTGCTGATTCTTCACGAGTATCGCTTATGTTCGAGTGCTACTTTGGCATGCAACAATAATGGTGCAGCATCAACAATCGTTTTTTGCTGTGGAGACAATTCCATCTCAACCAGACGATAACGACGTTGTATTCTTGAACGGTACGCGACGTAGTCGCGCGGCGAACTACGTTCGTCAATCGATAGCGGATCTGCGCGGAAACGCGCGCCAACTCATATTTACTCCGAGATAGACGAGAGACAAACAGAGAGAGAGAGAGAGAGAGAGAGAGAGAGAGAGAGAGAGAAAGAAAGATGAGCTAAAAACGACTCATGTCCCTGTCAAGGGGTCAGAATAAACGTATAAGTGTTATATATCAAAATAACCACAAGAAGCTGCTCTAAACGATAGTAAAGACAAAAATCTCATTGCATGACAACTTACCAACAAAACGGAAATGTCCGCAAAATCTCTTGCTCACCCGACATAAAGACGGAAATACCTCTTTGCACTTTATCGAAAGCATTCCACTCACCAGCGCAAATGTCTTCACAGTGAATACGGAACGCACGACCTTCTTCGTCAACTGGAAATCGTTCAAATGGATACCATCCACGAGGATGAAATGCTACTTCATACGGTACTTTTTTAATGATCTGACATGTTCCACTACGACTCCAACCGCTGAAGACACTCCTACAACAGTGCAAATGCTGAAGCGTCCTCGAAATGACGGATAGTGGGCAACATTTGACGCAAGCATATTTCAGATAAGGAAGTAACTGAAGCATAGAACAACTGAAGAATCAAAAGAGACAATTCAAACGTAAAATTTTACGTGACAACTAAAAAGATTTTTAAGTTAATTTACCAGTTCGTTTCGAGTAGACAGAGATAAAAAAAGTTCTGAGTGCTTTCACCATCATCCATCAGCACTTGAACTTCGCATATGCACACAATAGTTATCGCACACACACGTTGGTTATCAATACGATGGACGTCTGTCTAAAGCCCACAAGATTGTCAGAACGTCGTCTGCTGTGGTGCTTATAGAAAAATCTCAAATTTTCACCATTTTCGTCCAAAATCGCTCAATAAATCCAGCAGGCTCTCACGATCTTAGAAATAAATATACCTCATAATCTCTGATGCCTCGATAATGCGTTCCACGAAATAGAAGGAAAAACTGTGTCATAATGTCATGGATAAGAGTTTCTACGCATATTTCTTGGCGCGATACAAACAGTGGTTTATGAAGTCCACAGGCCCATTTAGGATCTGAAAAGAAGCAACTTCTGAAATCTCCAAAGCTTGAACATATTAACGCCTCCCCTCAGGGTGAGGTTAGGTTGGGTCAGAGAAAAGATTTTCGAAAAGTTGTAAGATAAGAATAACACGCACAAACACCGGTTTTCGCCGTAGTAAAGATAAACTCGAGAACCACTGCGCGTCAGACACATCATGAGTTACTGTGTTAGGAGGCTTAACGCTTCCGATAGTGGGAGTTCATTATTAGACTTAAGTCCAAGTTCTGCGCCCAGTCAACCGATTACAAATTCAACAGTGCGCAATATCACGTTCGGTTTGCATGAGCTAGAAAATCAACTTCGTTACAAGACTAGGCTGGAAAGATCAGGTTTTGAACCAAAAAGGAGGCACTACTACCAGTGCTTTCCCAGGAACTTTCTTCAAGCAAGAACAACGAAACGGGAAAATTGGCCCTCTTTTTCGTTGATCTTCGGACGAAGTCTTCCAGACACTTAATCACTTTCGCCACAAAAAAGCAGGTTTCAGTCTTACTCAAGAACAAAAGCGGGATTAACTATTTCTTGAGGAACTTATGAAATCCAAAACCGTCCGGCTATCCGTTCGTACCAAGGGTGGGAATTTCGTAGTGATTCCTGGTCGGTGGTTTGATATTAAAATGACGAAAAGATTTTCAGGATGTTTCCATCTACAGACCATTCTCTGAAAAGTAGATTAATAAACAACACCAAAAGCTTCAATGAAGAATGGTGCAAAGCGGCAAAACCTGTGGGTATTAGGGCTTCACTTATCACCCGACTCAAAAGCAATAATCGTGTTTGCCCTGTTTAGTACTTACACACCAAAACCAACAAACTGACTTCAAGATGATCTCGCGTCTAGCGCCCAATCAACTTTCAGTGTTAGACCTACCATCAGTTGTATAGGGGGGCCAACTGATAAAATAACTTGTTTCTCAAATCTCATTCCAAATCAGCTTTTTAGTTTCATTCCAACCCATTCATCCAACATCAAAATCCTCCTGGACCACCTGCGATGCGCGCGGCCAAACATCTCGCATATAATGCAGTCGTTTGATATTACTTCGTTTAAAACAACGTATCCAACGACTCTACAATACAGGCCATAGCTGAGTTGCTCATTGATTATGGACAAAAAATCAATATGTTTGAGCAGTCAACTCGACAGGTAATAGCACTCTTGGAGCAGAGTCTTCATTGCTTAATCTTTAAGTGGTCAGTGAGCACAAACTGGGACTGGCCATGAGTCCGCGTATAGCATCAAGCCTTGCCATCGCCTTCATATATAAAGTAGAAACTCCACTTCTCGCTGGGCAGCCCCTACTTCATTCCCGATATATAGGCGACTATTTCATTGTATGCTCCGACAAAAAGACAAAGACACATGCATCGAAATTCTACATGGGCAGTCAGAGCATATCACATTCACGCGAGAAACTCCATATTGGCTACCATTTACCGGGTTTTTCATACATCAATAACCAACGACGATGCCCATGTTGATAGAAAGTCGATCTTTCGAACTACAATATTGTCATCCAAGCGCTTCGTCTGCCCAGCAACCGCGTAGCGTCTGCAGGCGATAAATCAGTGTGGTACCAAAGCTTTGATCATCGCTTGGATGTTGTGAAAGCCATTAAAGATTAGTATCACCTGTATCACACCGTGTCGTTGATCGGCGAGTGATCGAGCGGGTACCAAGCAAACTCTTCCATTTTTCCCTACGCGTGCAAGGTAGCCCAGTGGGCTCCTCTTGCTCTAAGGAATTCGCTGAGCATCATATCTTTCTTACAGCGCTTTCGTGAAGAAATCGGAACAACGGGTCAGGGTCTTCCTTTAGCGCGCTTGACGTCCCGAGGAATCCAGTCGGTAAAACGGCTCATCGTCCATCGGTTGTCGTGAAGCGCATCACGTGTCCGGCCCACCTTATTTTCGATATCCTGTCGTGTAGAACGGCGCGTCTCTGATTTTCGATCGTTGACGTAGGTCGGAAGTTCGGATCCTTTGGTCTCATTGCGAAATACGAGAACTCCTAGCATCGACCTTTCGACTGCGCGTTCGAAACGCAAGTGATCTTTCATCTGTGCAACGTTACGTAGCGACCAGGTTTATGCTGATTAAGTCAGGGCAGGGATTTAAATGTCGAGTCGAAAAGATGGCACGGAGTCGGATGTTCTTTGTCTCTGCACTACTCTTCGATGCTCTTAAAACGCTCCCCAAGCGATCGTTTCCTCCTGATCAATCTGGGCTAGGTCGTCTCATCATGTGATTTCACGACCTAGAATAGATGTAACGGAGCATCCCCCCCCTGGAAATTGTCGGTTCCGTTTTGCGCGTGAATGGGGCATTTAAAAACCATCCGTTCTCAGGGAAAAATGTTTTAGTTAGATTCAAGTTCGACGACCGATCTTTCCACAAGCGTTATCGAAATCAGTTAACAGTCGTTCGCTTGGTGATGGTTTGGTTGTTATGGAGAACGATATCGTCAGCAAATTTAGTTTATATGGGACATACAAAATACGAAGGTACATCAGATCTGATAGGAACGGTGCCCAACCCTTGTTATGCAAGGGCCTTTGAATGACATTGTGGTTTAGACCACAAAATCGCATATTTCAGACTTGAACTCCGCAAAAAAGCGATCATTTGTAGAAAACACACCGCATAACGATTGCTCATCACAGTCTTCCAAACTATAACTGATCCTTTCTCTCGTCGTATAGATAAGTGAGGACTCGACGGCGAGTACTTCACCAGAACCAACTACGATCGATGAAGGTTTAGCGTCAAAGGAGGGATCGTTGTGCTTAACAACTCTCCATATCTATAAAGATCTATTATTTAAATTGATGAGAAAAAGTGGCAAAAAATAACGGGAATATCACAGTGAAGAAAACAACGCGATTCTGAAATGCTGGAAACGACACAAACCTTTTGTTGAGGGATTTTTGTTGGAGGAGAGTGCGAAAAGACAATCACGACCAGAGTTACACCGGTATTCAATATGAAGCCATTGTTATGGATCCGTAAGTGTTCTCTAGAACATAATAAAATCGGAATCAAGCATTTGGAAACTACCAAAATGTTTATGAATGGATTCGTGAAGTAGGAAAAAAACGCTGAAAATAAGAAATTAAACGAATAATATTACTTTTTCATTGGATCACTGTCTCGGCTTTCTGCTCTGCTAACTATAGTAACCGATGACGTCATACTGAGACATAGTGACAAATCCGGGAAAACAGTGCATACACGAAGCACAGATGACTGGGAACAACCATTATGATTTGACAGACAGAAATCTTCTCTAAAATGTGAAAAGCCAATTTTCTCTACATTGACACCATACACGACAATGGGTTTCATGCTCCTCTACTGCAAACCACAATCTTAGATATGTGAGTATATAATCGTTTACATATATGGTAGCAGCAGCGAATTATATGCGTGTGTATGTGACGGAGCGTATATGCGCAGTGGTAGAGGAGCTCTGCGACACAGATCGAACGACTGATGGTCGATGGTTTGACATACACGGGTCTCACCAAGCCTTCCGCCCCTCCGAGGTCGGTGAATTGCATCCGACTATTTGGGAGTGCAGCAGAAGTAACTGATACATCGTTAGACCACCGTAACTCATTGTATAGGCCAGATATGAGTTCAATCATTTCAAAAGATGCTAGATGAAGATGAATGCACGGTGAAGCTCTTAAGGATTGACCATAGCCGAGAACTTATTCTTTATCTGTAGTCATGATATAAACACTTTTTGACATTTTTATAGATCCGTCCTCTCGGTGCTTTTCTTACACTCTGCGGACGCCAGTACTTCAAACATTCAAATCGTTTTTCGCCATCTTCTTGAACGTCGTAGATTACTGACTGAGCGAGTCCCCTGGCAACCTAGTCTGGCTGTAGGATGCACACACGTGCATTACGTACACACGTATGTACATGCATATACATGTACATGTATACATATAAAGGATGAAGGATAAACCTCTCGGCGTTGTTCAGTCCCTGAGGGATGCGCCATGCACCCGTCTTTAATTTGTAATATCGTTTGCGGTGAGTGAATGCATATCTGGCCTTTACAATGACTTGCGTTGAACTACTGCTGTATCGAGGCAAGGCTGGTTATCCTCTCAGACAAGTTTGGGACCAGCCTGATTCAAGTTTACCGACACCGGACGGGTGGACGGCTTAGTGCACTATGAGCGTGAGATCAAACCATCCGCCTTGTGGGCGACGCAAAGCACCTCTAAGCACTGCACCACACGCGCTCTTATGTATACATAAACATATATTCATATGTATACACATGCACATATATTGATTTGTCCCATAATTTTCATTGCATTTCGATCAAATCTTATTTCGATAAGAGATCAACTATTAAATAGTACAGTCAAATCATGGTTAATGATATGCAGCTATTTACTGAACGAAGACTGATTGCCTTTTCCGAGGAAGGCTGAGACTCACAGAGGTCACTTCTGAGGTGAATGTAGACATTAATTTTTTCCACCCTCAGTTGCTTCAAGGGATGGAATACATGATAACTTTACGGAGCAATATCAAGGCTATGCGGTGGCTATGGTGCCGCGGTCCAGGCCACCTTTTTCTAAACGTGGTTGGTTGATTCTGCGATTTGAAATCGCGCGTGATACTGGAAAAGGGCGACACTGAATCGTTTTGGATGACTCGTTCGTAGTATTTCGGTCAGCTTCAGGAGTTATCCCTCGCAGGCATGGGCACTGATTGCCTGCTTGCTGTCGAGCACTACCCAAAACAGCATGTCCTAGAACGACCGAGACCACAATCTTCCGAGCATAGAATGTGGGCTTTAGTTGACTAGCGGGTCTCTCCAGCGAGGCAGCCACTAGGCACGAAGCGTGTTGTTCTCTCGGAATAGTGAAAATTTATCACAAGTGCTGAACGACTAGAGAAAGTCCTACCGCAGCGATCCCAGCAGATGACTTCCGCAGATGGCCACGCGTGCAGCGCGGTCATGGTAGGTCAATGCCTAAGCTGTCCATGGAACACCACTGCGGTTGCCATTTTATTTCAGCGACGAGCGATGGTGCTACGGCCGTACCTGGGCGTCTCGCAACTGGGACATTCTCTAACATACCACATTCTTTGGCTTTAAGCGATCGAATTTAGATAAAATTCATCAACAGTACGAAAACACCCATGGACAATTTGATTGTAATCCAAGAAACATACGGATTGTACACGAGCACGGACAAGAAACGATTGCATGGATGAAAATACACGCGAAATTCGTCAAAGCAGTCACAGTCGCGAAGATGAATCACGTTTCTCTGAAAAAGATACATTTTTAGGTCGCTTTGGTATAGATTCATTATGGTACTTAAAGACTTCTGAGTATCTTGACAGAAAAGAAGTTAAAAGTAAATAGGTTGATACGTACTCGGATGGCGTACTGCGGTGACAATTCATAGATGTTCATGAGCATATCTCCTTCAAAAACCGTGCTTGGCATTGTAACAAGATATGATGAAGAATAACCCACGACAGCAAATTTCACTTCAAGAAAACTCCTAAAACAAGTGGGTGCAAATGGAACTGAGTAGTGTCTATAACGCAAAAGTCTCTCAATGATTAACCCTTGCGGGATCGTAAACCCACTTGTTTTGCATATCTTACCAACAGCGTGGCAACGCTGGACGGTCTGCTCCACCTCTGCATCCCTAATCGCAAGAATGGTAGCACACTGACTGTACTGTTGTATCATTTCAACTGTATTACTATTGTTACTGTCCTACATTGTGTTATATGGATATATATTGATGTTAGGAGTAAAGTAACAACAATAATACAGTTGAAATAGGACAACAATACATTTAATGCGTTCCCATGCTGGCCGTTAGAGATGCAGAGGGGGTAAGTCCACGGTCCCGAAGGGGCTATCAGGATTTTCTACATATCTAGCAGATAAACGAAGAACAAGCCTAGTTGCAATTTTAATTAGAGAGAAAGAAACTCACCTTAAATCAACTGGTATGGCTAGAAGTTTCCATTTTCTATGCATGCTGTCATAGATTAGGAAACACACTTGACCATTTGAGTCTTGAAAATCGAGTTTCAGCTCGATATCGCTTTGAAAGCCGTCTTACAGACCGATATCGTTTTGCAAAGTCATAGAGAATTCTGCCACCGTACTTCTGCAATCGATACATTGCCTCAAAAAGGTTATGGATATCTCTGAGCAGAGAGAATTTTTCCGAGATATAGGAAATGTTGGAAGACTTCTTACTGAGAAGATATGACAATGAACATAACTGCGTAAAATTCGGGAACGGGACGAAATTAGCAAACCCTGGCATAAAAAATTACTCTGGAAGGGTAATTGCATCTCCAAGTGTCTATCATTTGAATACCTTCCAGAAGATTTAAAAATCATCGACTTCACGCCATCCAGTCGTTACTTTGATGTTTTATCTTTTCACTATACGCACGCTTTCTGTCAACTGGGCAGCTATTCAGATGGCTACGAAGGACGGTTCGCGCAAGCTCGAATGATGTCATATAGGGAAAGGTTCATCGCTACCGAAGCGTAATAACAAAAGATGAAGTCTTTTTAGAAACTAGATACTCCGAAAAATACTGTACCCGATATTCAAAGGGCTGACAGAAATTTTTCAGTTCTTTCGTTATTATTGATTATTCTTCATGCATTTGAGTTTTGTTTTCCACCGTCGTTTAGAGCAGCTTCTTGCTGTTATTTGATATCAAACATTATACATTTGTTTCCAGATGGAATTGCCTCGAGAGGAAAAACTACTGCTGATGCTACACGAGTATCGTGTGGATCCAAGTGCTGCTCTGGCACGCAACGGTACTCGGGTAGCATCAACAATCGAAGGATTCCATTTTAGAACAAATGTATGAGTGTTAGATATCAAAATAACAGCAAGAAACTGATCTAAACGATAGTAGAAAACAAGAACTCAAATGCATGGTAAATAATCAACAAAAGAGAGAAAGTCCGGAAAATTTTCTGCGAAGCCAATATTGGAGGTTGCTCAATCCTCATGAGTCGTCCGAACCAGCGAACACGCGTGTATTGCTTTCGCTAGATGCCGTAGCAAAAGAGTTAATGGATACCCTCACATAAAGCAACATTTTACTTGGTTTATAAGTTCCTTTTCAAGGGTTTTCTCGAAACCACGCTCAAATTGCATTACGCTTGATAATCGTGTTTTAAGCCATGCATGTGTCTGTTATTGGGCAACCTATAGAGCCCGATACACGCGATCGACCGTTGCAGTCTCTTTAGTCGGACGGTACCCTTCGTCCTTATTTTAGCCAATACTCTCAAAGCAACATAATCCCTTATAGAGAGCTGGCACAGATGAACGTTTTACACAACCCATTAAATAAAAATATCACTGAATGGGCAGTGCTGTACGCTCGATTGCTCTTGGTTGGCATCGTCAGTAGATCACGCCACCCGAGTGTTTTCTTGAGACCACGCTTAATTATACCTTGATGTTTTGACTTAATGGAACGTGTAGAACCTTAATCATCGGCAACTCAAAATGAGGGATTGGATTCCTCCTAGACAATTGGCCAAAAAAAGAAGAAGGGCAGCGCCCCATTGACGAGACTGCCAAGGTTGAAACGCGGGTACTAGGATCTATAAGTAGCCGTACAACAGACCACATGTACGGTTCAAAAAATGATCATTAGAACATTATCTCAACATCAATGTTATCACACACCCTCGAAATGGGTTAAATATGAATTTAACTTTGGCCCAAGGCTCCTTCTGTACACCGTCCAGTATCCGTGGTCATACAGTCTCAGCGGGCTCAGTGGTTAGAGGTGCTCGGTGACACACACGTGCTCGGCCAATCAATGTTCGATGGTTCCATCCCGTGTTTATGGCTAACCAAGCCCTCCATCCCTTTGAAATTGGTGAACTGGCATCAGACCTGTCTTGGAGAATAGTAGCACTGATTTGATACATCGATAGGCCACAGTCCTCCCAACACTCTGTTATGCAGCGGAGACGTGGGCTGATACTTCGACCACGTCAAGACTATGCGAATAACTCACAGAGCGCCTGAACGATGTCCTCTCAAAATCAGTCGGCACTCACAACACCGAGCCGGCTTGCGCAGCTCAGATCTCAGGATTTCATCTCATCTTCGTGACCTAGAAGAATTCACATCGATGGCAAAGCACAGATGGGCTGGCCATACGGTAAGAAGATCAGACGACAGATGGACTCCACGAGAATACTCTCATCCCAAGGACGACGACGTACATTTTGGGCGGACATATTCACTAGAAGAATTAGTCAGTTGTATTCATATCTATATTCGCGTCAGCTGTATTCATAGCTGCCGCTATTCTACAGATCACGATATGAAACTCGCGCCAGTGGCTATGCTCGAACGAAACCACCGCCATGGACGACAATCGCAAGAAGACGAGACGAGTGGAAGATGTGCTCGGGCCCGCACAATTCGTGAAGACGGACCGTCCAAGTATCCAAGTAAGTAAGTAAGTAAGGCCACCACGAGTAACTGTAAAGGCCAGATTAGCCAAATGAGAACCAATGCATGGCGCATCCTTCTGAGATTAATCATCCCATAGAGGTTACCCTTTCCTCGCTTGTGCTCATAGTTTAATTAACAAAGAATGTATGATCGGATTCAAACTACTTTGATACCCTTCATAGAAGGATGAAGGGTAATGCTCTCGGCGTTAATCAATCCCTAAGAAATGCATCATGCATTCCTATCCATTCGTAGTATCGTCAGAGGTGATTGAATGCACACCTGGCTTTTACAATGACTCGCGGTGACCTACCGACTAACAAGTCAGTGCTGCTCACCCTCCCAGACAACTCTTGTACTGATCTTAGCGACCCCGAAGAGATGGAAGGCTTGGTGAGTTACGAGCGGGCGATCAAACCATCGACCTTGTGTGCACCTTTGACACTGCGCCACATGTACTCTTAACGCTCCCAACGGTACAGTAAAATATGTAGAAAATATACCATGTAAGAAGAGAAAAGAGATACCATAAAAGAAGAAAATGTTAAACATACTTCTCGATCACTGACGGCCATCACGATGTTGGCTGGCCCGCCATCGCTGACACATTTGATTGAGGAAGCCAGCTCCTCCTCTACTTCGCTCCAATTCTCTGAGTACTGGTCTTCCTCTTCCTCGCTCCAATCCTCCGCGTAATCCTGCTCTTCCTCTTCCTCGCTCAAATTTTCAGCGTACTCCTGCTCTTCCTCTTCCTCTTCCTCGCTCCAATTCTGCGCATACTCCTCCTCTTCCTCTTCCTCGCTCCTATCGTCCATCACCGATCTCTTAAAATAAAATTGCGGATTAACCCTCTCGCGACCGCGGACCCACCTCCTTTGCATCCCTGACCTCCCGCGTGGCAATGCACCGAGTGTATTGTTGCGTTCATTTAAGTTATGTTGTTGTTATTTTACTACTTATAATGATAAAATATACTTACATATAAGATAACATGTGTAAATAACAATAATATTACAGTACAAATGATATAGTATTACATTACATGCGTTGTCACGCTTGGGGTTAGAGACGCAGAGGAGGTGGAGCAGATGGTTCGACGTTGCCAAGCTGAGGACTGGGGATGCAAAGGGTGGGGTAGACAATCCGAAGCTGCCGAGGGTTAGAGATGCAGAAAGGGTAGAGCAGACCGTCCAGCGTTGCTACGTTGGTGACTAGAGATGTACAGAAGGTGGGTCCACGGTTCCGAATGGGCTGAGGAAAGATGTAGACCACACAGGGGCACGTGTTACATTCAAATCAGACTCTCTTCGTCATAGCCGCCAACAGACGCCATGTGGGCGGGTGATCTAGATTGGAGCACGAAATCTTTTCGTTTATTTCTGGTTCAGGTGTGGTCACACTCGATCAGAATCTTTTTAGGTGACGCATTAATCGACTATTTTATTTATTTATTATTCCCATAACTTTTCAACGCAGTCTGCTGCGCGGACCCCACATTTTCCCGGATTCGATCCGTTTCCTCGGCATTCTTCTTCCACATCTTCCAGAAAGGTCTTCGATCAGTTCTTGAGGATCTCGTTTTCTTCAGGAAACAAGAAGAGCATGAGAACCGCCGAAACTTTCGCTATCAATTGCTAACTAGCAGTCTGATGTGGGAAGAGCTCTGTCCTGCGAGAAATACGCGTGTGAAAGAGAAATTTATTTTCTCTGCTACAGCGCTATAAGGAAGTCTTTCTAGAAAAAAACGAATACTTTCTTTCAGGATAAGCGGTTCTTACGCTATCGAATGATCATTGATAATCTAATGGAGGAGCAGCGTCTCGTGAGATATAAGCGCGAGAATGCGTGACGCGTGTGAAATTTAAATCTGTTTTAAGTATAATAGCGCTGTAAGAAGGTTTTCCTAAAAAATAAGTACATTTTTGGATTCTCCGGGATTTGAACTTTCGATTGATCACCGAAAGCTCACTGAAAAATTGATGTCCAGCGAAAAACTCTCTACGAAAGAATCCCTTTCCGATACACAAAAGCATCGTTAATTCACTGCTTAAATTTGGATGGTTCTGCTTCATAGAGCGCTGGAAGAGTGACAAGAAAAGCACGTCTCGTCTCTCCTAGGTCTGGACTGCTTAGGCTTACGTTCCGTGGCGAGTTTATCTGGCTTTATGGAATGACTATGAGATGAAATTAAATGCTTAGCAAGCCTGTTGAACAACATAACAAAGTAATTTTTACAGTCTGATTCGCGAAACCCTAGAGGATCTACGAAACGGAGAACAAGATCTCAGGGAAATAGCGAAAATCGCGTCCTTTCGAGGCGGCTTTGAGATCGCTGGGCGCGCGATTCGAGAGGAAAGCGATAATGTGCGCCGTGTGTGAACCCAATGTGCTTTTGGCCGCTGCACCGTACCAAGAAGTCCTTTCCAGAAACCAAGGTACCATTAAAATCGGCGAAATTGAAGATTTCTAATTTTATCTGAATTTAGGGGAAAAGCTGTGTCCAACGGAAAACGCGCTGAATATGAAACATAATTTCATTTTTACTGCTTAGTACACTTGAAAATTTTTTTGAAATGCAGTACACGTCAAAATTGTCTAGGTTAAAGCTATCGCAAGATTACTTTAACTCCAGAAAAGCAAAAAAAAACCGCTGTCTACAAAGGGTCGGAAATGATCACCGATAACCGAAATGTACCGAGAACCTCAAAAATCGACGACTAGCATTATAGGAAAATCCTATTAGCACATTGCAATGGTTTACTGTCGATTGCCCATGTTTAGTAAGCTTGATGACTTTCTTTTCTTGAGATCTCACTTAATATATAATCCGATAACATATCTTAAGCTTTTAATGAGGTTTGTTTTAGCTCTTATAAAGAACTCAGCACGTGTTTCGGCCTATCGGCTTCATCTTGAGCCAATCCCTTATGAGGGGATATAACCCTTATATATGAAGGAATCTACGGCGAAGAAGAAAATCTCATGAAAGGCTTGAAATATGTTACCAAACTAAAAGTGCCATTTCATATTGGGTTAGGACTGCAGCAGGTCATTCATTACAGCAGGAGTGTCCACTCATTACAATGGAGCCGCTCTCGCATGTAAGTGAGATGAGGTCAATGATCAAATCGGGTCGGTTCCTCACTGCATTCGATTCGACCCAGAACAACACGCGGTTCAGACAGTATTAGACCAGAACACCTGAAGAACCTGCCGCCAGTTCTCATCAACACCCTGGCTCGGCTCTTCACTCGCTACCTATCAGAATGCAAGGTCCCTATTGAATGGACAACTAGCGAGACCGTATTGTTGTTCAAAAAGGGAGACCTTCACGACATAGGCAATTATCGCCCAATCTGCTTGCTGTCCGTTGTCTATAAACTCTTTACTCGAGTCATCCTGAACAGGACTGACAGAACACTGGACGAAGGACAGCCATGCGAACAAGCAGGGTTTAGAAAAGGATTTAGTACCATGGACCACATCCACACGATCACAAGACTCATTGAAGTTTTGCGAGAGTACAAACAACCACTCTGTCTCACTTTTATCGATCTGAAGAAAGCCTTTGATTCAGTGGAAACAGAAGCGGTTATAGAGGCTCTGGATAACCAGGGCGTCCCTACTCGGTACACAATGATCCTTCGTGAGCTTTATAAATATTTCACGACCAGAATATCTCCATTCTACAATATCACCATTGACGTAAGAAGAGGGGTTCGACAAGGCGATACAATTTCACCAAAACTATTCGCTGGCACCCTACAAAACGTCATGCGAACATTAGAATGGGACGAAATGGGAGTGAAAATTGACGGTCGACAATTGAACCATCTTCGCTTTGCTGACGATATCGTTCTCATAACACCAAACATCAGCCAAGCGGAACGAATGTTGACTATTTCGATAACGCCTGTGGAAAGATCGGTCTTCAACTGAATCTAACGAAAACAATGTTCATGAGGAACGGATGGGTTTCTAATGCCCCATTCACGCTCAACGAAACGACAATCTCCGAATGCTCCAGTTAAGTCTATCTAGGTCGTGAAATCAACATGATGAACGACCTAGCTCCTGAGCTGAGCAGGAGGTTTTCGAGCGGCTTGGGAAACGTTTAGGAGCATCGAAGATGTAGTGAAGAGGACAAAGAACATCCGACTCCGTTACCACCTTTTCGACTTGACAATTATCCCTGCCCTAACGTATGCAGCAGAAACCTGGTCGCTACGTAAGCAGGATGGAAGATCACTTGCCGTTATCGAACGCGCAGTCGAAAGATCGATGCTAGGAGTATCCCGTATCTCGCAAATGAGAGAAAGGATCCGAAGTTCCGACCTACGTCAACGATCGAAAATCAGAGAAGCCGTTCCACACGCCAGGATATCGAAAATCAGGTGGGCCAGACACGTGATGCGCTTCTACGACAACCGATGGACGAGAGCCGTTACCGACTGGATTCCTCGGGACATCAAGCGCTCTACAGGAAGACCACCGATGCGTTGGTCCGATTTCTTCACGAAAGCGATAGAAGAAATATATGATGCTCAGCGAAGCCCTAAAGCGAGGAGGACCCAGTGGGCTACTCTTGCACGCGATAGGGAAAAATGGAAGTGTTGCTGGTGCCCGCTCGAGTCACTCGACGATCACCGGAACGACGGGTGATAAGTGAACATATTTATATACAACATAACATAGGGAAATAACAATAGTACAATCGAAATGATACAATGATGCATTCAGTGCGTTCCCACGCTATGGGTCAGAGATGCAGAGGAGGTGGGGCACACCGTCTGGCGTTGCCAGGCAGGAGGTCGGAGATTAGAGGCAAGTGGCTCCACGGTTCCGAAAGGGTTAAGGAAAAAGGTTGATCAAAGTGAAACGTTGGATGCAGATCCAATCAGCTCTTCAGCCTCCAACCGACGGCATTTAAACGGGAGATGGCGGGCGATTACGATTGGAGCACGACATTGCGATTCGGGCACGTAATCTCTTCGCTGATTTTGGTTCAGTATGGTCACACTCGATCAAATCTTCCTAGGTGGTGGATTTCTCGCTCATCATGTTCATTAACGTAATTTCACATGATCTACCATCATAGTCTGCTGTGCGGATCCCAGAACTTCTCGGATTCGATCCGTTTCCTCGGCTTTTGTCCTTTGCAAAATCTTCGAGGAGCAGCCGCTGTCGGCATCGTTTTTCCTTTGCGGATGTCGTGGGGTGCCGGTCGAGACGGTTCCCTTGCTTTCTTGGAAGCAGCCGAGTTAAAACGTTCTATGAAGCATTCGTCGATGGACCACAAAAAACTGTTGCGAGAAAGGATCGAACCAGAACATCGCCTATCAACTTGCTCACTGACGAACCGCATCACTAGCCATTGCGCTTCACCGCCAGCCAAATGTTTTTTTTCTGTCATTTTCCAGAATTCTAGCATTTTTACTGCTTTTTCGCAGTGTTGTGATGTTTCATAAATACCTAAGAGATTTGAGTGGTGAGCAAAAACATGGTCTCAGGCTGGAATCGAACCCGCATTTCATCCTATCCGCAAATCGTATACTCGACCAAACCTGTTAAAGGTTGGTGGCTGATAACTAACATAGAGATGTTGAAGAATGAGTGGTCGGGCAAATATGCCTCAGTGGTGTAGTGGTAGAGCACGCGTCCCCGGATAGGATGAAACGCGGGTTCGATTCCCGCCTGAGGCCATGTCTTTGCTCCCACGCAAATCTCTTAGGTATTTGTCATTTTCATTTGAGTGGCTCTATTTAGGAGATTGGTCGATGTCGTTAAAGTTAGCTTGTGTTTTCGAGTGATTCTTCGACAGAACACTTCAGGATTTGATGGTGACCGAAAGGACGACGGGCGATGTTGTGCTCTTAGCCGATTATCCGAAACTCCCGCTACCACAGGATCGAACCGACGAGCTCGTGCTGTCGTCTGTCGATTGGGCACACGTGAGTCGTTCGAGCTAAGCCCTCTCTTCACCTCATTTAATTTTTTCCAGCCGCCGGCTATCTTCGAGACCTTCGTTGTAACCCTAAAGGCCACAGATTTTCAGTTGACTAAGCCATCAGCACAAAGGTTTTCAAAAGTAGTGGGGTCTAAACAATTTAACTCACTGACCCCTTCGGGACGTGAACCCACGGCTGCTGCATCTCCTAGCGGCATCTACACGATCTGCTCCACCTCCTCTGCGTCTCTAACCCCCAGGCTGGGGACGCAGTTAATGTATTATTGTATCACTTCAATTGCATTATTGTTATTTTTCCATGTCATGTTATATGTAAATATATTGTCTTGTTATAATAGTTGAAGTAATACAACAGTACATTCAAAGCCTACGCTGGGGGTTGGAGATGCAGACGAAATGTGTTTGCAGTCCCGAAAGGGTTAACGGCCACAAGGGTCATGGCAGTTTCGCGGCGGGTTCTATGTTGATCACCTGTATCACCTGTCGTTCCGTTAATCGTCGAGTGACTCGAGCGGGTACCAGCAACTCTTCCATTTTTCCCTATCGCGTGCAAGAGTAGCCCAGTGGGTCCTCCTTGCTCTAGGAATTCGCTGAGCATCATATCTTTCTTCCATCGCTTTCGTGAAGAAATCGGACCAACGGGTCAGTGGTCTTCCTTTAGAGCGCTTGACGTCCCGAGGAATCCAGTCGGTAACGGCTCTCGTCCATCGGTTGTCGTTGAAGCGCATCACGTGTCCGGCCCAACTTATTTTCGATATCCTGGCGTGTGGAACGGCGTCTCTGTTTCGATCGTTGACGTAGGTCGGAAGTTCGGATCCTTTGTCTCATTTGCGAGATACGAGATACTCCTAGCATCGACCTTTCGACTGCGCGTTCGATAACGGACTATGACATATGACAGTAACAAACGGACTATGTTGATAACTTTCTAATATGGCCTAAGACTGTCTGCTTGATATACCGTTTCTGCAAAAGCATAAATCTCCGCTATTTTGTCTCTTTATCAAGCAATTTCATGATTTCAAGTTCAGTTCTGTTGTTGGAATGCACTTTCCCCCATTTGAGGGACAATAAAATTCCTTTCCCTCAAACCTCCCGTAGTCGTTCGTTCGCTTAGATCTCAGCAGTATGATTGGTTTTCGAAAAGGCCTTCTTAAAACGCTGTACCAGCAAAGCGAAGATCATGTTTCCACCCTCCATAAAATCCGCCTACACACCTTGATCGACAAAAATCATGCGCCCAGTGTAAAACCCAGTTTAAAATTTTGCTGCACAGCGCAACAGACAGGTTTTTTTTTAGGAGAAGAACGCATTATCGGACTCATTAAGATGGATACCCTACGGGGCCGTGGACCCAGCCCTCTGCGTCTCTAGCCTCCAGCGTCTTGCGTCTAACAATGGCGTCTAATCCAATCGTGCCATTGTTGGATGCATTACGTGCCATTATTTGACACTTCGCGCTGAGGGCTAGAGGCGCAGAGGGTTGGGTACATGGTCCCGTAAGAGTTGAGCCATCAAATAATTACTGTAGGTTTGAAAAATAGCGAAAAAGGCCTTGCCTTCAAGAAATAAAAAATCATCTTGAAAACAGAATGCTCCCGATTTTCCATATATCCAAGAGCGTCAAGTGATAGGCAGACTCTGAACCTCGGGCGGGAATTGAACCCGTGTCTCACCCTTACCGGACGCGTGGAGACGACGAGAGGGAAAGGGTGAGATCTGCGTCAAATTCGCTCGAGGTTTAGAGCTCCCGATGTCACATGTCATTCGTTGTCATACTTATCTCTTTTAGGCTCATGGTCTTGTGATTCGTACGAAGGATCATAAAGATCGTAGCGATATTTGTCAAACAACACCGTTCGCTCTTCTTCCAACACCATTTCCTCGAAAATTGTTTCAGCAGGCGATAAATGTTCAAAATGTAAGTTTGTGTAGTTTTTCCTCAATATGTGGTTGTTATATTTATTATCCTTAATCGAGTGGAGAGCGTGTTAGCACATTGACTAGGTGTGCTCTGTGACACACGTGGTCGATGGTTCGATCCCGCACTCAAGGCTCACCAGGCCTTCGAGCCCTCCGGGATCGGCTATTTGATCCAGGATGCTTGACTGCGTGACAGCACTTACCTAACACATTGGTAGGCCACGAGTCATTATAGATGCGCAATATGTATTTAGTCATCTCAAATGGTGCTAAATGATGATATATACATGTCACATCCTTCAGCGATTGATTGATGCTGATAGCTTTTTTGTTTCAACTCGAAATATTTCAGTTAATGGCTACTCTTTACCACGAGGTCGCTTATGACTACGAATTTTTGATCGACTGTCATAAGGACGTTGTCAAATCCGACTCTTTCACTCGAGGATTGCTCGAAATTCTCGAGAAAGTTATTGCTGAAGGTGAAGAAACGTTCCAAATCCTACACAATGTTGATAGGAGTGATAGGCAAAACTTTGACTCTCGTCGGGATAGTGGACCTCCCATCTCACTCTTTGTTATATCGCATGCTAGTCACTGTGCTATTGAGATTCCTGTTCTGTATCGGTCTGTGCTTACCAGAACAATTTGGTTGGTTGCTAATAGGATGAAACGATATCCTGTATCACAGAAAGAGTGGTAGCAGGGCAGGATCCCTAGTAGTACAATGGTTAGCACGCACTCCCGGAAGGGTGGGACGCGGGTGCAGCTTTTGTTCGAGGTTCAGAGTTTTGCGTACCACTCATTAATATCAGAAACATAGTTTAAAATCTGTTTCCTACACTACCACTATGTGTTTTGTCGCATCAAAACTTCTTCAAGGTCTTGCACAAAGGAAAACCCTCGTGATACAACGATCGGATTACATGTGCCACAAAGATCCTTTTACATGCGAGTACTCTCTGAAACAAGTACATTTTCACATATTTAATTGTTTTTCTCGTACTTTTCCCTATGTCAGCGCATTTTTCAACCCTTCAGAGACAAGGCTTTTTCTCCTTATTCAAACTTTTGGTGCTCATTCGATAGCTTAAATCTTAGCGATTTCAGCAGTGTTGTTGGTTTTCAAAATAATCTTCCTAGTGCGCTGTAGGAGCGAAAATAGTTTTTAGTTTCACCCCGGCAAGCATCATTGCGCGTTTCACTATTCGTCAGAAAATTTTTTTATCTAGAATTTCTAGAAGAAATTTCTAGGAGTTCCGCTTTAGAATTGTCCAAGAAACTTTGTTCTGTCCTTCTATGGGCTTAATCTCTTGTTTTCATCTTATTAAGTCGTTCCATAAGTTTTGGCATTGGAGCATTAACATCAATTGTACTGACCAGAATCAACTGAAATTGAGTGATTTTTGAATAATTTAATAGCGCATTTTTCTGAGAACCTAGTATACAACTTCCCTAGACTTGCTTTAAGATGGAGCTGTATCGGGGACAAATTCGCTTGCAGCTTATGCACGAATAGAGCGTAGGGAAGAATGCTTGTGAGGCGGCGCGCGAGATTAATGGAGCTTCTTGTAGACGGCCTGAGCGCGACTGACCCTCCAGACTGTTCTCTCCATCTCCTTGATCCATCTCCGCGAGCCACTCTCTAGCCGTCCTTTCCGCAATCTTATCATCGCCCCAAGCTTCATTAATGATGCACGCTGCTTCACTAACATTTTACCCTGCGCGCCATTCGTGGAGAATCGCAAGCATTTGTTCGCACAACTGCTCCATCTCAAAGCAAAAGTGGGCAAGATGTACACCAAGATTTTCACAAGAAAGTGAACAATCAAGCGATACCAAAATCATGCAGTTTTAATAACTTCCGGTTAATGTATTTGATGTTTGTCGCTATATTATGACAATGCATTGGGCAATTTCATAATCGAGTGATTACTAAAAGCGTCAAAAAAAAAACAAACGGGCCCTTGTTTTGAAAAGGTTGATAAAGGTGTTTAACATAGAGAAATTGTACCTTTTTTGTACCTATTTATTCGTCAAGATCAAATCTACTGCGTTTTCAGATTGAAGTCAACAACATAGCGTCAAGCATGGGAGGTCATGCTGAGAGGGTTTGTTGTGAAAATCTTGGTTTTGTTGACAGTTTGAAGTTTTGACAAAAGGTCATTCCTCAACATTTTTAGGTCACCAAAATGCATAGGCGTACTCTGCTTGAGCTTGGATATGATACTAGCACAATCGAGAAGGCTATACCGAGGAACGAACCAATTAGAATCATTGCAGAAGCCCTCTATAAGGCTTGGTAGATGCTAATTTTCATGGTTGCTTTGTTCGTGAACGTCATTCCAACTTCTTGGAAACTGTAACGAAATATCTCTGGATTTTTGTTTATTGTTTAATCAGTTATCTTTATAGGCAGCTATTTTCAATACCTGACGCTGTCGTGCTTGTAATAGTTGAGGAAGAGAACCAAAATCAAATCGATCAGCGTCACGTCGAGTACGCCCTCGAAGAGCTAGGCATACCCATTGATCAGATCGTGCGGAAGACACTGGCGCAATGCCATAAATGGTTTGAGAATTAGACTATTCGGTACCGTGAACCCAACTACCAGCGTCTCTAGACTTCAGCATGTTGTGTTCTACAATGGCTGGCGTAGCACACTAGGGTTAGACGCCATTGTTACACTTTCCACTGATAGACGCAACACGCGGTAACAGAGATGCCAGAGGGTTGGGTCCATGGTCTTAAAAGGGTTTAGTGGTGTTTTTTCTGAGCGACAGGAATCGCAGCATGTGTCTCCATATAAGACGCTTGTGGCGCAGTGGTTAGAGGTTTCTTGCACCACTCGTGGTTAGCGATTCGATTCTTCTCCCAAGACTCACTAACCTTCTATTCCTGTGCGATCGACGAATCGATACCAAACTCGTCTGAGAGTATGCCAACACCTTGATATCGGTAGGCTATGGCAGGAATCGTAATGTCCATGTATACATAGGTTTCCTCTTTAATGATACTTGATGAAGGTGAATGACTGGCGCATCTCTCAAGGCTTGTTCAATGCCATGAGCTTTATCCTTTGTCTTTGTTTTTGTCAATGATGTTTAGGCATTGTTCTCATTGACCTCACTAAAATCCATTCAGTTTGTTATCTGTCCTTTTTTCAGTTTAACATTGTCACCTGACCGCCAACTGCTTTTATCAGGATCCCGAGTAGCAGTTGTATACTTTCGCGCCGGGTATTCTCCGCATCACTATCCAAGCACCAAGGGTCAGTCCCTCAACTCCTAAAGGATTTTGGCATATATCTTATCAAATTGTTTCTACACTCATTTGTTTGTCTTTTATCAAAACTACATCACTATCTGAGTTGAGATCAACAATTACACTGTTTCAACCATTTTCAGAATGGGATGCTCGCTTACTGATCGAAAGATCAGATGCTATCAAGTCACCTTGGATTGGCCTCCAGGTGGCTAACACCAAGAAAACTCAGCAAGTAGATTTTGATATCGTCATATTGAAAAATGTGAGAATGAAACCTGAGCGATTACTTTTTTGGAGGTTCTTGCGGAGGACGGTGTGGTTGAGAGGTTTGTCGGCAACCCACGTGATGCTGCAGCAATACGAGCTACTTTTGCTGGATTATGGGCTATTAATGGCTCTCATCCGGTCATCGGCAAGTTGATTAAGGTGAATCCCAATTTTTTATCTCTTCAAATTCACCGAGTCCCGTGTCGTATGTCTTAGAGCTTACCTGTTTGTATAATTAAGTATAATCGGTAACAGTGTAATCTGATAAACTTCACTTAAGTAGAAAAACAACTAGTAAAATAGCAAAGAAGGTAGGCGATCGTTAAATTGATACCCATACAGTTCCAACCAATCACGGATTTCGTATCTCCAGTTTTGTGGGAGGGTTTGACGATTCATTGGCTGTCTGAGATGCAGATACAGATCGTAATTTTTGTGCCTGCGGAGTGTAGTCATGACTGTGCTGCCGAGCAAACGTATGACCCATTTTCTATATTCTGACTTACTAATTCTCACGATCAGTAATGTTCTTATATCTTAGCTATAAACCAGATTGGCCGCTTCAAAGTAGTACTGCGCTAGGGATAATCCTTGGTAATTCCCAATTATTTCTTTGCGAGCCAAATTCGAGGTTTTTATCATACGATTTATGCTGACAACTGACCTTACGGCGGTATCGCCTTCTTAAGCGCTTACTGTTTTCTTCCAATGACTGTCCTCCAAATACTGAGCGCACTAACTCTTCATTCGACTGTTTTTACAGACCTTGCTTAGAAACAGTAATAATTTGGTAATCACATAACATGTTTTAAGTCTTTTTGAGGTCTGGTAGGTCGCTTATCCAGTACTAGACGGACCCGTTTCGCCTTTACAGGCTCATCATTAGCATGGTACCTATCGGTTCAGCCGATCCCTTGGGGATACACCCTTATTTATAAAGGAGTCGTCGCCGAATAACAAATCACCGCAAGTCAGGTGATAAATATCGCGACGTTACAGTGAATCAGATGAGCTCGTGGCGGGTAAAATCAATGATACCTCTTCAACCTCTTACCGGCCACAAGCCCGACTGTTGGTCAGTGCAACCCAAGAGACTGGCTGAAACGAAAAGTACCATGTTACCAATGAGCTTGTAAGGGCGAATCGGGCCCGTCTAATACTGTATAAGTTCCCTGCTAGACACAAAAGGATCAAAACATGTTATATGATCATTTGAGCACAATGTCGTTCCATCGTCGCGCACTTCTACAGGCGGGTGAAATTGTTCTGCTTACTACGTAGACAGGTGTGGAGTAGTTCCATTTCGATGTTCAGTACTCGGTGGATATCCTTCAGTGCACTACACATTTTGTGGAGTTTTAGCGTCGAAGGAAATTTGGTCCTTGTCGAACTAACAATAGATAGTCACTCTTGCAATTATCATGGAATGATTCAGCTAGGTATTTCCGGCTATCAAGAAAAGTATTACCTCTACAGTAAATGACTGTCCTACCTCGACGAGGACTAAAATTTTCGGACACTGCATAAAACACCGAATGATTTCAAAATTCATGGAACGAAAATGACTCTGTGAAATGTGCGGTACACCAGAGGACAATCATCGAGTATTGGACATCGAAATAGAACTACTCCGGTTCTGTCTACGAAGCAGGCAGAACAACATGTTCGCTTAACGGAAAAAGTGCGCGATGAAAGAACAACATTGTGCTCATCATTTGCTGAATCGCCTATGGAGGAGATTAAAGAGGATTCTGAAAAGCGAAATCGCCGAGACGTTAGCTGTCAGAATAAATTGCGTTATAAAAAGCTCGTCTTTGACTTACAAAGAAAAAACTGCGAATTATTGCAGAAAGCAGAGGCTAAGAGGTAGACGGTTATGGAAACAATTTTTGATCTTCAGTTCGTCCAAGCTAAGCAGGACTCCTACTTTCAGAGCTCTAAAACGCTTTTGCCTCGCACCAGCATTTATCTCTTTCGTCCTCTTTGGTTCGTCTATCATATATGAAGTAACTCTGTCTAACCTCAACTGTGTCTACACTAAGACGCGAACAGTCCAGAGTCAAGTACACACATTGGCAAAATTCTGTTGGCTTCCTCGGTGATTGATAGGAAAATCCCAATGAGCATGATCAATATCATGTCTTGTAGATGACTTTTATCGTTTCAGGACGCTGTCGCCCATCCATCACGTTATGTTTTGAAGCCACAGTTGGAAGGAGGTGGTGGTAATTTTTATGGTGAAAATATGGCTGAGAAACTCAATACCTTAGCAGAAGAAGAACGTGGAGCGTTTATCTTGATGGAACGCATTCAACCTCTCGTAGCTGAGGTTAGACTTTATCCGCGAGCAAACAGATCGCAGCTGAATTCTAATTCAATTTATTCATATTATAGAATTATTTGGTTCGTGCGATGCAACCCGTTGAATTTGGAAATGTTGTCAGCGAATTGGGAGTTTATGGTTATGCATTGGGTGATCGCGGAATTGCGGATGTCCAACAAGGCGGACACCTGTTGCGCACTAAGTTTGAAAACGTTGATGAGGTGGGAAATAACTCTTCTTCAAAGAATTAGTAGTGTTTACATCGACACTCAAATATTAATCATGATCTACTGCCTCGTGTTGAATTGCCTGGACGATGGTACGCAGTGGTTAGGGGTGCTTTGCAATACATAATTGTTGTTGATTCAATTAGGTCACTGAACAAATTGTGCTCTCCGTTCTTTTCAGCTAACAAATTTGAACTAGAATTTTTTTTTCAAAATTTGCTCCTTTATTCCTCAATCGGTTGACTTCCGCGGACCCTAACTGTGCATCTCCACCAGCGTGGGTGCGACTCCACCTCCTTCGTTTCAATTAGTCGCCGACTACAGTATTGCTTTTCGTTGCAAGACTTGGTTCATAATGTAGCTGCGGGTCTTGCAACGAAGAACAGTGCTTTAGTCGTCGACTTATTGGCTCAGGAGATGGAGACGTGGCCAGGTTACTTTGAATGGGAACTGAATAGCGCAGCAAGTACCAAGACTCGTCCGAAAACACCTGTTAACTGTTACACTTAACATCAGCTTGATGTTAGGGAAATTGATGCCCTCTATGAGATGTTGAGGAACTTGTCTATATGGGATGTCAAACTAGATATTCGTAAAACGCCTATTTAATGCAATTAGAACACTGCAGGAACAACTATCATAAATCAAAATTCTTCGATCAGGATATCGCAATGGAAAAGGAGAGTGTTTTCGCCGAAGTACTGTTTATGACTTGTCTCTCTCACGAAAATTTCTTCTTCGAATGGCCATCACCAGTAGCTACAGTAGTCCTCATAAAGAAAGGCTTGAGCGAGGATTGGTCATTTTTAATAAAGAGATAATCTATTGACGTTAGTGACGACCTTTCTTTTTACACATCTGTTATTCATCACAGCGCTTCAATATCGAATGGAAAAGAAGCCTCAATCCATTATCAGTGCCCTATCCAATGGTAACTGGTGCGAATTCGCGGATCCAACAGAATGCAAGTGAAGATCTCTGAAGCCTGGATAATTAAAATGCGCTTTACAAAATACAGTGTCAATCTCTGAACATTTATGGATTAAGACCGTCTTTTGAAGAAGGGGTGAGACCTGCGTAAAGGTATTGCTGCTACGAACAATCAACGAATGGTCGTCGACACCGGCTACAGAAATGTAGTACAAGAGGATCTTCATCGATTATCCGCAGTCAAAAATCGTAAAATCAGCACATAAAAGGAAGCACAAGGAAATGCCGTTGAGATTCTTGCTAATACAGCATAGCGGTTTCTGTGATGTTCGATAGAAACGAAAAGGCCAACGAATTTAGCAGTGCAAGGTGGAGTTCAAAACATTAGCGAGTGACACTGTAGCGGCCATAATTATACTTTTTTGGAACTATTATTCAGAACCCTCAAGTCCTTTTTAGGTACTGTTCCTAATTTGTGAATCGAAGAAAAGGATGACATCACAAGAAATCATTTCGCTGCTTTTGAACAGTTCATTAATTACTAAGGTATCTGTTTGGGAAGAAAGTTCTAGGGAACTTTTAAAATATTGAAAATTTATGCATGAATCCAAAGCAAAGGCAATAATAGTTATTCTTCAAAATAAAAGCCATCATTTTCTACGATTTTCTACTTTCTGTCCGCCAAGTTTCGGATCTGGTCGAAGGCGACCATTCCTTTAACTTCAAATCAAAGAACTCTTGATATGCTTCCTCAACTTCATCGACGATTCGAGCAGCGGTGGTCTAAGGTGCCGGCGGTTCTCTGATGAATATATTCAATATGAGTATGCGTTTATCATGACATCATACCACCGCAGTACGAGGTCAAATAAAATGAATTCTGATTGATTATATACATAATGTAGAGTGACGCGTCGGTGGTGCAACGGATAGCATACGCTCTCGGAAATAGTGAGATCTGGGTTCGAATCCCGGCTGGCGCAAATGTTTTTGCACAGCACTCCATATTATTGAGTATGGTTTTAGTGTTCTATCACATTTATATCAGGAACGCAAAACTAATAATGCCACAGTGTTGAGATACAATCTTAGAGAAAAATTGACTATTCGATACGATAGTGTAGTATGTAGTTGCTTTGAAATCTAATGGATTTGAAATTAAGAAAAAAGCGTCAGGCATAGACTAATCTTCTTAGAGATGTGATATGCATTCAAGACCATTCGTGAGATTGTGGGGTGAATTTAATGCATAGTTAACATACTATCACTTGAAAGGGTTTAACGATGTATCAGGTCAATGTCTTTATCCTCCCAAATGAGTATGGTACTAATTTGCTTACGTGGATTGATGGCGGACTCGATTGGCCTTTGTCGCAGGATCAAACTAGTGACCATGTGGGTAGTAAAAGGCACCTCTGGCCACTGCGCTAAACACTCTAATCAGTGACTAGCTGAATGTTATGAACTAATTAGGTAATTCCAGTGATATCTTCCAATGCAGTGTGGATTATTTCAAAACTGTTCTTCATTGCAGGGCGGAGTATCTGTTGGTGCAGCCGTTATTGATAGCCCCTTCTTGTACGAACTTCTGTAGAATAGTCACCGTAACATTCGGTGATGTATAATTAGAATTCAATTGTTGTTCCTCGCCTGTTAAGTTTTGTGATACATTGTTAAGCACTACTGTGATTCGGATTTTACTTACATTTTATGTTTTTCATTCACTTTTCTTCCATCTCTCCTGTGAAATTCCTCAAGGAAATAAAAGAGAATTTCCGTTAGAATCACGCGCTCTAAGATGGATCGAAGATGGATACCTCTTACCTTGTAACCTGAAATGAGGCTATTACTGTGTGAATCAGTTTAAACTTTAAATTTGGATAACTTGGTACCTATATAAACTACTCTGCCTATATAAATACATTTTTGTATTCATATTCTTATTTATATCTGCACCTACATACATGAATATATGGGGCGTCGAGGCCGAGTGATTGCGGTGCTCGTTGCGACGCGCGTGGAGCCCAACCGCCTTCCTACTCCCTCCACTAACTGACTTTACGACAGTCAAAAACGAACGCCCCATAGAACGCCACAGCCAAGCTGTCCTTGAGATTGCAAAATGAAGCTCTCAACCAGTATTCGACGACGTTGAAGAAGGAGACGAAGAAGCGAATTGAATGCTAGAAGTAGTAGGAACCGTTAACATCGCGTTTAAATATGGTGATATCGTCATGTTGAATTGTTGTACGAGTTCAGTATAAATACGTATATAAACATATTTGTATATTTTTTTAGACACTATATTATCCGTGGGCCGGACACGTGATGCGCTTCAACGACAACCGATGGACGAGAGCCGTTACCGACTGGATTCCTCGGGACGTCAAGCGCTCTAAAGGAAGACCACTGACCCGTTGGTCCGATTTCTTCACGAAAGCGATGGAAGAAAGATATGATGCTCAGCGAATTCCTAGAGCAAGGAGGACCCACTGGGCTTCTCTTGCACGCGATAGGGAAAAATGGAAGAGTTGCTGGTACCCGCTCGAGTCACTCGACGATCAACGGGACGACAGGTGATACAGGTGATATTATCCGTCTTCACAATGTTTTTGTTGTGCAGATCCCAGTACTTCTAGCATTCAATCTTTTTTCGTCTTGTTCTTGAACGTCGTAGAATACTGGATGGGCGCATCTCGATGATAGGCCTGGCTGTAGCGCTTTTTAAGGTGTTCGTATTGACGCCGGAGAGTGGTAAGGGTGAGGTTCGGCCCAGGCGCTCTGCGACGATCATCACAACCATTCGGCCTTTTTATGTATATATAATACGTGTACGTGTATATGTGTCATGTAACCATTGTGGCAGACAACGTAACGTTATAAATTTGATTATAGGGAAAATGGGTGACGACGTGATCAACAGGCAGAAGTAAAATGGGTAAAAAGTCACACTAGTAGTAAGGGAAGCATCTCTGTATCACAAAAGCTCTAGTCAGCTGCAATCAGGCGAAAAATAGGGGCTAATGCGCTCAATATCATGATCAGTGATCAAGATCCTATGGCGGAAATCAAAGTGAAGTTATTGCTGTTTTTCTTCTTTAAGCAAAACACGAGGTGTTACAATAAAATTTTTTCACAGCTGACGTTTCGGAAGTTCGCCTTCTTCAAAGCCTGGAAAGGTCAAATTGTCCGCAATCCAATAAGCCAAACACCTCCAATACTCTTCTAGAAAAAATTACCAGACCTAGATTTCAATCGCATCAAGCACAAAATCAACTCTCAACATACTCACCGCTTTTTATATGTGTTCCACTGAATGATTCAAGTGGAGACAACCGCAAGGAGATCACATAGGCTCGTAATGCACCTTACCCATCAAAATAACAGTCTTATATACTGACTAAAATCACGTGTGATAACAAGGCATTCCTCCCTGTGGTTCATAGTTGGATTGGTGGTATTAATCCAAAGTGCTTCAAGAAGTTTTCGCGCTGATGTTTTTTGTTCCTGCGCAAGGATGGTGACTTCAATCTCAAAATCAGCTCCGTAGTGTTTCTCTTCTCTATGCGTCCCTAGCGGGGTGTTCCGTCTTTTAAGACGCTTATCAGCTAGGTGTTCTTCTATGCGGGCATAGAGCGGCCTACCCGTTTCGCCGATATATTTATCGCTACACGCTTTGCAAGAGATTGGGTAGACTGTACCTACGCTCGTGCAATCACCGTCTCTGCCGTTAGGACATATTTTACAATATTTCATTATACAGAGACGGTCATATAAGCGGTTGCGAACTAGTTGGCGTTTTAGAGTATTCGGTGGTATTTCAATAAGAGCCATCGATTGCTCTAAACCCGCTCTTTTCAAACAGCGTTTTATAGCTGTACTAATTTCATTTGAAAAGAACGGGAGTTTGAACGGGATTTTCCTTTCATTCGAGTTTTCGTTCGGAGGCGCACTATTTCCTCTAAACCTAAGCCGAGGGGCTACAAATTCATATCCATTAGAAGTGGCTATTTCCCGAACCAATTTCACGGATTCTTCTCTCTGCTCCTCCCCAGTACCTACGCTGGCTGCTGTTCGAAACATGTTCTTTACTAGCGCATTTTTCGTTGCTCTATACACCAACGTATCGAATGACTCCGCATTGCAAGCCACACATGAGCTTCTGATACAACACCAGGGAGCTGTAAACATGTATGGCTTGTCGATTGAGCAGTTCATGGTCCTGTTAAAAGAGTGCCTGAATTGCTCAATCTTCGGATGGTCCGGGAAGTATTTCGCACAAATCAGAGGGCTGGCAATGGGGCAGCGACTGGCGCCTAGCCTAGCGATTGCCTTTATGTCGAAAGTGGAAGCACCAGTGATGGATCTCCGGCCATTACTCTACTGTAGGTATATAGATGACTGTCTGGTTATCTGCTCCACTCAAGAGGAGCTAGATAATTGCTTTAGATTGTTGAATGAACAGTCAGAGTATATAAAGTTTACCCGTGAGATACCAAAAGATCATTGGCTTCCTTTCTTGAACGTGCAAATAAGCTTAAGCGAGAGCGGCTACATCACAAAGTGGTACCGGAAGCCAAGTAGTAAAAATATCCTGGTTCACTATCTCTCTTCTCATTCCTCACATACGAAAAAGGCGCTAGTAAAGAACATGTTTCGAACAGCAGCCAGCGTATGTACTGGGGAGGAGCAGAGAGAAGAATCCGTGAAATTGGCTCGGGAAATAGCCACTTCTAATGGATATGAATTTGTAGCCCCTCGGCTTAAGTTTAGAGGAAATAGTGCGCCTCCGAACGAAAACTCGAATGGAAGGAAAATCCCGTTCATACTCCCGTTCTTTTCAAATGAGATTAGTACAGCTATAAAACGCTGTTTGAAAAGAGCGGGTTTAGAGCAATCGGTGGCTCTTATTGAAATACCACCGAATACTCTAAAACGCCAACTAGTTCGCAACCGCTTATATGACCGTCTCTGTATAATGAAAGATTGTAAAATATGTCCTAACGGCAGAGACGGTGATTGCACGAGCGTAGGTACAGTCTACCTAATCTCTTGCAAAGCGTGTAGCGATAAATATATTGGCGAAACGGGTAGGCCGCTCTATGCCCGCATAGAAGAACACCTAGCTGATAAGCGTCTTAAAAGACGGAACACCCCGCTAGGGACGCATAGAGAAGAGAAACACGACGGAGCTGATTTTGAGATTGAAGTCACCATCCTTGCGCAGGAACAAAAAACATCAGCGCGAAAACTTCTTGAAGCACTTTGGATTAATACCACCAATCCAACTATGAACCACAGGGAGGAATGCCTTGTTATCACACGTGATTTTAGTCAGTATATAAGACTGTTATTTTGATGGGTAAGGTGCATTACGAGCCTATGTGATCTCCTTGCGGTTGTCTCCACTTGAATCATTCAGTGGAACACATATAAAAAGCGGTGAGTATGTTGAGAGTTGATTTTGTGCTTGATGCGATTGAAATCTAGGTCTGGTAATTTTTTCTAGAAGAGTATTGGAGGTGTTTGGCTTATTGGATTGCGGACAATTTGACCTTTCCAGGCTCTGAAGAAGGCGAACTGCCGAAACGTCAACTGTGAATAAATTTTATTGTAACACCTCGTGTTTTGCTTAAAGAAGAAAAACAGTAATTATATTGGAGCATGCCGAAGTTAATAGACAGTCGGTCTTGGGAGTTGTTT
>JAHQIW010000022.1:0-10714 GCA_019055375.1 Parelaphostrongylus tenuis | reverse complement strand
ACCTCTGTAAATTGCGTGTTCAACAGAACACACGCGGTCCACGGTTGTAAGACGACAATCTAAATCTACAGATCCTCGACAATAACAGTCATCATTCTAACAAGACGAAATCTTCACTACGAATTACATAACTCGTAGTTCTTCATTTCTTTACCGTCCCATTTGTATTTAAGGAAGCAAAACAATCAAACAAGCAGTATTTTACCCGTTAAAACTGCCAATATTTATGACCCTGGAGATTTCTTTCAGTATTTCAAAAACTTAAGTTCGACCCCGCCTGTTTTGAAAACGTTACTCATGAGTGTCTCAAAAAATCAGATAAGTTTGAAAAAAAGAACGCAGATACTCTAAGAATAGGTTGAAGTCTCATTCACAAGTAATCCACGTAACAACTGCCTAAGTATTCTACATTTGCATATCGTGAAATCTTCATTAGTATGCGGAAAACCACCTCAAATGTCTATCGTAAATGCGTTTTTCTCGAATATTCGGCCAAATGACATCTAGCTACCAATTTTTCACGCCCTTAAGACGAGACGTTAGCACATGCACTGCAACTAGAATAATCAGAGACTGAACGCTATAGCCTTTAAATCAAGCATAGCGTATTTTCTCCAGAATACTTCTCACCAATTCCAACATTGAATGGAGAATTGACAAGGCTACGCGAAATTCCTACCAACAGGCGACATATGAACTGAGATCTAGAGATCTGAAGTGATGTTGAACAGAGTTGGTCCATAAAGAGGATAAAGATATGGAGCTCTCCATGTTCATCAGTCCCTGAGGGATTCACCATGCATTCGTGTTCAATTTTTAACTTTGTTTGAATTGACCCAACGCATATCTGGCCTTTACAGTGACTCTCGTTGACCCCCACTAAGCCGAGTAGCGGCTGCTTATCCTCCCAGGCAAGTCTGAAACCAGCCCGGTACCAGTTTACCCACCCCGGAGGGATGGATGGCTTGGTGAGTCATGAGCGCGAAATCGAACCACTGACGTCGTGTCGCCTATATATTGGCCCAAAATAGATACACTACATTTACTCAACGTCGTAAGTCATTCAATTAAGTCTACAGCTGATCTCAAGAGGTAGCGCATAGAAAAGAGATCACTGAAATATTACAGGTGGTGCAAAACCACCGGTTAGTGCGGTACGAAAAAGGTGGTACAAACGATCTCATCCGCAAAACACTAGGACCGAACATAGGTTTTGTAGCAACGAATTAAACAAACATTTTACTTCTGTGTAATCGGTCAGACAATTCACTATTATACAGTCCATTCAACAACACAACAAAGGCTTCTGAAACATGAAAATATAACTTCAATTAACAGTTAACAAGACCGGTTATGAAAACTAGATATCATGTAAGACAATAAGCAAAAAAAAAAACCTGACAACGATGCAACTTTGATAACGATGCTGATTAGTAAGTTCAAGTAACAAGGATTTTGGAAGCCTCTTTTTTAGCTATAAGGACTTCGCGAAGACGAAAGACACCCATCAGCACAGGAAAATCGACATGGTTATCGAACGTCGACATAGCGATGGAAACGTGCTTCTTCAATTTCTCGTACTCATCCCTGTAATGTAATTCACTGATTTGCTTAAACAAAATACCGCAAAAATAAAAGGGGAAAAGTGTACAAGTTGACCAATGGTTAAGTGATGCATACAAGCATCGCTAGAGGAGGATCAATGCATACCTGGCCTTTCCAATGGCTTGTGGGGGCCTAGCGTTGTATCGAATCAAAGTTGCTATCCTCCGAAACAAGTTCGGTACCAATTCACTTAACCCGGAAACATGGAAGCCTCAGTGGGCTATGGGCGCGGGATTGAACCACTAAGCATGTGAGCGCCGCAGGGCACCTCTAATAACTAAAGTGCCCTACTAAATCATAAACATCAGGATAAAAGAACACTTTGCGTTCACGATAATCGACCACAATCATCACATTCACAATCACGTAATCATCTAAACTGATAGATACGATTTGATATTGGGCTCATTACTACTAAAGGGCTTATTTGCATCTGAAGTTAACGACATTTGTGTCCATTTTCAAAGAAAAAAATATTGTCAATAATAGAAAATAGTTTAAGAAAAAAAAACGTAACTCACTCGGTAAGTTCTCTCGGACCAATCTCGTTCATTAACAAACTAGCGTACATAGAATTAGCCTCTGCATGGTATGGTTCAATAGCCATACACTTCTCCAGGTAATGAACAGCTTCTTTTGGAGACTCAGCCACACAACTGATGAATGCTATATTGGAGAAATACGCCATATAAACGAGATATAATCTTCAAAAAAAGGAAAATAACCTTGTAATCGAAACAGTGGATTGATTCATCTGGCTCCAACGCGAGGACGTCCTCCGAGATGAGTCGAGCACCTGCATCGCTGCCTAACGTTGTGTTATCTAGAAATATCGCAACAGCCTGAAACAGTTAGCTGCTAAGATAATCGCTAAAAGGGGGAAAAATTATGATGAACACCACCTACTTCATGTTGTCACCGTAAATCCCATCAGTTGCTAAAACATCCAGAGCCGCACGTATCTCGTTACGTAGAACAAAACGGAACGCCGCCATCACGTAGAAATCAGCATTTGTTCCATCAGCATTCTCCACAGCGTTTGTCATCGCTCTAAACGCATTTGTATAAGCCAGTTAGATAAGACATACGAAAAGTATAATATATAAAATCGGCAAAAAAATTTTAATCAACCGCATTTTTAGCAGTGCTAAGATGTTCAAATTATGAATCCAAAAATTCTGGATAATATGTGAAATTTCAAACTTTCAGTGGAAATTGGACCACAGTTTCACACTTTCCAGGAGCGTGTGCTAACCACTGCATTATCGGAACTCCTGCACTAACACTCCTTCTTCAACTAGCATAATTTTGTTTGATGGCCATATGTGTTAACTAGACCAAGCTGCTACTTGGTTGCTAACACGATCGATATCTTGTATCTAGTATTGCAGAAAAAGTGACAGCAGAACAGCAGCCTCGGTAGTTCAGTGGATTGCACGAGTCTCCAGAAAACTCGGATAACGAGTTCACCTCTCGTCGAGATCCAAAGTATTGCATATCATTCAACATTATTGAAAAGCTATAATATCGCGACAAATAATATGATATATGATGAAGGGCAACTAATTTCTTGATTTCTTCAGATGTACGCGCAGCCTCAAGGCATAGAATACACATGGTGTTTAGCAATTCCTGTTTTTCAGTTCACTTTGTTTCATGTAGCTCATTGAAGAGCAACTCAAATTTTTGCAAACAAGACGAGAACTAAACAAATTGAAAGCGCAGAGAAATTACCAGGTTTTGAAAATGTAACCTGAATGACAATGAAAAACGAAAAGACTTGCAGGTCCTCGACACGAAATACAGCAAGCATACCTCTTATTTTCCCAAAAAGAAACATGATATTGTGAAAAAAATACTTTCAGAAGATCCACTATGACTCTTTTTTTTTTCTAAAACATTTCAGCAGCTACACACTCTAATTCGTATTCTCCAGCACCAATTTGTCCTTTTGTCATAACTAAGCTACTACGACTTGAAAAAGGAGCTTTAAAGTCACGATTAGACTCGAAAAATCGTCTTCGTCAACAGAACCCACGAAGCCCTATCAGCAGAAGAAACTTGATATCATTGGTACGACAAAAAATCACTTGGTGTTCAACAAACGTACGAGATCCAAACGATTCTGATACAAATAGAATCGACCAGCAAGTATGAGTGCTTTCAGCAAGTGTTCTCCGCCTTCTTGTAGAGCAATGTCCGCCACATGGCCATAATGTTTACGGCGCACCATCACAATAGCTGCGTCTTATGGCCTAAATTAGACAAACAGGTAACTTTACTATTCCACGAAGCGAATAAGAGAAATAAAAACTCTAGATAATTCCTAAGACCCATTACTATTAGACTGAATGTCGAATTGATCCTTCAAGTCTCTAGAGAGCAGAAACCGCCATTGAGACTTAGCCACTGTTTTATTACTTCACTGGATAATTACATTCAATACATACTGCCATTAACAATCTCGGATTTACCTATCATGAAAATTACGTCTAAATCACATTAGTTCTCTGCATAACAATGTAGGAATTCAAGCTGTGGTTTCAAAGCGGCATATCTCAGCTCAAGGAAAAGATTTAATAGTTGAAATGAGTATCAGTGAAGTTCAGACTTTTTGTAACGAGAAACAAGACCAATCCTTTGAGGTCAGCATTTAGTCGTTGCGAATGCTTCTCTTTTTACTTTGATAGCGCACGATTTTCTAAATACCCTCCAGTATTTTTCTGTAATGGGACAGGGATTTGTAAAGGGACCTTTTTTGCTAAACAGAGGATTTCTAACAGAGTACTAGTAATTATCAAAATATACTTATTATTGGAAACACCTCCTTATAACGCTGCAGCAAGGAATACAAAATTCTGTTTCGTAAGCCTCGCGCATTATCGCGCTTCCTGTTCACTGGGCAGAGCTCTTCCCCTAAACTTCTACCAAGCAGTACATAGCGTAAAAATTTCAAAAGTGTATGTGTTTTATAGAAAGGTCTTTCTACTGCGCTATGGTAGCGAAAAAAGAAAATTATGCTCCATATGCTTCGCCCGTTATCGTGCGGATTTTCGTTAAGTATTTGAAGGTTTCCTGGCTGTTTCGTGAAGATTTCTAAGTTATTTGTAACGAAACTGTAGAAGAAACTTTCTCCTATCGTTTTGTGGGCTTAGATTTCTCATTTTCATAACATTCTGCCGAGTAAAATCCAGACTGTAGCAGCCTAAGTACGCAAGAAAAACATATAAACGTTTAGAAGGGAAATATTGCATATCTGACTTATATGTTTCATGTAAGATTTTCTTCAAAGACAAGAAAAATCTCGATTATGGATCGTCGTATCGAATCTACGGACAGCACACGTCCTAGCAGACAAGTAATGCGCGGCGTGTTTGAAGCTCAATTCTTCCTTCCCAGCTACACTGCCGTAAAATGGTCTTATCTTATCAAAAACCAGTATAGGGTTGGATTCGCCGACACTCACTCTAATGGTTACTAACAGTCCAGAGGGAAGGCTCTGTTCTGCAATAAATACGCGTGCATGAAACACAAATACCTTCTATTTGCTACAGCGCTGTAAAAAGGCATCTTCAAAAGATGAGCAAGTAGCGGAGTATTCAGAGATTAACTATTAATACTAATACTAACATTCTTATGAAAAGTCCTAATCTAGCGAAAGTTGCCAAATGTTCATTTGTCGCCTCATAACAGACATACACCTATTTGGGCTTTTTCTGTGTCGAGTTATTGATGTGCCTGGCAGAGTGGAATGCGGGTAAATTTGACCTTTTGGGGCTATGAGATAGTGAATACTGTTAAGGCGCTGCCTAGTACTCTTTGAAATTGTATTCAACAAATTAGCTTTTGCTCAGAAATGATAGACTAGATCCAAAACACTTACTGGATCTCCAACTGAGTTTCCGAACTTGATTCAAAAATTTATTTTTCCAAGTAATCAAAAAAATTCAAATAACATAAACTGAAGTATTCTCCGTCCGCTTGGATGCAATTCTGCCAGCGCTCCGGCAACAAATCATTTCGAAGATTTTGTAAGATGCAGGCAAGAAATGGCGCAAGGGCAACTGGATTCAGCATGATCTCACACAAACTCAAAGGAACAAGAAAAAGTAAATTGCGCAAGCTGATCTCCGTCATACATCGTCGCTCTTCTTTTTTGAACAGAAATGTCACCAGTGATGAGAAGCAGATCTTCTTCAAGAGTCGTCCAAATCAGTGGTTGTCATCAGATCAGCAAGGAACACCAACACCCAGAGCAATTCGATTCGCGCCAAAAGCAATGTTGATGATTATTTGGGATCGAAGTGGCCCGATTCATTGGGAACTGTTGCAAGTCGATCAGACCATCAACGCCAAGTAATACTGTCAGTAACTTGATCGTTGCAACCAAGCAACTCTACGTAAGCGCCGTCGTTGCATCAAGACAATGCAAAGCCACACGTTGCCAAGAAAACAAGGAAGAAGGTGACCGATTTGAGATGGGACACTTGGATCATCCGCGCATTCGCCGGATGTGTCTCCGTTAGATTTTCATCTCTTCAGATTATTGCAGCGCTAGTTGGACAAGGGGGTGTTTTGAGACATCAGTCATTCGCGTCGAGAAATGACTGGTTGGTTTGCATCAAAGGATAATGAGTTTTATGAGCGCGGAGTTGATTTTTTGTCGAAGCATTGGCAGAATTGCATCCAGGCAGACGGAGAATACTTCAATTAATGTTTTTTGATACTTTTGATTACTTGGTAAAATAAATTTTTAAATATTCGGATCAACATCGGAAACGTAGTCGGAGACCTAATATTTACTCATAAACATTTGACCGCTTTCCCTAAACTACACATAGTTACGAGAAAGAGAACGAAAGTTTAATCTGTTTGAAACACATTTCACACCACCAGTGATAGATTGGAACTAATCTGACGATATCCAAAAACTGTTTCCATTCGCACTGCTTAGGAAAAAAATTGAACTCAGAATAGAAAAACCATCTCAAGATAAGGCTGCTCTATATCTTCGCTATTGCAATTTCATGCTTTCAAGGCTCATCTTAGTATAAATTACATCACGCAAAATAGTAAAATTCGAATGCTCCGATTAGAAGTCACACACCTTGTCCAAAGGACCAAGCAAGTCAGTTATGACAACTGCACCTTTGGTGACAATCTCTAAAGAAAAACTGACTGGATCGAACAAGAACTTTGCCTGACCGAAACGGTAATAGTATGATCAGGATTCCATCGTCCATCCAGCCCACGCCGATCACCGGACACTGAATTACCGCGAGTTCGCAAAAGTGAGACCCCGGCCGCCATCGAACCGGCAATCCTCTGGCTAGAAGTCAGACGCCTTATCCATCAGTCATAGTGGGCCGTTGTATTCTTATTTACTGCTTTGGCGATGTTATCGATATCCACGCCAACGCGTTTTAACAAGCATTCTGCTTGTTCTAAACTGTCATTCTCTTTTACAGAGCTGTAAGACAACTTTTTTACAGCACAAATATATTTAGGGAATTTTCGAGAACTATGCCATAGATTGAGTTATTGAAACTCTGATGGAAGAGCTTTGTGCCAGGAAACATAAGCGTGACTATGCACGACACGTCTGGAAAAATTTGTTTCAAGTGCTACAGCGCTGTGAGAGGATATTTCTCGGAAACAAGTTAGTTTTTCGATGTCTCCGAGATTTGAGTTTTCGAATAATTATTAGAAGCCAGCAAAAATTCTCTGTGCCCTGGGTCGCCGCTGTCCGAGCAGTAATCCAGTCGCAAAGTGAAAAATTATTTCTTCTAGTCCATAAAGATCAACAATTCCATGCGGTGACGGTGGAAAACACGGAAACTCCAAGCATATCCAGATAGAAAAAATCTGCCCGACGATCAGATCTTCAGTCAGATGGAAATTTTGCCCGCACATTCTTCATAACGATTTTTGACAAAACAAATCAGCAAAATGTTCAAGTAATCAGAATAGAATAAATTAAATAGGACTAAATTCTTTGCATTCACATTGAGCCCACAACTCACTGGCTCCCACTGGTGATCCTCGACCCATTCGCATTAGAAAAAATCGCTCTTGACAGTCAAAGAATGCCACACATCTTCGCTGTAAAATGAAGTCATGAAACGAAGTTGCAATCGAGAAAAAAAAACAAGAAAGATAGTTTCAAGGTGTATTTAAAGTCGCATTTACACCAACACGGTTGGTTTATGGATTCATTTCAATCTCATCGCGTAACAACATTGTCTTCACTTCAATGTAGCAAAAACGGGCGTACAGTCGTCGTTCCCAGTCACTTGAGTGCCCTTTCCCACAGTTAAAACAATGAAAAATATCTTACAGATCAACCTTATTACCAAGAAAACAACGATTCTTCCAGATGTAAGTAAGCGGACCTCCTGTTGTGGTGTTCACTGTTCACAGAGAAACGCTCCCTTGCATTTTGGAAAAAAACCGTCTTATGTCAACTCTCTGGGGACCGTTGACCCACATTCTCTGCACCTCTAACCCATAGCGTGGCAACACCGCACGGTCTGCTCCACCAGGAATGAATCTCTGCATTATTGTTGCTATTATCCCACGTTATGTTATGTGCAAATATATTACACTGTTACAAATAACAACGATAATACAATTTAAATGACACAACAATACATTCAATGCGTTCCCAGGCTGGGGTTAAAGCCACAGAGGAGATAGGTCTACACGATCCCGGAAGGGCAGAACCTATTGAGAAGTACCCAAGTAACAATGTAGTCACTTTAAATGCATAAGAACTCTCACCTACTACAACACTGTTAAGCTGCTGGTCGGCGAAAATATAGATTGAAGAAAACGCTCCAGGGTATAAAGGACACCTTCGAACGGAGTATTTTTCAAAAACAAAAACCAGAGAAGCAAGCACCCCATGGGGGTTCAAAAGCAGTCTAGCTACCATCGCTTCCCGAAGAATAAAAATGCCCTGAACACATTAGCGGTTGAAGCAGCGGAGAAAAGCATACAGATGCGAAATATGACGTTCAGGTGGTCATCACTAACACGTGCAAGGATACACAAAAACGTGCACGTGTACATTTATACCACGCAGCACAAAAAAAAACTGTAAAGCTGCTCTTTTCATGAATCGCTAGAAATAACCATGAATAGTTAATATATTGGATCGCTCGTGGTTACCGGCTATAGGCTGGAAAACCCTGGCACATAAAATTTGTGAAAACCCTGACATATTTATCGAAGGCTTACTGGTATTTCAAAAAAGTCATCGACGTGAAACGGTGGAATGCCAGGCGATGGAATGCCACGTGTTGCCGGCTCAATTCGACGTTTACAGACGACGATTGTGTGCGCATAAAAACACAGACTGAAATTTGAGCATAA
Organism: Parelaphostrongylus tenuis; assembly: GCA_019055375.1. Classification (NCBI taxonomy): domain Eukaryota; kingdom Metazoa; phylum Nematoda; class Chromadorea; order Rhabditida; family Metastrongylidae; genus Parelaphostrongylus; species Parelaphostrongylus tenuis. The sequence continues at coordinate 1,735 of JAHQIW010000022.1, read as the reverse complement.
ATCATCAGTCAAGAAATATTAAATACAAAGTGGTATTCAACATTCGACCCCAGGCGGAAGGGCAGTGGTAGCATGTGTTCTAGGAATGGATCAAACGACGTGGCTTCAACTGCCGTCTGAGGTGGAATGTTTTGCATAGCACTCAGTACCCCTGGACTTGTACTTAACACTAAAAAAGCAGTAAAAAACTAAAGAATTCAAACACTGAAAACTTTACAGCCGAGAGTTAACAGCCCGAACGTTAACTCAGCTGTGTATGCAACAATAACTGGATTTAAACAATGCCTTCATGCAATCAATTTTGAAAAATCTCCTCAAATAACTTTGAGATAATTTCACAGACTTGTTATTAAATCTTTACCGAGGCCTGGGTTCTGTTCGGTTATGACGGGACAAATGAAACGCCGACCTCATTCCCTCGCTGAGAACTTTTCGTAGGAGTGTTTCCAAAGAGAGAGAGAGCTCTGTCCGATGACAAATATGTACGCCTAAGACATAAATTTGTGTGCATTTTACAGCGTTATAAAAAGGTGTTTTGAAAAGCCGGTGACGTGGGGCTGTAGAGTAAAGTCTCAGCTTTCGAACGGTTACTAACACTCCAATGAAAAGTTCCTGTCGAGCGAATGACGTCGGTTCTTCATTTGTTCCCTCATGACCGGATAGAATCAGGTTTGATATTTCTTGGTAGGGTATATACGTACGTTTTGACGGTTTCGCCGTCTCCTCAGTACCACATCTCATCGACAATGACGGGTGTTTGTGGAGCAGTGGATTAAAGGTGCTCTGCGAACCCCTGTGGTCGATGGTTCTATATTGCGCTAAGAGCTCATCGAGTCTTTTGTCTCTGCAGGGTCGGTGATATGACACTAGACTTGTGTGGAAGGAAAGCAGCACTAACTTGATCCATCGGTGGGCCACCGCGAGTCATTGTAAAGGTTAAACATGCATTCAGTCTCTTAAACAATGCATGGTGCTGACAGCTATTGAGCATAATTTTCATATTTATCTCTACCGCACATACACCTCAATATCAAAAGATAGTCATCTTGAATGGTGACAACCTATTTATTATACGTAGTAGTTCTCAATTATCCCTGCCCTAACGTATGCAGCAGAAACGTGGTCGCTACGCAAGCAGGATGAAAAATCAATTGGCATTATCGAACGCGCAGTCGAAAGGTCGATGTTAGGAGTATCCCGTATCTCGCAAATGAGAGAAAGTATCCGAAGTTCCGACCTGCGTCAACGATCGAAAATCAGAGATGCCGTTCTACACGCCAGGATATCGAAAATAAGGTGGGCCAGACACGTGATGCGCTTCAACGACAACCGATGGACGAGAGCCGTTACCGACTGGATTCCTCAGGACGTCAAGCGCACTAAAGTAAGACCACTGACGCGTTGGTCCGATTTCTTCACGAAAAGGCTAGAAGGAAGATATGATGCTCGACGAATCCCTACAGCGAGAGCTCTCGACGTTGACCAATCTTTGAATAATGCGCCATGCCTTCGACTTCAATTTTTAACTTCGCTTAACGTGACTGAATGCTTACTTGGCCTTTACAATGACTCGCGGTAGCCTTTTGCTGGATCGAGTCAGAGTTGTTTATCCTCCCAGACAAATCAGACCAGTCTGATATCAAATTACTGACCCCAGAGGGATGGATGGCTTGGTGGGCCATGAGCGCGAGATCGCACTATCGAACTTGTGTGCGACGGAGAGCACTTTTAACCC
>JAHQIW010000021.1:0-85753 GCA_019055375.1 Parelaphostrongylus tenuis | reverse complement strand
ACATTTATATTTTTACGCTACTGTGTACCTTGTATGGATCATTTGATTTGTCACGAAAAAAAAAATTCGACAAGTTTTAAGTACGGGTATGGGCGCAAACATGAAACCAGTAAAATCATCCACCATTTTCATAGTCACGTCCGAAGTCGTTTACATAGGTATGTCATAAATTTGTCGTATAGACTTTCACGGAATAAAGCATTTCTGTTCATGTATCAATTCAAAACATGATTTTTTTAGTGATTTTTACATAAAATTTTGTCTAATCTCGCTTACTAGAACCATTTCATAGGTTATCTAATAAGACATTTAAGTCTTTCATGGGGGTTTGTTGGAAGGATGAAGGACAAAGTCTTGGCGTTGATCAATCCCTGAGGGATGCGCTATGCATTCGTCTTCAATTTTGGTTTGTTTGATGTGACTGAATGCATATCTGGCCTTTACAATAACACGCGGTGGCCTCCCGCTGTAGCAATAAGTGCTTTATCCTCCCAGACAAGTCTAAGACCAACATGTTTCCAATTTTCCGACCCCCGGAGAGATGGATTGCTTGATGAGCCATGAGCGCGAGATTGAATCATCGACCTGAGGCTTGTTATTGGCACTTATTAAGTTATAGGCTATTCTCAAGTATAAAGGTGCGCGTACTTGCACTCCATCAAAAACGCTACACCACTTTCGTGATGATCCACTAATTTTTTCCAGCTCCTGAAACTGCACTAGGATACGAGTATGTTGGCGCGTGTGTTTATGAGATCATTTCAGAAGTCAAAACTTCTGATGATGCGAAATCTATGTTCGTGATCTCTAAAGTAAGAACTCCTGTATTGACAGCTTCTAGGAGTTTGCGTGGGTGGTGACAGCAATTTTTACTACTAATGTGAAGTCATCCAGAAAGACGAAAGGATAGAGACTTTAGCCCACCATGGTAAGTAGTAGATTCTTACAAAAGGCATGTCTCAGCAAACTCAGAACAGAATGTTGAGATAGCTCAAATGAGTGCAAGTCTAAGAGTTCTTGGAATCTGTGCAAAAACGCCCTTTCTCAAATTCCCGTATTGAAACGTAAAACCTTCATTGAAATATTATAACACATCTCAATAAAGGTCGAGTTTCTATGGAACCTATAAGAAAGGTCGATCACAAAACTTTTAAGCGAATTTCTTCCGTAGTGAAAGCACAAACGACGTTAATGCAATCTCATATGAAATCATTAAGACGACGAGAGAAGTCTTCAAAAAGCAAAAACTTCGCGCGCTCATTTTGTTCAGAAAGGTAGCAGTGAGAATTTGTATACATTTCTAAAGGAAAACCCCGCCGTGCAGATATAAGAACGTTCACTTTTAGGAAATAACCTTTTCATTTTCCATTTTCCAATTTCTCATCACAACCTTTACTCTTTAGCAAATCCTAATCAGTATCCTTTGAAGTATAAACTAATCTAGTTTAGCACAAGTTGCGAACGAGTAATCCTGTAACTAAGGTGTAATCAATATGGAAAAAAGAACGCAGTTACAGAAATTGACCTCCATTACCGCGTATTGCTGTCACAATTCTTGTTGTTATCTTCAAAAGTCTTCTTATTGGGTCATGGCAGGGAACGACTAGATGTAAACACCAGGGCGCTTACATATTAGTAAAGCTTAAAACCTTGGCGAGCTTTGAATGAGAAAGAAATCTGAAAAACCTATGCGGAACCAGGCTTTGCTAAACGTACAAGTGCAGCTCATCACATCTGATTCCATGCTGATTTATGTTTCTCTAATCATTTCTACCGATGGGTGATTACTGATAGTATCGTTGGAGTAAAATTTTTCGGGAAAAAGAAGAGATAAGTATATTGGTAGGTGTGTTTGGTGGCCTCGATGAAACTAATTGCAATCTTATAGGCTTTCGAAAAATCCGAATCTTTGCATCTTTGTAGTTGTATCTAGACCTTACATGATATGTGACTGTCATAGACATTGTAAAACTGAGCATGCACTGAAAAGCCTCGAAAGACGCTAGATGAAGTTGGGTGCTTGACTCATCTCTCAAAGGTTAGTCGATGCTTGGAGCGCTCTTCATTCATGATGACCAAAGTACTCACAGCTCTATCGTCAGCAGCACTTTCATCACTGTGATAGAGATGTGTGTCATATTCTTCAAATGTGGGATCTATAACAGCATGTTTGCAGAACTCAAGAAAACTCAGAGAACTACAAACTTTGATTTGTCGGAGTCCTTGTATTCAAATTTAGTGCTTTTATTTTTTTGCGTGTGCGATACTTTGTTCATAGAAGGCAGTTGTACAATTTTGTGTGCAATTCATAGACAACGAATACGCGAAGACAACACTTATGATTTGCGTTGATTTACCCAGAAACGAGCGCATAAGGCTATGGTTAGACGTGCACTGCGTCGTGGTAGCTGGTTCGATCTCGCCCTCCTGGTAAATTAGTAATAGACTTGTTTAGAAGGAATACAATGCTAACTTGAGACATTGATGGGCCCCAGGTAGTCAAGGTGTATACCAAACGCGCATTCAGTCGCCTCAGAGTAAGCAGAAAAATGATGACGAATGCAAGGCGCATCCCTTGTGGACTGATCCACGCTTTTAGCTTTGTCCTTTACTCCGATAAATACCATGTTATTGTTTGTTGAAGACTCCACTACTAGGCATTAGTAGGAGAGCCTTTGAAAGGACAAGATGCTATGAATGGCTTGTATTTTCTTTCGGTTTTGATTTCTTCAGTGTCTAACTTGATGCCATGTGGTTGGAGAAAAATCGGCTAAAACTTTCTTGAGACGAAAAATTTTGTGTGTTTCAGAATTATTACATTTATTGTATTGTCTTTAAGCGTTTTTGAAGGCATGTCACGATTCCATCGAACTGCATTAGTCTCTATCTTTCTGGTACTCTTTAATAACTTTCAGGTCAGTGCTTCTAGATTCGCAAAAATACCCCTTAAAACATTAGGAAACTGTAATCGCTTCTAATTTTTGGAATCAAATACTATAAATTAAAGGCCGTTGAAGTGGCTTAGTGGCTTATATATGTCTACGTAAGTTATGAACTTATGTTCCAGGGTGAAAAAGCACAACAAGAGGCATCGTTCACTCTTGAACGCAAGCCTTTTCCCGGTGTACTCGTATATAAAATGAGATTCTCCGATCTTGACAACTGCATCAGTCATTGCAACGAATTTGAAACATGCAGCTACCTTGCATATGATAAGGTAAGAACAATTTAAAAAGCATCATTTTTGCACCCAAAACCTCCTTACATTCACATCTTTCGCGTGCAGTTATCATCTCAAATGTCCTCAAAAATTTTAATCACATTTTCACTGCTGCTGGACAATCCGCCTTTTTCACAATGTCTCATAATGATGATCGGGTCATACCTCTCCTGCATCACCAAGATAGCCAGGTAGAGCAGTCCTCATGTGATTGCAAGAAAGTGTTTCGGAGAGAAAGTAACTAACACATAGCTATCATGATTGGAGCAATAGCAGTGGTTCAACATGTCATAATTCCAAAGAAATCTATTCTTATTACCTCATGAGAAAGAATAAATGAGATGAGGTGACCATGAAGTTTAGTAGTTGGCATGGCAGGTGTATCACTTTTGTCTTGATAAATTGTGTAATGACGTTGCTGGTAAGCAAACGGTTCTAGAGGTGCTTTGTTTATTAAGGAACAATTGAGTATTCGCCCTAATTTGCTGTACAAGAATTGTTCGTAGGAGTGTAAGCAATCTTTTAAAATTCGAAAGTTCAAATCTCAGTCTAGCGCCCTATCTAGCCGGTCTTTATAAAGTCTTCTAGTGCTGTATCAACCAGATTAAAATTATGTTTCACACCCGCCGCGCGCCTTAATTGATATCACGCACATAATTTGCTGGAAGCACGAAAAGCACGTGAACGTTTACAGAAAAATTCATAGTATCCAATTCAGTTCTTTTATTTAAACTTCTATGTAAGCGGAGAAAAAATTCTCAATGGAATCACAACTTACGTCTCACATATCTAACGCTTTAGGCATCGATCGATCGCCCTGCTTCCAACCCGTAAATTAATCGCATAACAAGCTCAACGACGGCTCTAATACTCTGAGATTACCTTTATATGTTCACAATTTCTCGTGCATAGGCTTAGGCTGTTTTGACTCACGTTCAGTAGCGCAATAATTTAGCTATGTAGAAGAAAAGAGGAAAATGTAAGCCCACATATCATTAGTGTAAATTGAGTACAAAAAATCTAAATCTTCCTGATTCGGTAGAAAAGTTCTCAAGTAATTAACGAAAATACACATGCGCGATACGCCCAAATTCAATCTTACCTTCACTACTAGAAGTGAGAGGTAGCAGTAAGCAAGCCTTTACGGAAGCCAAGTGAAATGCTGAAAGCATCAACATTTGGGCTTTTGAGTTTATTGAGAGTCACTGGGAAACTGCGTCCAGCAAAAAAGGCCGCTATAAAAAATGATTCTTGGCAAAATGGTAAGCGCTACTTTGCACGAAATTGCCATGTAGGACTTCTGCTGCTTTCTTGAGAAAATCTCAAAAGTCTGAAATTCATTGTGTTCAACAGCATAATGAGCTTAACATTTGGGAAATTAGCACAATACAACATAGGCATTGCGATCGATAAGTAGGTCTACTTGAGCAGTATGAATTACAGATCGAATAGGTACACCAAAGGTAATGATGAATCACCGATATGTAAGAAATCAACCGAAAAGGCAGCAATGATTTTAGTAGAATATAAGGAGCACAAGTGTTCGATTAACAACACCTATCACACATCCTTTAAAGGCTCTTCGCGTTATCGTATGTGGCATGTTTTTCTTGTAGTCGGACTGCAAAGCACAGCAGGAATTCATTCCTCTAGCAGGGTGTTCGAAACTGAGAAAGTCTAACGTTTCCACACTGAAGTAGAGGAGTGAATCATGCCAAGCATTTAAACAGCTTCAGCATCAACTAATATCAAAATGGCTAATTGACTGCCTGGTGTGGTGACCATTTGGGAACAGATCAGATAATGCTGTCGGGACTCCAGGAATTAACAATGGGAAACAGTAAATTTACTGCCTTAGTATCCTGCGCATTGGATGCTCTCGTCTGCAACACCAGGGGTAAGGCGACTGGTGGAAGGTGATCAAATCTCGGGCTCTACGGGACGTCATAGGGAGCGCACATAATGAGCACTCTTAGGACACGTCACAAGGATTCATTCTGTATTTGCACTTACAGCAACAGAACAGTCTGCATCTGGTCTTTACGCTGTTTTAGGACTTTCAATCAAATAAAAATTCCAAAAAACGGAAAGAAAGCGGGTATGTCCCATTTGAATAGCGAGAACTGATATGCCGCACCTAGTGTTTCCGAATTTGTCACCATACATAAAACCATATCGCCACTCCTGGCTAATCATCGTCTTCAGCTTCCACGTCATAAGATAGCCAGCATCTCCAAGTGTTACTCAGTAGCTATTTTGAGCTGATCACACGCAATCGGACGCGTTTTGTAAGTTGGATAAGATTATTTACAACAAAAGTTCTTTCTACGAATTTGTGCCAGGAATGAGTTTTGTGAAAGCGGTACCACCACGTCAAGATTAGCTGCGACAGCTTTATCGAAGAAGCGTCAAAAGAACGCTCGTCACAGATTGCGCCTGAGATTGCAAAAAATTGAAGACTAAGGGCGTAAACGTTAGATTCATCCAACGTATGGCCCAGATGTGCTTCGACTCATTACCATCTTTTCAGGCCTCAGTAGCATTCCTTGGCCAAAAAACGCTTTACGAAAGGCGATAACGTGATAGAACACCTGTATTCATTCTAAAGCGAATATTTTAAACAGAATGAAAAGTAAAAAGGCTGACTTAATGGTAATCTAGAGATCACGAGCTTTCCGATGACATCAAGTATGATAAAAAACCATAGAGTAAACTTCTGATAACTAGACAAAATTACCGAGAAAAAAATACGACAGAACGTAATTTTCAACTCAGTAGTAGATATGATGAGATAATGGTGACTCTATGCCTAATTGCTTTTCACATGTTAGACGGCGGCAAATGAAAAAACGATCCCTTTTGCATGACGATAAATTTTTCATAGGAATGTAGTAATTATTCTTAAGCTTGAACCTCTGGCTACCATTTAGCCGATTTTGCAAAACACAGTGTACCATTAGCAAAATTATCGACAGCTGCCAAGAAATCGACATTGTCGGAGAAATGATAACAGCATTCATTTTGTCTCAAGTGAAAAAATCAAATGTGGTGGATTTAACGCAAATATTCAACCATCAACTGTTAGCACTATTTTCTTATTTACGGATTAAGCAATCAAGCGAGTTTGCTGAATTTCGATATTTCATCATATTTTAGCCTATTAATCTTCAGTCATCAACTGAAAGAGAACCTCATTATTTTCACATCAATTTCCACAAAAACCATCACTAACGTTGATATCTTACCCAACAGGTTTCGAATCGTTTAGGGAATCTGTTACATCTATGGTGATGGGAATGGTACGCAGATCCCGAAGAATGTAGCTTACAAAAAAAGCTCTCCTGTCTCATCAAATAAATGTGGAAGAGTAATTTCAATTCCACCAAAGATCAACTCTGAGAAGATGCTTGACTATCCAAGCGAAGCTAATTCCACATGCAGTGAAACACGCATCAATATATATGATTATAATGAGCACAACGTCTACGCCAAACATGATGAAGAACCGATTATGATCGATGCAAAAAAAGTTTGCGAGTAAGTAGTTTCTCCATCTATTGTATACTAAATTGCTTCTAGAATATTTCGTCATTACATGGCGTTAGCAGTAATAAGAGACTCCATGGTGATGATTGATTTTGTTTTGTTTAGAAAAGAATCGCAGAACTTCGTAATGTGTGAGAGGGCGCATACTATTTTATCCTCTTTTATTTGAGCACGGGAAAACTCTATATAGTGGCAAAAGAAATCTTTTGATTTGCTCTCTTGGAAAATGTGTTCAGAGTTCTATTTCAAATCATTGGATGTGTTTAATTTGTTCACAACATCGCAATGATTTCATCCAACGCATCGTTGATTTCTTAGATTGTTCACCTTAGTCAAAGATTTAGTGATTCAATAATTCAAGTCACCACAAATCATTGAAAGGGTGATGTACATTCAGTGCACTCTATATGATGCTTACTATATTCTAATCCATTGATTATCTGTCATGAATCGATCAACACCAAGAGCTTTATTCTTCATATTTCACCGCTTTTTCCAACAACTATAACTCGAATTGGAAGCAAATAGTAGAACAACGAACGAAAATAATACAGACTTCGAATGTTTACCGATTGTGCATTAACATTAAGCTATAATGAAAAGAGAGCCAAAGCACTTTATACAAGCTCAATGATCGTATGAAACTAGCACCCGTATTTTCTTTTAAGCATCGCTGAGAGATTTTAGCGCTAATATCAGACCAAGAAAAATATTTGAAATAAACTGATGTTGATGGGATAGATCAAAATGGACCGAGCAGAGAGGCTGCCTGAGTGTGTAATGGTAACCAAAGTCATCTGTGGTAACTCATAATTACAGAAGGCCCCATCCTCAGCGGTGGACATATGAGTCTTCCATTGGAGAGTATCAAAACGATATAGATAAGGTCATAGTAAATCAAAGATTTTGAATAACCTTTGTCGTCGCAGCTGCGAATCTCAACAAGGGATTAGATTGAAGCGCCCTATGTGCGTGCAAGACTCCATTCATGAGAATCAAAGAGAAAGCTGCTATTCTCAAAAAATAATGCCTAAATACACCTTAAACCTTGTTTATTAGACTATTAGTCGACCCTTCGTGAGATACCTCAATAAAAAACCGGCAAACAATGCGACAAACTACTCAACATATTCAAGTTGGTTCTCTTAGAAGTGAATAATCGGAAGTGAGTGAGAGACGTTTGTTTCCAGAAACACTCAAGACCATAAATCTCAGTTTTTTCTCTAAGCCGAGCTGGGTGTTCACAGAACAATTCGCTCTGGTAACTAAATATTTGGTGGCATCTCTTTCTTGACAACCTGAAGTGATCAGGTTGTCCACAGCGCAGTCAGCCAAACACCTTCCTTATCCAAATAGAATACCATCAAAACTGAAATCTAATCGCGTAAAGCGCAAGCATCTTTTTGACACATTCACCGCTTTCTATGAGTCGCTCACTGAGCTGTTCAAGTAGAGAACTACCGCGTAGAGATCCAATGGGCTGCAAATACACCTACCTCATCAAAATAATTTTCCATCTTCACGGTCGTTCTTTATTCACTGTGCCGATCCCAGTACTTCTGGCATTCAAGTCATTTCTTTGTCCTCTTCATGAATGTCGTATGATATTGGCTGAGCGACTCTCCTTGCGAGCTCGAGGATAGCTTGGCCGTGGGGTGCCCTACGACGTTCGTTGTTGACTGCCGAAGAGTGGTGGTGAACGGGGCTCAGCCCTATCGCCCCTCGGCGAGCAACACAACCACTCCGCTACGGCGATACATCTTGCGCTGTAATTAAACAGTCATATGAGCGGTTGCAAATTAGCTGCCACCGTAAACTATTCGATGGTATCCCAATCATTGTTACCCATCTCGCCAAGTCTGCTTTTTGAAAGAACTTTCGTTAGCTAAACTCATCTTGTACGAAAAGAATATCACGATAAATAAGAAACCTTGTTCTTGTTGGAATTTTGGTTGCAATGCGCGTTATTTGCTCTAAATTAATTTCGGGAGTTACATTTTTGTAGCGACGAAAGATGCTTTTTTCCTGGCTAATTCAGAGATTTTTTTTCTATTTCTTCTGCACACGCAGGCTGTCGTTCTGATCACTTTTTCACATTCGAGCTATATGTGCGTGAGCGTCAGAAGAGAGGATGATGTACTATAGCAGTTTTGTTACTTAGTTTTTAGTACCACATGGAACGGAACCCATATGACATGGTTTTTGTACATTATACAACGAGTTCGGACTGTCGTTTAGCAGTTCATAATTTCTGTACACCTTCTCTGGTGAAGAACTGAACTATCATCTATATCTAATCACATTAGAGTAATGGTCAAAGATCAATTATCGGTGTCCCTCTATAGATAATGGTAATAGGAAAACTTGGTGTCAGCGCTGTCTTATTGCTAACACTCTCTTTAATGATCAGAACAAATTCTTTTCTATTTAACCGTTGCTAGCAGTGGTATGAATTTTTAAATATACAAATTGGTGTAGAAAATGTGCAAAATTTTTGCGTCAGTTGGGACTCGAACGCACATCTTTTTCTATCGCGGAAGCGCGTGTTCTAACGCGCTGCACTACTGACGCCTATTTTGCGCACCACTCTTCCTTCGCTACAAGGCATCATGGTGTAGAAAGAGCGGTCGGTGTGCAAAATAGGCGTCAATAGTGCAACGGGCTAGAACATGCGCTCACGGATAGAGTAAGGTGTGGTTCGAGTCCTACTAAACGCAAAAGTTTTGCACTTCTTTTTTATACAATATATTTTCCGGGTTAACTAAAGTATGAGTAGTTCATGCACTTTGAAAATGCCATCAGCTGTTGAGTCGACATGCCATACGTTCTTTATTTCTTGGCTCAAGAGCTCGCTAACGCCTTGCTATGCTAAGTCATCGACACTCCTACGCAGCAAAAGAGAGTGAAACTACCCGAAACGTCATCTGTCAGAATAAATATATTCATGGGGTCTAAATTTGGCTTACAAAGGATTAGGATACTGGAGAATGCTAGAACTGATGGACAGCCGGACTTTCAAATAACTAGAGGTCATGAGTCAGCGTAAAAGCGTGTAAGCCACAAAGAACTGCCAACCAGTGTTTGAGCTTGTGAACTTTGCAGATAAGCGATAAAAGAAGAGAAGAGCAGCAGTAATGGACCAAGACTTCATTGGAAAGGTAAATTACTTCAGGCCTCCAGCTTGAACTTTTCTGGCTAGAATATATATATATATATATATATATATATATGAGCGCATGTGGCGCAGTGGTTAGAGGTGCTCTGCGTCGCACACGAGGTCAATGGTTCGACCTCACGCTCCTAGCTCACCAAGCCATCCATCCCTCCGGGCTCGGTAAATTGGTATTACACAGGTCTCAGACTTGTCTGGGAGGATAAGCAGCATGACTCGGTTCAGCGGGAGGCCACCGCGAGTCATTGTAAAGGCCAGATATACATTCAATCACCTCAAACGAAGTTAAAATTGAAGTAGAATGCATGGCACATCCCTCAGTGATTGATCAACGCCGGGAGCTTTGTCCTTATCCTTTATACCAGCAACACTTCCATTTTTCCCTATAGCGTGCAAGAGTAGCCCAGTGGGTCCTCCTCGCTCTAGGGATTCGCTGAGCATCATATCTTTCTTCTATCGCTTTCGTGAAGAAATCGGACCAACGGGTCAGTGGCCTTCCTTTAGAGCGCTTGACGTCCCGAGGAATCCAGTCGGTAACGGCTCTCGTCCATCGGTTGTCGTTGAAGCGCATCACGTGTCCGGCCCACCTTATTTTCGATATCCTGGCGTGTAGAACGGCGTCTCTGATTTTCGATCGTTGACGTAGGTCGGAACTTCGGATCCTTTCTCTCATTTGCGAGATACGGGATACTCCTAGCATCGACCTTTCGACTGCGCGTTCGATAACGGCAAGTGATCTTTCATCCTGCTTACGTAGCGACCAGGTTTCTGCTGCATACGTCAGGGCAGGGATAATTGTCGAGTCGAAAAGGTGGGCACGGAGTCGGATGTTCTTTGTCCTCTTCACTACATCTTCGATGCTCTTAAACGTTCCCCAAGCCGCTCGTTTCCTCCTGCTCAACTCTGGAGCTAGGTCGTTCATCATGTTGATTTCACGACCTGGATAGAGTAACTGGAGCATTCGGAGATTGTCGTTCCGTTGAGCGTGAATGGGGCATTAGAAACCCATCCGTTCCTCATGAACATTGTTTTCGTTAGATTCAGTTGAAGACCAATCTTTCCACAGGCGTTATCGAAATCGGTCAACATTCGTTCCGCTTGGCTGATGTTTGGTGTTATGAGAACGATATCGTCAGCAAAGCGAAGATGGTTTAATTGTCGACCGTCAATTTTCACTCCCATTTCGTCCCATTCTAATGTTCGCATGACGTTTTGTAGGGTGGCAGTGAATAGTTTTGGCGAAATTGTATCGCCTTGTCGAACCCCTCTTCTTACGTCAATGGTGATGTTGTTGTAGAATGGAGATATTTTGGTCGTGAAATCTTTATAAAGCTCACGAAGGATCATTATGTACCGAGTAGGGACGCCCTGGTTATCCAGAGCCTCTATAACCGCTTCTGTTTCCACTGAATCAAAGGCTTTCTTCAGATCGATGAAAGTGAGACAGAGTGGTTGTTTGTACTCTCGTGAAACTTCAGTGAGTCTTGTAATCGTGTGGATGTGGTCCATGGTACTAAATCCTTTTCGGAACCCTGCTTGTTCGCATGGCTGTCCTTCGTCCCGTGTTCTGTCAATCCTGTTTAGGATGACTCGAGTAAAGAGTTTATAGACAACGGACAGCAAGCAGATTGGGCGATAATTGCCTATGTCGTGAAGGTCTCCCTTTTTGAACAACAATACGGTCTTGCTGGTTTTCCATTGAATAGGGACCTTGCATTCTGACAGGTAGCGAGTGAAGAGCCGAGCCAGGGTGTTGATGAGAACTGGCGGCAGATTCTTCAGATGTTCTGGTCTAATACTGTCTGGACCGGGTGTTGTTCTGTTCTTCACCGACGATATAGCATGTCGGATTTCGGAAGTGAGGACTGGTGGAACGACATATTCGTCCTCTTTCAATTTATATGACGGTAAGAGAGACATGGCTAGCGAAGAGATCCGAGTAGTATTGGTGGATGATTTTCTCCATAGCCCTTCTCGAAGCTGTAAGTGTCCCGTCAGGGTATCGGAGTGCAATCATCTTGGTCTTATAGTTGGCGAAGCCTCGCTGGGCTTTGCGAATGCTCTTCCCAGCTTCTGCAGCTTCTGCCATAACTGCTGCTCTTCTCTCTTTAAGGTCTTCTTTTATCGCTTCTCTGCAGCGTTTCACAAGTTCGGACGTAAGATTCGGTTGCCTATACCTCGTGCGATTCCACGTTGACGTATCAGCTCGAGTGTCTGCGGAGAGAAGCGTCTCTTCGTGACCTTAGGACTCTCAGCTTTTATAGCGCTAACGTGAAGATATTCAACGAGTCGATCGTATTCTTCGTCGATGTTGTCGACAACGGTATCTTCCCAAGAGCCGACTAATGATTTGAATACATCCCAGTTTATGGTAGTTCTGGGACGTCGTTGTTTGAATTTAGCGGCTTTCTCTCCTCTCCTCAAAAATCGGAACGTTGCGCGAAGGAGGCGATGGTCTGATCCCGTGTAGAACTTAGGAACAACAGCGACGTCGGTCAGGCAAAACCTTCGATTTACTATGATGTGATCTATTTCGTTAGGGTACTCTCCATTGGGAGACTCCCACGTTTCTGAGAAAGAGGCTTTTGGAGTTGCGAGTTACCATGGATGGTTTGGGTCGTCATGATAAACTCAGATAGCCTCTCACCCTGTTCATTCCATTCTAGTCCGTGGGTCCCTATGTGACGTTCTTCAGACGTTCTTCTAGGTCCAATTTTTGCGTTAAAATCTCCGACAATGACCTTGAAGAATGTATGATCTTCTCTGAAGAATTTTTCGAGGTCCATATAGAATGCGTCGAGTTCGTCTTCGTCATAGCTTGATGTTGGTGCCTAAGCAACGAAGATGGTCAAAGCCGGCATAGAAACCACATCGTTTCAACCGTAATCGTCCGATACGGGTTGTTAGTTGTTCGAATGAATCAATGTTCACGGTCAAATTCGATTTGACGAGGACGCCAACGCCGCTGACACCTCTGCGATCGCATGTACCAAGGAACAGTTCTTCTCCGGTGTCATAAACAGCGTGAAAAGGATGGCGCCTTCTCGTCTCAGCCAGGCTAATGACGTCGTACCTTATTCTTCTTGCTTGAATCAATAGATCTTCTACAGCGGATTGGTGAGCAAGGATTCTTGCGTTGTAGGTACAGATCGTCATTTTAGTCCGTTTCGATCTTGGCAGCCTAGTTCGGCCCTGAGATTTTAGCAGCCTCTCCGTACTCGTCCTACCTGGCGCTGCCGGATCAGGGGCTCTTTCGAGTTAGGAAAATGAGGCCCATATTTGTTGCTGTTTTTGGCATTTCGATACCCAACGTATAGCTTGCCAAGCTCTAAACGTGGGGGCTGGGTACTCACGAGTAGCTTGCCAGTCTCTCTCGGAGAAGCGCGAGGCGCTACGGAAGCAGGGGTGCTCTCCCCTAAATCCACCTGCGTCTCTGAGAAGCACACGGTCGCTTTTGTTTCGCGTTTATTCCCCTATCCACCACCTGGGGACGCGCCACGTGCCCTCGCGACTAAGCGGGTGGGATCGGTCAAAGAGGGAGGTCCGTGGTATATATATATATATATATATATATATATATATATATATATATATGTACATATGCATATATATATATATATATATATATATATATGTACATATGCATATATATATATAGTTGTTTGAGTGTACTACACTATTGTATAGCTGTGTTTATAAGGCCATGCCTGTTGACGGTTGCTTGGTGACTTCTGGGATGCTTTATATCGAAGAAAGAATTTTAGCAGAAAAATGATTTCTTGGTGCAGTGGTAGCACGCACTCTCACATAGGTGATAAGTGGGTTTATATCCCCTCTGAAATTCAATACTATACATATTACTGCAGCTTTCATGTAAACTATGCGTACTATTCGATTATGTGCGATCAGCTAACACAGTGCAGGTCAGTGTACTGACCTGCTCTACACAACTGAATGAAAGCCAATTTCGGCACAACACATTTTGCCTTAGAGTGTCAGTTTATTAGTCAAGGAATTTCGACTGTTAAAGTGAAATGCGAAAGACCTTTTGGACTCAGACACGGTTCACCTGGAAAAAGGGTTTGATTTTTGCGAACGGAATCCAGAATAGAATTGGTGCAAGCTCTGCTTTCTCAGTGAAATACTGACGACCTTAGCTAAGTAAAAGTGATACCAAATACCGTATTTGATGAATAAAGAAGTGGAAATAAATGTGTGTAAGTCGTTTGTTGCGAGATCGGACTATAACACGTTCACCCACGTCTGTGTAGAAAACTTCTTGGCAAAGAGAAAACTTATCCTCGCAGTATCAAGCTGATATTAAAATCGTATTTTCTTCGCTGAGTCGAAAAAGTGGGCATAGAGTTGGGTGTTATTTGTTTTCTCAACATCCTCGATGCTTTCGAAGTCTCTGCAAGCTCTCGCTTTTTCTTGCTCAACTTTGGAAGGGAGCCGTTCATCATATTATCTCCGAATAGTTCCGTTACGTTTATCTATTATGGTAATTGACTCAATGTGGCATTGGAAAACTCCAAATTGCATAAATTTTTGCTAAGCTAATCAGTGCCTGCAAAAAAAAACCAATTTTCAAACTATCGAAATTCTAATCAAGACAACAGCATATAGAAACGCTCATCATTTGATTGCTTTTAGCATTGTTGTGGTGCTTCAAGTACAGATTGCAATAAAGTTCTGAAAATTTATATTTTTCTCCAGTTTTGGCATTGATATAAAACTTTTTTATTTTTTCCAATGGTTCTATCAACATCTCTGTTGAATTCCCTTCTAAATTTCTTTTATTTATTTGTCTTTCTTTTTGGCTGCGCTATACCTATGTATCGTGAAAATGAATGTATCGTAGTAGTAAGTTGCAAAAGACGAGAACGAAAACGGCTGACATTGCTAAATTCGACTAGCTTCAGGTCAGCAATTATTTCCAGAGCCGTGAGAAGCCTCAATAAACAAGAGGGGTTGAGCACCGTTCTTGCAAAAATTGTCTAATCATCGTCTCCTACAGAAAACATTTAGAAAATTCGCCGCCAAGTTCAACGAGGTTTGAAGCGTTTGATGCTCAAAATGGCTCGAGAAGCTCGGGATTAACAATTTGAGAGTTTCAAACATTGTCAAGATGAAAGCCGATGCTACGCAGTTACAGAATCGCTGGTGCTCACTTTCCGGACAAAAAGAAGGGAAAAAACGGCTTTCAAAGGCTCCGCTGATTTGTTTGACAGCTGATGCTCGTTTGTTGAATTTACTTTTACGGATAAGAGATAGGTATTACGGATATGAGTACATCATGCACGCTTCACAATTGCCAGAATTGATGTCAACATCTCAAAAAGATTTAGGAGATGTCTTTACTAGCAAACGACCATGGGCCCCAATCATTTTCCTGCGCCTGTGATTGGCTGGGCCGACATTTGCTTCGCAGGAGAGACGTCGTTGGTACTCATGAACAGAAACGTTAGAATATACGCTGCCAACTATCAGCAGCAAGTTTTACGGGGCGTAACGGAGCCTCAGACTGCTCAACATTTCGCTGCCGGCAGATTTAAAGTTTAACAGGACTGGGCTGATTTGCATCCTGCTCTCTCAACGAATACCATCTGTCAAAAGCTGTCTCCAGGCTTTCCAGGTAAGGACATCTTGCCGTCAACCTTGCCGCATTTGATCGAATGGTTTACTCTGCGTCGTCCATAGTAGAGGACAAAGTCTCGATTACTCGCTTTACTACAGAACGGCTTGGAATCTTGATTGGGACGAAATACACTGGAAACGTGGCGAGCATCGTAAAAAGCTCTCGCAAGCGACTTCGTAATTTTGAGACGGCTAAAGGAGGAAATAATAGGATTAAAAATTTTTCTATTCATTGTTATAGTTATCGATCTAAAAGACGTAATTAATTCTTCAATTCAATCAATTCATTCATTTGTTACTGTTGAAATATCTGAAAAATTTGGCAGAACTTTTTCCACATCTCATAGCGTAAAGCTGAGGATGCCGGAAAACATACAGTTGAACCACAGACGCGATTAGAACATGCATTTTATCCTTTCTGGCGCGCATGCTAAGCAATCGACTACTGACACTCCTGTCCTGCCATCACTCATTCTTTGATAGAATGCATCGGTGTCAGAAACCAGCCGTCCACAGTCTGGTTTCGCAAGTACGTATCAGCATTAACCCGATACGCTCACAAATTTTTTCGGAAGTTTTCTAAGTATAACCGCTTCTGGAAGTGTTATTCACCTGTGTCTCCTGCCATCCCGTTGATCACCGAGTGATTCGAGCTGGCACCAGCAACTCATTTTTCACTACCGCGTGTAAAAGAACAGTGAGTCCTCCTTGCTCTAGAACTTGTGGAGCATCATGCCTTTCTTCGAGTGTTTTCGTAAAGAAATGGGACCATCGTGTCGGTGGTGTTCCTGTAGAGCGCTTGATATCCCAAAGAATCCAGTCGGTAACGGCTCCGGCCCATCGGTTGTCGTTGAATCGCATCAAGTATCCAACTCACATTATTTCCGATATCCTGGCCTTAGAACTGCGTTTATGATCTTCGATCGTAGACGTAGGTCAGAACTTTGGATTCTCTCTTTGATTTGCATGGTACGGGTTCTCCTAGCATCGACCTTTGGACTGAGCGTTCAGTATCGTGAAACGATCTCTCATCCTGCTTACGTAGAGGCCAGGTTTCTGCTGCATGCGTTAGGGCAGGGATAATCGTCGAGTCGAAAATGTGGGCACGGAGCCGGATGTTCTTTGTCCTCTTCACTACATCCTAGATGCTCTCAAACGATCCGCAAACCGCTCGTTTTCTCCTGCTCATGTCTGCAGCTAGATCGTTGATTATGTTGATTTCGCGACCCAGATAGACGTAGCTGGAGCATTCGGAAATGTTCCTTTCTTCAAGCGTGAGTGGGGCATTCAAAACCTATCCGTTCTTCATGAACATAGTTTTTGTTAGATTTAGTTGAAGGGCAAACTTTCTACACGCGCTGTCAAAGTCGGTCAGCAATCGCTCCGTTTGGCTGATGATTGGTGTCATGAGGACAATATTATGAGCAAAGCGAAGACGGTTTAATTGTCGACCGTCAATTTTCACTCCTATATCGTCCCATTCTAATGGACATGACATTTTGAAGGGTGGCAGTACAATTTTGGCAAAATTGTATCGCCTTGTCTCAATGGTAATATTGTTGCAAAATAGCGATATTTTGGCCTTAAAATTTTTGTATAGCCCACGAAGTATTATTATGTACCGAGTAGGGACGCCCTCGTTGTCCAGAGCTTCTATAACCGCTTCTGTTATTGAATCATAGTCCACCTTCTTTAAATCAAAGAAAGTGAGACAGAGCGGTAGTTTGAACGCTCGTAAAGCTTTTAGAGAGGCTTGTGATCGTGTGGATATGGTCTATGGTAATAAATCCTTTTTAAAATCTTGCTTTTCGCATTGCTGTCCTTCTTCCAGTGTTCTGCCAGTCCTATTTAGGACGACTCGAGTGAAGAGTTTATAGACAACAGACAGCAAGCAGATTGGGCGATAATTGCCTATGTCATAAAGGTCTTCATTTCTGAACAACATCACGATCTTGCTGATTTTCCATTGAATGGGAATCTTACATTCTACCAAGTAGCGAGTGAAGAGCGGAGCCAGGAAGTTGATGAGTACTGGCGGTAGATTGTTCAGGTGATCTAGTCTGATCCAGTCTTACCCGGGTGTTTTTCCGTCCTTCACAGACAATATGCCCTGCCGGAATGGGAAGGGAAGAACGGTGTAGCGACAGATTCATCCTCTCTCAAATTATGTGACGATAAGAGGGCGTGGCTAGCGAAGAGATCTGAGTAGTTGTGGTAGATGATTTTCTTTATTACCCTTCGGGAAGCTGTAAGTGTCCCGTCAGAGCATCGGACTGCAATCATCTGTCTTATGACTTGCAAAGCCTCGCTGAGCTTTTTAAATGCTATTACCAGCCTCAGCAGCTTCTGCCATAACTGCTGCTCGTCTCTCTTTAAGGTCTTCTTTTGTTGCTTCCCTGCAGCGTTTCGCAAGTTCGGACGTAAGGTTTCGGTTGCCTGTAGCTCGTGCAACTCCACATTGACGTATGAGTTTGAGTGACTGCGGAGACAAGCGTCTGGTAGTGACCTTAGCACTCTCGGCTTTCATAGCGCTAACGTGAAGGTATTCAACGAAGCAGTTGTATTCTTCGTCAATGATGTCGGCAGCCGTATCTTCTCAAGAGTCGGCTAATGACTTGAATGGACCCCCGTTTATGGAAATTTCGAAACTTTGTTGTTTGAATTAAGCGTCTTTCTCTCCTCTCCTCGAAAAACGGACGATGCGCGAAGCAGGGGATGGTCTGATCCCGTGTAGAATTTGAGAACGACAGCGACATCGATCAGACAAATCTTTCGATTCACAAGGATGTGGTCTATTTCTTTATGGTACTCACCATTGAGAGACTCCCACCTCCATAGTTGAGAGTAAGGTTTATGGAATTGTGAGTCACCATAGATGGTTCGGATCATGAAAAATTCAAATAGCCTTTCAATTTATTCATCTCATTCTAGTCCGTGAGCCGCAATAAGACTGTCTTCAAACATTTAGGTCCAATTTTCGCGTCAAATCTCCAACGATGACATTGACGAATGTATGATCTTCTCTAAAGAATTTTTCGAGATCCATATTGAACGCTTCGACTTCGCCTTCGTCATAGCTTTATGTGGTGAGTCAGCAACGAAGATGGTTGAAGCTGGCAATGAACCACATCCTTACGGCCGTAATCGTTCGATACGGGTTGCTAGTTGTTCAAATGAATCGATGTTCACGTTCAAATTCGATCTGACGAGGACGCCATCGCCCGCGACACCTCTGCGATCACATGTTCCAAGGAACAGTTCTTCTCCGGTGTCACAAACAGCGTGAAAAGAATGGCGCCTTTTCGTCTCAGCCAGGCCAATGACGTCGTACTTATTCTCGTTGCTTGAATCAGTAGATCTTCTACAGCGGATTCGTGAGCAAGGGTTCTTGCATTGCAGGTACAGATCGTCATTTTAGTCCGTTTCGATCTTGGCAGCCTAGTTTGGCCCTGAGATTTTAGCAGCCTCTCCGTACTCGTCCTACCTGGCGCTGCCAGATCAGGGGCTCTTTCGGAGTTAGGAAAATGAGGCCCATATCTGTTACTGTTTTTAGCAATTTGATACCCAACGTATAGCTTGCTAGGCTTTGAAACGTGAGGGCTGGGTACTCACGAGTAGCTTGCCAGTCCTTCTCAGAGGAGCGGGAGGAGCACATTTGTTGAAGGCGACTCCTAATCGCCTTTCATATACTTCCCAGCCGTCTATTTGCAGGCTTTTGGGCGACTTGACTCGTAAAAATAGAGTTTTGTCAAGTCGGCGCTGCAGAAGCAGGAGAGCTCATAACCTGTATCCACCTGCGTCTCTGGGAAGCACACGGTCGCATTTGGTTCACGTTCAGTTCCCCTATCGACCACCTGGGGACGTGCCTTAGCGACTAAACGGGAGTGATCCCTCAAAGAGGAAGATCCGTGGAGATGTGATATTATGTTACAAATATACATGTATAATATAAATGTAGTATGATATATAATTATATATAAGGAACGGGTGAGTTTTGAATGCCCCATTTACGCTCTGCAGAGCGAAAATTTCCGAATGCTTCAGTTACTTTATCTAGGTCGTCGAATCAACATGATGAATAACTTAACATCAGACCTGAGCAGGAGGGAACTAGCGGGTTGGGGAACGTTTGAGAGCATCGAAGATGTAGTGAAGAGGACAAAGAATATTCGGCTCTGTTCCCACCTTCTCCACTCGACGATCATCACTGCCCCAGCGTATGCATAAGAAACTCTGTCGCTACGTAAGCAGGATGCAAGATCACTTAGCGTTATTGAGCGTGCCTTCGAAAGGTTGATGGTAGGAATTTAGCGAATTGGTATAGAAATGTTCTATGTTAACTCGGCAATAATATATATCAAATTCCTCCTCCTCTTACTTCATATCATAAAAATTATTAACTTATCAAACTAATCTATGATTAATTTTCTGTCAGAATCACTACTAGTGATCAATCATTCACCGACTGTGTAGCACTCAAACCGATCCATTTACTAATTATATATTAAAAAATAATCTAATGTTATATAATATATTGACACACAATAGTGACATCTCGTCGCTCTCATCTGTACGTAGTGTCCCACTCACACTGACTTCTATAGACGAAATAGAATTTTAAACATTATATATAATAAAAAAAATTAGTATTTGTTTAATTCTCATGAAAAAGTGAATTTACCTCTCTCTTCCACGCTTCACTCCATGATCTGTTCAATAACTTCTCCTACTCACTTCCTCAACAATCCTGTCGTGAACAATTGTCTCTCGTCACTCTCAACTCTCATGGTATACATTCTCTATTAGTGTATTCATGTCATCTCTCAACCAATTCCCATTAACTATAACTTTCTTCTTTAATCTCTCTTATAATCGCTCGTGTTTGAAATCATGAATGTCTCCTCTACGCACCTTCAATACTAGCCCGGTTCCCGTATCCTATCCAGCAATGCTTTTCACGCCTTCTCTTGAGTCCATGCTCAATGTTAGTATCGAGGTATCAATTGGAAAGATTTTCATTTACATTTCGACAGTAATGACCATAGCTGTACGTATTATATTCTACAACTCCCTCTACTACTGTTTTACTAACTACGGTCGTCGTATACAGACATCTCTACTTAGAATTATTCTTACACTGTATCACTTCCCCCCTACTCGACTCCGCAAACCCATATAGCCAGGGCCACCTCGCTTCCCGCACACAAACAAGATCAGAACCTCCCACATCCAATGCCTCCCAAGACTATCTGAGAGGCAGATCCACACACTACACACGTTCCAGCACACACACACACAACACAGACACTAGACTCACACACAACAAATGTCCACAGGAGAACTCTGCGATCTACCCTTATCCTCGCCCGTCGCCTTTAGCCGCCTCCGAGGTGCTATTGATATTATTTATTGAATATCAGCGAAGCACATAGCAATACAGTTAATAATGCAACATGAATATTACAACAATCGTGGTGGCTTACGTTTCGGCAAGGTTCGCCATCTTCAGAGCCTTGCTGAAACGTTACCACCACGACTGTTGTAATATTTATGCTGCATTATTAACTGTATTCCACGGACCTGCCTCTTAGAAGGATCCCGCCCGGTTAGTCGCGAGGGCACGTGGCGTGTCCCCAGGTGGTGGATAGGGGAATAAAACGTGAACCAAAAGCGACCGTGTGCTTCCAGAGACGCAGGTGGATTCAGGGGAAGAGCTCCCTGCTTCTGCAGCGCCGACTTGACAAAAACTCTATTTCTACGAGTCAAGTCGGCCAAAAGCCTGCAAATCAAGCGGCTGGGAAGTACATGGGAGGCGGTTAGGAGTCGCCTCCAACAAATAAGCTCCTCCCGCTTCTCCGAGAGAGACTGGCAAGCTACTCGTGAGTACCCGGCCCCACGTTTAGAGCCTGGCAAGCTATACGTTGGGTATCGAAAATGCCAAAAACAGCAACAAATATGGGCCTCATTCCCCTGACCCCGAAAGAGCCCCTGGTACGGCAGCGCCAGGTAGGACGAGTACGGAGAGGCTGCTAAAATCTCAGGGCCGAACTAGGCTGCCAAGATCGAAACGGACTAAAATGACGATCTGTACCTACAACGCAAGAACCCTTGCTCACCAATCCGCTGTAGAAGATCTATTGATTCAAGCAAGAAGAATAAGGTACGACGTCATTAGCCTGGCTGAGACGAGAAGGCGCCATCCTTTTCACGCTGTTTATGACACCGGAGAAGAACTGTTCCTTGGTACATGCGATCGCAGAGGTGTCGGCGGCGTTGGCGTCCTCGTCAAATCGAAGTTGACCGTGAACATTGATTCGTTCGAACAACTAACAACCCGTATCGGACGATTACGGTTGAAACGATGTGGTTCTATGCCGGCTTTGACCATCTTCGTTGCTTACGCACCAACATCAAGCTATGACGAAGACGAAGTCGAAGCGTTCTATATGGACCTCGAAAAATTCTTCAGAGAAGATCATACATTTTCAAAGTCATTGTCGGAGATTTTAACGCAAAAATTGGACCTAGAAGAACGTCTGAAGAACGTCACATAGGGACCCACGGACTAGAATGGAATGAACAGGGTGAGAGGCTATCTGAGTTTATCATGACGACCCAAACCATCCATGGTAACTCGCAACTCCAAAAGCCTTTTCTCAGCGAAGACGTGGGAGTCTCCCAATGGAGAGTACCTAACGAAATAGATCACATCATAGTAAATCGAAGGTTTTGCCTGACCGACGTCGCTGTTGTTCCTAAGTTCTACACGGGATCAGACCATCGCCTCCTTCGCGCAACGTTCCGATTTTTGAGGAGAGGAGAGAAGGCCGCTAAATTCAAAAAACGAAGTCCCAGAACTACCATAAACTGGGATGTATTCAAATCATTAGTCGGCTCTTGGGAAGATACCGTTGTCGACAACATCGACGAAGAATACGATCGACTCGTTGAATATCTTCACGTTAGCGCTATAAAAGCTGAGAGTCCTAAGGTCACGGAAGAGACGCTTCTCTTCGCAGACACTCGAGCTGATATGTCAACGTGGAATCGCACGAGGTATAGGCAACCGAATCTTACGTCCGAACTTGTGAAACGCTGCAGAGAAGCGATAAAAGCAGACCTTAAAGAGAGAAGAGCAGCAGTTATGGCAGAAGCTGCAGAAGCTGGGAAGAGCATTCGCAAAGCCCAGCGAGGCTTCGCCAACTATAAGACCAAGATTATTGCACTCCGATACGCTGACGGGACACTTACAGCTTCGAGAAGGGCTATGGAGAAAATCATCCACCAATACTACTCGGATCTCTTCGCTAGCCATGTCCTCTTACCGTCATATAAATTGAAAGAGGACGAATATGTCGTCCCACCAGTCCTCACTTCCGAAATCCGACATGCTATATCGTCGGTGAAGAACAGAACAACACCCGGTCCAGACAGTATTAGACCAGAACATCTGAAGAATCTGCCGCCAGTTCTCATCAACACCTGGCTCGGCTCTTCACTCGCTACCTGTCAGAATGCAAGGTCCCTATTCAATGGAAAACCAGCAAGACCGTATTGTTGTTCAAAAAGGGAGACCTTCACAACATAGCCAATCATCGCCCAATCTGCTTGCTGTCAGTTGTCTAGAAACTCTTTACTCGAGTCATCGTGAACAGGATTGACAGAACACGGGACGAAGGACAGCCATGCGAACAGGCAGGGTTCCGAAAAGAATTTAGTACCATAGACCACATCCACACGATTACAAGACTCACTGAAGTTTCACGAGAGTACAAACAACCACTCTGTCTCACTTTTATCGATCTGAAAAAAGCCTTTGATTCAGTGGAAACAGAAGCGGTTATAGAGGCTCTGGATAACCAGGGCGTCCCTACTCGGTACATAATGATCCTTCGTGAGCTTTATAAAGATTTCACGACCAGAATATCTCCATTCTACAACAATATCACCATTGACGTAAGAAGAGGGGTTCGACAAGGCGATACAATTTCGCCAAAACTATTCACTGCCACCCTACAAAACGTCATGCGAACATTAGAATGGGACGAAATGGGAGTGAAAATTGACGGTCGACAATTAAACCATCTTCGCTTTGCTGACGATATCGTTCTCATAACACCAAACATCAGCCAAGCGGAACGAATGTTGACCGATTTCGATAGCGCCTGTGGAAAGATCGGTCTTCAACTGAATCTAACGAAAACAATGTTCATGAGGAACGGATGGGTTTCTAATGCCCCATTCACGCTCAACGGAACGACAATCTCCGAATGCTCCAGTTACATCTATCTAGGTCGTGAAATCAACATGATGAACGACCTAGCTCCAGAGTTGAGCAGGAGGAAACGAGCGGCTTGGGGAACGTTTAAGAGCATCGAAGATGTAGTGAAGAGGACAAAGAACATCCGACCCGTGCCCACCTTTTCGACTCGACAGTTATCCCTGCCCTGACGTATGCAGCAGAAACCTGGTCGCTACGTAAGCAGGATGAAAGATCACTTGCCGTTATCGAACGCGCAGTCGAAAGGTCGATGCTAGGAGTATCCCGTATCTCGCAAATGAGAGAAAGATCCGAACGTTCCGACCTACGTCAACGATCGAAAATCAGAGACGCCGTTCTACACGCCAGGATATCGAAAATAAGGTGGGCCGGACACGTGATGCGCTTCAACGACAACCGATGGACGAGAGCCGTTACCGACTGGATTCCTCGGGACGTCAAGCGCTCTAAAGGAAGACCACTGACCCGTTGGTCCGATTTCTTCACGAAAGCGATGAAAGAAAGATATGATGCTCAGCGAATCCCTAGAGCGAGGAGGACCCACTGGGCTACTCTTGCACGCGATAGGGAAAAATGGAAGAGTTGCTGGTACCCGCTCGAGTCACTCGACGATCAACGGGACGACAGGTGATACAGGTGATTAACTGTATTGTTATGTGCTTCGCTGATATTCAATAAATAATATCAATAACACCTCGGAGCTGCTATACAGAAGAAGATACTCATTTATTCACACTATGCCGAGGTTAATAGATAGTCTGTCCTAAGTTTTCAAAAATTTCAATTGCTTCGAGTAATTTCTTTCTTGTAAATCACTGATATTCTATGAGGTCGCTATAATTTTAGCTTAACATCGAATATATGCTAATTTTATTTGTTTATGATTTGCTACTCCGTGGAACAAATCGTATTTTCATATGGTTTTTTTATTTTTTTTTCCCCTTTTTCACCTACTACGTACAATATGTGACGATCCCCTGTTTGGCCAGGGCAGATGATGGCCCGCTAGGCCACACAAGAGTGCGGGGATCTTCACTCAGGATTTTGTTCGCAAAAATCCACCTCTTTCTTTTTAAGTAACCCTTAGTGCATCAAAACATTTCTCCATCATTTCGGCATCTAGCAATTCGCTATAGACACAACGACACTAGCAATAACAAGTTGAGTGAAGACAGAGTCTCATTCGACTGTAGTCTCAGAGTTCAATGTAATAAAAAAAATCACATACAATCTCTATAGATTCTACGGTGGCTTGAAAACACATCGATGCTGATTTTATTTCTTTAGGATTGTTTTCTTCGCGGAAAAAATCGCTGGCTGTAACTCGATTCCGATTTTTACGACATTCTGTGAGTACTATATTGATAATGATAAAAAAGAAGAATACGGTTGATTCTTGTATAGCTCAACCGCAATATAATGATCTGGCTGGTACTCTATATTTGAAATTTTTTTTTCGGCATAGTTGCAATTATCCTACGAAACGGTTAGTTCAAACAAACGTAATCAAGCAGTTGCAGGTGTAATGGGCACCAGTTAATTAACATTTTAATCAAAACATCAACGAATATGTGAAACAGACCCTTCAACACTGAATATTTTGTCACCTATAAAGTATTTTTGGTACAATTTACCGGCGATTGGGAGCATGAGTAATTAAAATAAAGTGCAAAGTTTCTTCTAGTCCAAACAGTGAAATGTGGGACCACAGCAATGCATGAAGTCAGTACTCTGACTTTCCCAGCCTTTATTTTTCTACATGGGTGGAGCGACCACATGTCCACTATAAGTTTTCAATGAATGTTCATAAACATTCTTTCAAACATTGTTCCGATGAAATTGCAAATGTGCAGCCATAAAGCGAATTAAGGATTTAGTAGTCGTACATTTTCTCTCTACGGTAGTGACAGTAGAGAATAACATATTGTGACAGCGATAGGATCAAAAGGATCACACATTGGATATTAAATGGCTCAGAAAACCAACTTCCTCAAAAAGACAAAGCTCAAAACTACAAAGCATTTTGCTGGATGACAATAGACTGTCGAGAAAAGCCTCACATTCTGTTATAGGTAGAATCGTTTCCCGAAATCGAAAACTTGCATCATCAGGTTGAAAATAAGGGTTTTTGGAATCTACCTTTTTAATAACTTCCTAGCCTGATTTCTTCTCACATGCGATACGCTTACTACTGCCGGAAATTTTCGTCTTCGTTAAAACACCGTTGAAAGAGTCGACTCGATTCTTCACGAGATCTGAGATAGCAGTGCTAAAGATTCTTACTCATTAAGGTATTCTCTCGATAAGTTGAGCTCATTTTTACTCTAGAAGAGCCATTTGTGAGCTGGAATCTTATTGATCTCGGCAATTTATTTGACTTTGAGAAAGGCATTTTTTTACGTTGCAGCGGGATAATAAGACTACGCTGCCCTTCAACAGGTATTTTTTGCTTGACTAGGACTGTGGATGGCTTCGATCAACATAGTTTCAATGCTCATTTGATAGCTTGAAAAAACGCGATTTGCTAAAAGAGGTTCGCTTTTATAGAATTTTCAATTTACGGATTGAAAAAAATCACATCTCTCACTTGATGTAGACGTGCCATAAGCATGCGGATGTGAAGAAAAATCGCATTGCATCAAAAGACTCTGGAAAATCTGAAAATCCTTTCAATACGAAGAAAAACTCTAATAAATTACGAAAATCATGCCCTTTCGAAGTGGACGTTGAAATGGCAATGCGCGGCGCGATTGCAAAAGTGCGATTTTCGTTGAGTATTGCACTTTTTTACGAGATAGAGTTTTTTTTACATCGCTATAGGCTGAAAGTAAAATCATCTACCCGACGCACATTGTTGGTTTGTACCTCGCAAAATAGAGCTCCATTCTGCACCGGTAATGAGCTTTCTGTAGCGCAAAAGGCGGAAATTTTTGCGATTTATTGTTTTTCAAGAAACCTTTTCTATAAAGTTGTGGTAGAGAAGACAAATTTGTGTATCACACACATTCGTGTATCTCGCAAAACAGAGCTTTTCTTAAGACTATTGGTAACCATTTGATAGCTCGTCGATTCTAACACTAACTGATTTCCGAAGAGACCATCTAACTTGAATTATAGCAAGGAGAATAAGATTCAGCTCCAAGCGAGTCGCACATCTACGATGTATGGGTGGTTGTTAGTCAGTGATACGACTAATCGGTCGTGTAGCCCAATTCATTTATGGCGTGTGGTTTTTGATACTTATATTATGATTTTACTTTCGCTTTAGAAAACTCCTCACAAAATGTATGATTCTGATACTCCACGATTTTCTCTTGTGCTCATATGCTTTTCATGTGTAGGCTTAGGCTGCCTGGGCTCAGGATCAACCTTAGTAGCAGGCTTATTTGGCAATTTAAAATGAGAATGGAAAGCGCAAGTTCACTGAACGATGAGGCAATGTCTGCCCTACAATTTTATTGTACAAAAATTGAAAATCCTCTTGGAACGAAAGAAAGTTCTCAAATGTTAGCAAAATTGCTCGTGATCACGCACAACGAACGTGAGAGCGCATTTTCATCTTCCTTGCTACAGCACTATGAGAGGGCCTTCTCAGAAAACGACTACTCTTTTAAATTCTCGGAATTACGCTAACCAGCGATTATTTGTACTCTGAAGAAAGAAATCTGTCTTGCGCAAAAAACGAGCGATAACGCGCAACGCTTGTGAAACGCTATTTCATTTTTTCTGCTATAAAATGTTTTACAAGAAGATGTACAACCTTGGAGTCTCGAAAACTGCAATATCTAATGGTTGATAGTAGTTTTATGAGAAGCTCTGTCCTGAAATATCTAAACGCGATAATGCGCGACGCATGCGAAGAGTAGTTTTGTTTTCAGCGCTGCGGCACTGTAGGGGCTATTCCCAGAAGGAAGTACAATTTTGAATTCTCCAAGATTCAAGCTTTCAAGTAATTTATGATAGTCTGGTCGAAATTCTTCGTTTGGCACAAGAAGTCTCTTCAAAAATCTTTGTTCGGTTACTGGAATAGACAGGTGTTAGCCTTCCTATGCCGTAAGCTTGTGTACAAGATGTGCTTGGAAACATTTTCTATCACGCATGCTCCTTTAGTCACCCTTTAGAACACGTGATGAAACCTCTTTTCCAAATCTAACTACTTCAACAAAACATCATAACAATGCTACTTTCAGCTCGCAAGAAATTGTTTACCGGCTATGCCTACAACACTACTGGCTTCACGTTCATGCAAGCCTACGCAACCACGCATCAGTGCAAAATTGAAGGGTGCCAGAGCGCATCACTCAAGGACGCTGCAGGCTTCGATGACACTGCCGTCATACCTTATGAGCTTCTCGATTCTGACTTATTTAACATACGCATTAAAAACTTCGAGTGCGCCGATGAGGCCGATAAAATTCTCATTTTAAGTACATTCCTTGACTCAAATCTCTTGTCCAAGTACTTCAATCATCCTGCAAACTGATTGATCACAAAAATAATACATTTTCACTAGAACACGTACTTTTTTGTGCAGCGACGATCCAATTCCAAAAAGTTAAAGTTGGTCAATTATTACTACAAGATTACAAAATCTCCCTTATTACGGTTTATATTTATACGACTTCCAATTTGTTTTCTCATGTGAACCACCTGTGACAGGTTTGAAAAGAGGCAATAGAAAACACTGTCCTCTAATCACATCTTTCACAGACACATTGTATCAACAGTTCCAGCGATCTAGTTGAATCCTAAAAAACTTTTTAATGTCTGTAACAACTAAAATAACATTATGTTTCACACTATGGCGTTTCGATACATTTATCGCTAGAGAGCATTTCCCTTGAACATCAGTAAACATTCAATAGCCGATCTCTGTTGATTCCAATGATGTATTTGGTCTTTTGGAGAATATCCTAGTGAGCTGTAGCAGCCAAAAGAAAATTAGGTGCCGTTCAATTCAACAATGGCACTAGGCCACCACACATTGCTGGTATGTGGATAGGATTTTGCAACACTGGCGCCAGGCCAACGAGCTATCTCAACATTCGCCACATTGAGTAAGTCATTGCAAGTCCATACCTTGCGACTGTCTTCTACTTCTCAGAGATTTCACTTAATCATGAGTGTTTTCGCCTCGCTAACCACCGAAAGAAAAAGCCGATCGTGCTCTTACACAAACACGGCGCATTACAAACCAAATGTCTGTGCAGGAAAGAGCATCGCATAAAGCTTCAGTCCTGTCTACAATTGCTTAGCGATATTGCAAGCATAAATGTTGCCATAGGGTCAATATTATAGTAGGAAATTGGTTCAGAAACTCTCATCTTTCCTTCGTTATTGCCCCTCGTTTCTTCCACACTTAAAATGAAAAGTCAACGTTGATTGAATAATGCAAGAATAACGGCATGAATCACAGCTCAGAAGTGAACCACAGTGCAGTCGTGGACTAGGATAGCTATTTTTTCAAATCACTCTCGCAAGCAATCAAAGTTTTCTCGCCTCCTGATAGCGATGTTTATTTTAGCGTGAGTTTGTCATTCTTTGTAACACAAGAATTTATATCCAGTAAATATTTCTACCGAAAGAATACCTATAAATGTGTAGAAAAAATTTCGAAGCATCAAAGACAATGCTCATTTTCGTCAAAAAAATCTGCAGTGATTCGTGCCTCGAATTAATATTACAGTTAGTGTACACATCTTAGCCAACATGAAGTGCTCATCGAGTGTAAAACCCGATCTTCTTTTAAGACAGAGCTCTGAGAAGTCCTTGCAAAAATAAATATGCCGTTGAATCTGATAAGATTCGCTATATCTAATTATCTAAATCTGATTATAAAAAAGTTCTATGCGACAGGAGATGCATGAATGTGGAGCAAGGTCTTATTTCAGTGTTACAGCGCCAAAAACGAGCAACTTGAGAAATAAAATATACCATTCGAATTTGCCTAATTTGAGCTATCGAATGATTGTTTTCATGTCAAATGAAAGCATAAAATAGTTTTTATCAAAAGCCTTAAGAGGAATGGACATAACGGAGAAGTACCCGGATCTTCTACAACTGAACATGTCTAATAGAGGTCTCCGTGGAGGCAATTGTACTTTGTAGCTGGAGTAAGTGTAGAAAGAGTACGTGTACATCATTGAAAAGAGTAATAGGTTCTTTTCCCCTATCTGCACCCATATTCCAAGAGTGTGTTTTCATTACTTTTCTAACCTTTGTAGCTTCAACATAGATAATTTGAGCGGTCTTTTTTTATTTTTAGAATGGTTTTTACATCTCGCTGTAGTAGTAAAAATATGATTTCATTTTACACTCGAGCAGGTTTCTCTGAACACAGCATTCCATTCAGACATTCTGTAATCATTCGATTGCAGAATCTCAGCAGTTTCAAGAATCTGCATGGTTTCCAGAAAAAAAAAACTTTTTATTGCGTCGTTACAACTAAAAGAATAGTTAGTGCACATTCGGCGCCGAGTCGATCGCAACATGCATTATCATTTTTGATAAATTACTTAGTGTTTTCCAATTTTTATTCACTATGATAACTCTCGGGTATTGCATAAAACTAGTGAAGAATAAAACTAAAGATTTTTCTTGTGATCTCCTTGTACAATGCAACAGATTTGGTTGAATGCCGAATTAAGTACGCGCACTAAACAGCGTTTTTTTTTTAAAGAATACTCATATATCCAAGCTAAGAGCATATCAGCGAGTATAGGCATCAAAATATTACAGAAGTTCTTTGAATCTTTGCAAAACAGAGGACAAAACCCTAATTGAACCACGAAAACTGCGCAGTTCGCTCTGGCGCGCATCGATTTCTTTAGCGGTCTTAAAAAATTGAAATGGCATGGTAATTTACATATTATGCAACTTAGGTTTCTAGAATGCCAAAGCACAACAAGAGACATCATTCGCTCTGGAACGCCAGCCTTTCCCAGAGGCACTCATGAACTAAATGAAATTCTCCAATCTTGACATGCATCACTCATTGCAACGAATTTAAGAAATGCACCTATCTGGAGATAATTACATTTGAAGCTTTTCATTTTTGAGACTCGCCATCACAACTACTGTGCGGAACCCCACACTCCTTACATTCGACTTGTTCCCTTGCATTTGTAAAGTCAAATGTCTTCGAAAAATTTGTGCCATATTTTGACTGCTGCTTGAAATATTTGCCTTTTTCACAGATGTCGCATAATACTAATTGAGTTATAATATACCCAATAATGTGGAGTGCTGTGCAAGAACATTTTCGTTAGCGGGGATTCGAACCCAGATCTCACTTTTCCGGGAGCGTATGCTAACTGTTGCACCACCGACAAAAAATGCCTAATTCTTCTAGTCTCATTGATCTGCATTTTCGTTGGAACGAGAAAATTAGTTCTGTTAGATAAGAGGAACAAATATCTCGAGAACGCTCCGCTTATTCGTGTGATGCGCAAAAAAAGTTGGCTATTGAAAGCCATCAAAGACACATCTATGTGAATTTAAACAAGGCACCTCATACTTTTCAATATTCCGCTCAAATCTTTTGTTGTGATCAAACCAGTGCAGCAAGCCTGATTTATAAACTCACTTGCTTGCGCGGTCATTCCTGTGCTCTTGATAGTCTTTGTATTTTGCCACAACGCAACGCTTCCCGTTCCTAAGCCAAATCGACAAGTTCGCACTTTGACAAATATTATGAAAATGGTAGGACTACTGTGTTGATGGTAAATCGTGGAATGTTCAAGAGTTTCTTACTTTCGGAGTGCTATATTCATAGGCGAGACATGACGAATTCCCAGGTAACATTTCCCACGTTGATGTCCTACTGAAATTTGAAGTTATTGAAGTAAAAGGAGTAAGCAAAATTACTTTCCAACTATTTCCAAGAATAGTTACTAATCCGCTGAGATTCAGAAGCAAGATCATCGGAATCTCATAATTAATGAAGCAAGAGTGTGTTGCGAGGTTCCTTCTCATTCTTTGCAGTTTATTATTGTTTATGAGAACAAGACTGTAATGTAATACTACTATACTTTCCTCAAAGTCCCTTTTCACTAGTTTTGAGACTATTATGTTTTACCTGTGAAAAAAGACTTGAATTTGCAAATGCACGACTCCATAATGTAACCCTATCTCTGCCCGTGAAAGAAGAAATTACGAAGGAACTCAGTTCTGACCTTGGACGGATTAAGAAACTCAGGTAGCGTCTTGCCTGATAAAGTCATATTTAATTAAAAACTTCGCATCATCGACTTTCCAGAGTCAATGCTAATGACAATGTACATCCTTCGAGAGCAAAAGTCGTCATCGTGGTCAAAGCACTAGGCAATACGAAAATTTTAACGGCTTTTTGTAATAGTATTCCGTAGCATCGCGGAATCGCGGCTGTTTCGTGGTTATGGAACCGTAATCTTTATTTGACGTAAGCCTCCTGTTCATATTTGTGACTTCTATGAATGGGCAAGAAAATTTTTAGTCTGTGGTATCTTAGAATAGACAAGGAACGTACTTGATCAAGACAAATTGTGCTCCGACTGTATGCGTTTCCCGCAGCTATCTAAAACCTTGACCGGGAAGTCGTGCAGAACGTAATCTCCATGAACGGATGGATTCAAGCCCGCCGCTTCGTTCAGAAAAGAATATGTACAAGAATGGATCTATCATCGTTGCTCAGTAAAAATGTTTAGCTCATTTCTGAAATTATTTGTTCTTTTAGCAAGGGCAAGGTCGTTTCCGTCTACAACTTTCCTTACAACAAAGAGTGGGTGCGGCAAGTCTCTGTAAGAATACGACTGAAAGCTCTTCAACAAGAAAGGCATGTTGTTAGTTCATTTGAGATATTTTAGGTGAAGCAAGAAAAGCCTAAACATGTTTAGGAGGGCGAATGTGATTGTCGTATTGCTTGATAATGAATATAGTTTTTCCTGTTGTCAGGACCTATTTTTTAGTTTTTAAAAAGAAGGCCTTATTCAATTTTTTGTAGACTTTCAATAAAACATTCCATGGCTTCTTCTTCGGAATCTTCAAAACTATAGCTTTCAAAAATCCTATCGCAGCAATATTCGAATCGAGCTCCGCAAGTGCTCACAGTGCTTTGTTTACATGGCAGCTAGGATTTATGATTGGCTTCTTATCGCATTCTTGGACTCAGCACAAATTTTGACATTTAAAAATTACAGTTTGTGATAAAAAGGTCTTCATATAGCGCTGTGAGCGCGATAAGACGATCACATTTTACTCTGAAAATCATAGCATTTTAGATGGCTTTATCGATAACGAAGAGCGACTTTGGCTCGCTTAATTCAGTCCACTGTGAAAAAATTCTAAATAAAACATCTGATTATGACTCTGATACTCCAACAATTCCTTTACAAGTTTGAACCTTTCTTGCATAGGCTTGGGCAGTCTGCACTCGAGCTCAGTAGAGGGTTTATTCAGTTATGCGGAATAAAACCGAATAGCTCAAGCCCACAAATCAATAGGACAAAGTTTCCTCTAGAAATCTGATATAAGAAATCTAAAAATGCTCACGAATTGGAGAAAAATTTTCCACTAAAAATTCGCATGCGGGATATGTGCGCGAAGTGCGAAACTCAATATTATTTTCACTGCTATAGCGCAGTGAAAAAGCCTTTTTGAAAACCAAGTACAATTTTGAAATCATCAAAATTTGGTCGTCTGAGTTTTTATTGAGAGTGTACTGGGAAATTGCATTCTGCAAAAAAGACTGTTACAATAAAATGGGTCCGGTTAACGAAAAAGAACCTAAATTACCTTTGTGTCAAGAAGGGTGCATGGACGTAAATGAAAAAGACAAGAGAATATATTCACAACGAAAGGTCCCTCTGCGAGTTCGTGTTGGAGATCTCAATGCCTGATTAATAACAGCCAACAAAAGTTAATGCGCGATAGGAAAATTTGAATTGGAGAACTCTGAAACGTGAATGGAGACCTGTAGAATTTCTGTTTGCAACTTTAATCCATGGAAGCTCACTCTGAACAGAGAAAGTCGTCGATGGACATGAGAGCTTCCAAACGATGCGACATGTGTAAATGGATTATGCAGTTCCCAATCGCATTCGACTGGTCACTGCTTTATCCGCCTGAGATTCATTTCAAGCAAATACCGGAAAAAACTTTTGTCATCGTCCGAAAGCAGATCAAGTCGTGTAAAGCAGGTACTTATCCAAAAAAATTCTCTCCTTTTGGAGTATGGAATGAAGAAAGACTTGATCGAAGATTGCATGCTGCTTGTTGGCGGGAAAACGTGTGCCAAAATAGCATCACTTTGTCAAACCAGAGCTTAGATCGTATCTCTTTTACAACAAATTGCTTGAAAAGAGGAATAAACTGAAGAGATTCTTTGGCAACACACTTGACTGAGCGTGGCTGGAGCCTTGTAGGGAAGACAAACCTAAAACGCTACTTCGCTCATGAAGTGATCCCATAAGAAGAAAAGCAACTGCTGTGGACACTCGACGCGGACCACAGCGTTTTTGATGAAGATAGAATTTCCGAAACGTTGAGCATAATAAAAACTTAGGAACACCTTGGGTTGGTTGATCAATAAAAACAAAATACTGATCACCACACCGAGGTTGATCGAAGCTGAAACCCAGGAATTTTATCTTTGCAAGTTATTAACGTTCGACGGGTATTTCTTGCTCTACTCCCGTAAGGAGCAAAGATGCGTTGGAAGACTTCAAAACGAAAAAAAGTAACCCATTCGTCGATCATAATTGAAATCCACCTTGCGTACAAATATAAGCAGACCTAAAAAGCATATAAGCAGAACTACAGCAAAAAGTGTACATTTTCCATGGGCACCTCAGAAGAATAGGGATCGACGATGCAACATTGTATCGTCAAAGCTGTTCACTACCGCGCTGCCTTGCACGATGAAGTCACTCGAAAGGCGAAAAGAGCAAACGTACAGAAAGCACCTATCAAAACTTTATTCTGCACTTGACATCTTTATCTTTTCCAGAACTGCAACAAAAGCGGAGATGATAGTTAAAGAAGTGAGTGAATTGCAAAAAGGG
The DNA here is from genome assembly GCA_019055375.1 of Parelaphostrongylus tenuis. NCBI lineage: Eukaryota > Metazoa > Nematoda > Chromadorea > Rhabditida > Metastrongylidae > Parelaphostrongylus > Parelaphostrongylus tenuis. Next base: position 50,858 of record JAHQIW010000021.1, on the reverse strand, counting down.
TTGAACTACGCACAAGCAGGTCGATGATCCAGTTCATGAAATATCCGTGGTGCGAAGGGGACTGGATGGCATATGGTAACGGCCATCACTTGCACGTGCACACTGCGGTTAAATCAGCATGAAAAGATAATAGAAGCTGGGTGGAAAAGAGAGAGGAGCAAGGGCCGCATTTGAGTTTCTCAAAGAATCTATCGATCGAATAAACAAATTCGAGATTCTGTGCTCACCTTTGCGGTTCAGCAAACTTTTGAGCTCGTTACTATAAGTAAAAACTTGTGCAGATATTCAACCATGTCACAAAATCTGCACACCACTCTGGGCACTCTAGCAGTCTTGTGAAATTCATTCAGCAGTCACAACTCTAAGTGTATTGTACAGCTCACATCACAGAACCTATCTCAATTTTGTAATCTAGATGAATTTATATTGATGGCGCTTCACAGATGAGCCATTCGTATATCGCGAAGAATTGGCAGCAGACTCACGAAAACTTCAGTAAATTGGGCGCCTTTTGGACGATCATCTAAACGAAGGTAGATGTATTTCTGGATAACGTCAGCCACATGCATCTGCATATGACAGTGAGTTTGAAATTGCAGAACTCCCGTGCGTTATCATGCTCGATGTAGACACCGCCATGAACAACATTTGCGCGAGATGAAAGTGAACAGAATTTGTGTTGGGCATATACAAGTGAAGATAGGTCATAATTATCAGAGTGAGTAACGGTAATATAGAGATCGGCGACAGTTTACATTTCGATCATGCAGAGTATGAGATTCTGTTAATATTATTCTGGTCTATGCATAACGAAGGAGATGTGAGTGAAGAGCATCAATCAGTATTCAAAAGTAGTATCGAAGAAAGTAGCGTCGTATGAAAGCAAAAAGCCTTGCTATGAGCTTATTACATCCCAACTATCCTCCAGGATCCGTCGCGGTTATAACACGTTTGTCGGGCTCTATAAGTCAGCCCATATAACAGACCACATGACATGCGTGGCTCAACAATGATTGTCTGGCAAATCCTCCAAAAGTTATTGAAAATGCTCACGTGCGCAGCGTAATTAAATTATAGCTGTGTAACGGCAACATAATACAGCAGTTATGAACTATTGTTTGCTAAACGAATCGACTGAACATCATCAATAATATTTATACGTGTTATTTATGCACAAGTTGTAAACACAAGCGACAGCTGTGAACTGAAGAAGCACGGTTGCAGAGGAATTGATTTTGCCACTGATTATTTTGAAAAGTCACTTATTCCGAAACGTCAATGAAGATTACAGCAAGAGTTTTTGTGTGTTTCTATAAGCTACGGTAGAACTGCCTCTACAAACACGTCAAACCCACTTATTCTCGAGAACTAACTATCGCAAAATTGTCAGCATTTATAAAGAACCCGACATTGTCGGAGAAATGATATTAGCATTCAACTTGTCATAAGTGAAAACAAAAGTAAATGGTGGTTGATCTAATATTAAGATTTGATACATCCAATTTACGCATTATTTCTCATTTCCAGACCACGTAAACAAGCAAGTTTGTTGACTTTCATCATCTCCTTGTCTTTTCACCGATGAGTCCACAGTCATCAGCTGAACTTGAGAAAATTTCACTTTTTTACACTTTAGTATCGACAATACATCAGTACTAATATATTATCGTCTCGGCAGTCAAGATTAGCAGGCTTCCGTTTCTCTCGTTTTATGGGATCTCTTACATTTATGGAGATGGTATCATACACACCTCTCGAAAATTGCAGGTCATAATAAAGGCTCGGCTGTCCCCATCAAATTGCTGATAAGCTCACATAAGTTCGCTATGAATATTGCGGAGGCTTCCATCACACCTTGAGTGATCCTTTTGGATCGAAACATTCATATCTGACTTCAACATCTAACAGTTCTTCAAGACAAACTAAGTTAGGCATAGGATGTTAAATCAAGACAGGCTTTTATTCGATTTTAGTCATGAAGATCATTGTACAAAATTGTTAGTAGGCATGCTCAAGATTGCTGTATATTTCTCGGTGTCTGAATTGATAGTTACTAACTTTACTTATTTGGAATGATTTTTCTGCAAAAAAAAATTCTGGCTGTAACTCGATTCCAGTTTTCACTACTCTCCGTAAGTGTCATTTCAATTATAATAAAACAAAAGTGTAGAAGATATTTCTTGTATAGCCTAGCCGCGATTGAATACTTGGCCATAATGAAGCTCTGATCGAACCTTTTTTGACATATTTACAGCTAGCAATTTTCGCAAATTGTTACTCAAAACAACAGTATTTGTGCAGTTACATTATAGTGAGCGCCGACAGGAGGAGAGCACGCTAATCGAAACCTCAAGGAAGGGCGTAAATTCGTCTTTGTCATGAAGGCCTTACTGGTGTACTCTATCGGCGACGTAGCAGCATGGCAATTAGAACAAATCTTCAAATTTTCCATTGATTCAAGCAGTAATTAGCTGTACAATAGCCATGCATGAAGTCATTATTCTAATTCTTTCAGTCCACAAAGTCTAACAAATCCACCAACTTTTGAAACAAATACACCAAGCTACAAAAAAGGTGAGTTTTAATAGCTCCATGTTTTTTCTCATTGAACATTACTTAGAGGCGGTATGTGACGACAGAGAATAACAAATTGTGATAGAAGAATCAGAATTCAATTTATCTCACCGCCTCCTCCTTCGGTGGTATGATTTTAGAAGAAACCCAATGATGTAGCGCTACTGCGCGTGCTCAAAAGGTCTTTTTGGAAGGAGCAGTGCAGAACTTGCACAGTTACTGAAAATCCAGGAGAAGCTATGGCAAATGAAAATGAATTATAGTCTTTAAATAGTCGAGTAACTATGAATTATCACTGTAGACCGCTCTCCCGAATGTAGTACGAAATTCTTAGTCTACAACGAATAAACATAGATAGTTGCTTGACGGAAAATGGTAGATCCCTCGTCAAAGTTCATATTGAGAAACCTTTTGTTTCGAATGATTTCTTAAGATCACGCTCAAATTTTAATGTGCCTGATAATCATTTTTTGATTCACGCAATTGTCTGTTATGGGGCAACTTATAGAGCCCGATACACGCATTTTTGGGTACCTCCCAACTGATGAGACTCCCAAGGTCGAAACACGTGTACTACCCTTTATAAGTTGCCCTATAACAGGACCACATGCGTGGCTCAAAAGTGACTATCAGTCATATTGAGATAATCGTCGTCAGTGCACCTAGTTCGCCCTGAGAAAATGCTTATCGTTGCATAGAGACGATTTGCTGATGGTAGTGATGCATCAAAATATTTCAAAAATAGTTGAAATAGAGAGTTTCATATGCACGTCACCGTAATTTTCAAAATCCCATATCATATTTTCCTTAATTTCTTCTTCACTAAAAGGTAGAATGGCTATTTTCAAAAAACGTCGAGCTTCTTCACGTTATAAGCAAACTGTAAAAATCGTTAAACCTCATCATGGGTAATGTTGCTCTAAAAAAATAAGCTGCTTAGAAGTTTTATTAAAACTTATCTATGGGGCTGTGCTTCAAAGCATTTCTTATCACACATACTCCTACATTCCTGCTCTGAAAGAAGTAATGAAGCCTCCTTTCCAAAAACCACCTATATATCGCAACAGTCCAAAAGTCCATTCTTCCTTAAAGCTCGGCATTATTGCTGGATATATGGAAATTGAGAGAATCTATCATGATTAGCTGACGCGAGCTTGATAAAGTAGTCGTAGTGATTCGGCTGACGACCCGTCTTCTTCAGAGCCTGGGCTATGTAATACTATGCAATATTTGAATGATTTGGAGGATCTTATTTATATGCTGCTTAGGTCAGGTTAAAAGATGACTGAAGATGACGTCAGGTCAAAAGATGAGATCAAATTAAAAAAGGAGACTAATACGACATACATCCAGGCTCTGAAGAAGGAGGGTCGCCGAAGTGTCAGCCGAATTACTAAGACTACTTGACCAACCCCGCGTCAGCTAATCAAAAAAAGTTCTCTCAACTTCCATATAAGTACTTTGAGATAACATCGTAACATTGCTAGTTTCAGCTCGCAAAAAATTGTTCACCAGCTCCGTCTACAAAACACCTGGCTTCACGTTCATGGAAGCCCACGTAGCACATTTCACTGCAAAATCAAAGCGTGCTCAGACATGTCATGCAAGGATATTGTCGATTCGAGCCATTACGATGCATGATTGACTTGGCGCATGAACTTCACATCAAACCTTACTTGTTTGAAATGCGATTCATAGACTTGACGTGTGAGGATGAGACTAATGAAATGAGGATTCAGCGTGCAACGTATGGCTTTGATGAAACGGGCGACACCGCTGATTTCCGAGGTTGAACGTAAGCCACTGGCGTAATAACCTCAGAAAGGTTATATAATCTCACGAATTACATCAGTTTAGATTTCAATCGCATTCAGCGTAAAACAACTTTCCAGCGCACTCATCGCTTTTAACGACTTGTCTGTTGGGCTGTCCAAGTGAAAACCAAGCGTGCAGAGATCACATGGACTGCGAGTGCACCTCCTTCATCAAAATAAGTTTCATATACTGTGTCCTATCACCTGTGATTGCGATGCATTCCTCCCTTCAGTCCATGCTTGGATTGATAGTGTTGACACAACGCTGTATCCAGAACGCTTCGAAGCTTACGCGCTGGTCTCATGTTTAGGAGGGAGCGTAGTGACCTCTACTTCTTAGCTTATGTGTTCTCTCTCCTATGCGAGCCTAGTGGGATACTTCGTTGAACTATAGTCTTCCCTTGCAAGCGTTTTTCAAGGACACAAACTGGTCTACTCGTTTCTGCGATGTACTTATCGCCGCATGCCTTGCAAGAGAATGACTGAGAGAAGGAAAAAGAGAAAAGGAAACTTTGAACACAGTTTTTCTCATATTAATCATCGTATATAATCACAGAAACTTCTGCTCAAATTCAAATTGCATTGAATGCACTTTTCTTCCAGTTCCGTGAACGTATTTTTGAACGAGAGCAATTGAGCTATTAATCACACCTCATCGAGCGGGTTCTGGTTACTATGGCTAGTTGCATATCTACTCTCCAACATTCTGCTGCTGCATTATTGTATCATATACTTCTTTATGGCTGCGAGGTTTTTGAAGCCTATCCAGGTATGCATAAGATTTTCCTTTTTCTGATTTGTGTAGACTATAAATTCTTTTTGATGAAAACACATCAGTTTCTTCGTTCTGATTTATCAGATGGCAGAGCAATGTCGCAAAGTGTGCTGAGATTCAAGACTCATTCATTGGAAAAAACATGCGTAGATAGGCTCGGTCGTTCAAGATGTCAGACCACTGTTGCTTTGGCCAGATTGTTAGGTATATTTCTTATCGCTGTAATAATGTTGTGTTAAATCGTCGGTACTTTTCTGAAATCGGAATGCTTTCTATGCCAAAAGTTCCTTTTGCTGTACAAAGATTTTCTACTAAACTATTCAATAATCATTCAAATAAAACTGTTCCTATTGCGTTGTATCAGCGAAAATTGAATCGAGTTCCATACTTGACAGCGTTTCATAGATGGCATGAATCGCGGCAATTGTAGCAGTATCCTTATTTTCAAAAATTCGTTGTAGATTTGTCAGTAATGTAGGAGCTTTGTGAAGAAAAGTTTGACCGTCAGCATTGATTCTTTTAAACTCTTAACAATGCGATTCAAAGGCTTACGGCCAAAAACGGCGTAAATTATTGTCAGTTTTGAACATCCCGCTGTTTGCGATCAGCATCAAGCTAAGACGGAGACCTAAAGGTTTCACATAAATGCAGAGGTCTTTTTAAAAAAAGATGTACATGCTTCTGAGTTGTCATTGAGCATTCTAATACTGAAAATTTACCGCATAAAATGTCTAAAGAGAGTTACATGTTATCCCACATATTGATAGAACAAGCAGAGTAAAGAGATGATCACTTTACCTCAAAAACCAGATTCTTGAAGATAATTGAGAATTTCAGAAGTTGCACACCACGACGGTAGGTGTGAGGATCTTCTAATAAATAGTACCATAATGAAATAGACCATATCATGACAACTCAACGCTCTTGTCTAACCGAATTCGTTGCTGTCTCAAAATACTACAAGGAAATAGGTCATCGTCTTCCTAACTGAGAAAGCCGCCTTGCTTGTAAAGAAATCGCTGAATTCAAAAAAGTAGTTTGTAAGATCACCAGGAAACGAGATATATCTAATACAATACTTGCTATCAGAAAGATTATTATTGGCAACGTGGACGAGTAGTATGTGTGGTATGTCTGGAATCCTCACACTAGAGATATAAATGTTCAAAGCTCAGAATTCACCAAGAGATGTTCGCCTCTAAAGACATTCAATGTATCATGGTGGAAACACATAAGACACTAGCGATCGGCAACTCTTGTCCGAAGTGCAAAGCACAGCAGAGAGGGATCAAAGAAAGGTCTTCGTGCGAGAAGAGCAGCGCTTATGACCGAGGCTGCACTATTTGGGAGGAACATTTGCATAGCCCATCAAAAATTCGCCGTTAACAAATCCAAAGCGATTGCCTGTAAATGTCAGGAAGATCACTCAAAGCAATTTAAAAAGGCTGTGGAGAAATTCATGAGCGAGTATTATTCTTCAATCGTCATAATCCTTTACAGTGGAAGATATTACTTCAATAGTCATTTGCTTCCGCTATCATATGAAATAATGAAAGATGAATTGGACATCACTGTTTCTTTCCTCAAGAACCCAAAATGTTGTCAAACAACATCGAAGCAAAAAGTTTGAAAATCTGAAAAATATTTCCTCAGTTCTTACGAAAACATTAGTTTGGCTCACTGGAGTTTGATCATTGTTGAATCAGGTTCTCATCAAATGATAAACCAGATAAACCAGTAAGTCCCTTCGTTGATCAAGAAGGAGGACCTCAAAGGCGCCGACGACTGTTGCCTACTTTGACTGGTGTCTCTTGTTTACTCTTGATTCAAATAATCCTAAAAAGCAGTTACTTTTCCTTAATACAGATACATTAATACAGATAAAGGTCTTCGACTCAATAGTGACAAAAGCAATATCTGAAGCTCTCGCCATCTAAGACGCAAGGCAAGTATACTCAAAGCATAAAAATTCCGTAAAGTGTATGAAGATTTCTGAATGAGTTTTTTTGCCATATTCAACAAAAATTGTCATATTCAGCAAAATAGTCGTAGACGTGAAGAACGGAGTTGGTAAGACATAACCATAGAAATGATTTTTTTGACCGCCAATTGTGATGTCATGATGTTGCAATATAACCAATATGCAGAGTGCTGTGCAAAAACGCTTGCGTCAGCGAGGATTCGAAACCAGATCTCACTCTTTGCGGGAGCGTATGCTATAGCAAACCTCCCAACGGAGTTTTTGCTATCTTTTCGGGAATTACATGATAATTTAGGCAGCGCAAATGGTCTACGACCTTAGAGAGCAAGTGGTATCGCAGAGGCTCGAGGACCTTAGACAGAAATGGTCCAAGTGACAAGGGCGGCACCCAGCTGCCACCAACCTCAACAGTCAGTTCGATCGCGGGTCATCATCTGAACGGTCGTCTGACATCACCCGGACCACCTCACCTCAGTACATTGTCGATCCATTATTGCTCTCTCTAAACAACCTCGTTGTCTTGTAACTAATTACTTTCATAAGGTTGCATTCATACAACTCAGATGAATTCAATAGATTTGTGAGCGGAACATAGTACTTCCGTGGCGGAGCAAACTCACTTTGGCTATGCTCGGCCCATCACCGCGGTTTAGGGATTCTGCCCATATCTAATCACTAGCGACCCCACTGCTAACACTATATACTCACCCACTGGATCCCGCCGTCGGTGTTCTACTTGGGGGCGAACATAGTATTCCCAAATGGGCTCCGCCGCTTAGTCATGCTTCGACAATTACGAAACATCGTCAATTACAATAACATTGTCACTTGTCATAACAATGTCAAATGCAATAACATGATCATATGCAATAACATGATCACTTACGATAACATCTTCAATTACAATAACATTGTCATCTGTCATAACAATGTCAAAAAGCAATAACAATGTCATATGCAATAACATGATCACTTGATAACATCATCACCGTCAGCTACAATAACACCACTTGCCATAACACTGTCCTCGATACTCCTCATCAGTCGGTCACCCATATTGACTTACGCATATGTTCGCATAACGATATGTCGTGATCATATATATATATATATTATTATATTATCATTTTAGTAATGCATGTATATTATAGGTTGTTTTGGTATAAATCCATATAAAGGATTTAAACTCTTCTCTCTTGTCCGTTGCGAGACACAAATCGGCAGCGGATCACAACAGCAAAACCACTGAACCTTCACCACATTTGGTGCATTGGCCGACTTTGTTCGAATACGAGTCGCCAACGAAACTTGCAGTCAAAGGAACCAGGTACCAAGTTACCTGTTCCAATTTTCCATATCAAGCATTCAAATCAAACATATTAGAGCAGCTATGGCTATGGGAGCAAAGTTGGACTCTACAAGCTCAAGTAAATACGGCCTTCATAGAAAATGATAAAGAAAAAATCAAATGGGAAAGATTTCGCACCTTAGAATATGCCGGAACACAAGAATTCGGAAATTCTGAAAAACGAAGAAAAGAAACAAATCGAACAAGAAATTTGGACAAAATTATTGCATTCAACAGACTAGCAAGCGTTTGGAAATCCTTAAGAAACAACGAAAGTCAGCTAGACAGCTATAATGATATATTTAATGAGCTAAGCATGAACCTTCGCGAGTTCAATTCAAATGATGCAATCTTGATGTCTCAAATAGCAGCGCCCGATAGATCAAGCGAGAAACTGCCCAAAGTACTCGGGATCCCCTGGAACATCCATTTTGATCAAATACAGCTATCATGCGGTACGAAAATTCACCAAAAAATTACTAAGAGAGTAGTCACCAGTACACTCGCCTCTATATTCGATCCATTCGGATTCCTTGTGCCCCTCCTTCATAAATTAAAAGTCTTCTTACGCTTCTTATGGTCACAGGAATACGAATGGGACCAGGTGCTATCAGACGACGATACACTAAAATGGGCTGGTATTTGGGCGGCAATAGAAGGATTCTCTATTGCCCTACCACGCTACATAGGCATGAAGACTCACAACTATAGCCTAGTAACCTTTGCAGATGCTAGCTCTGAAGCAATGGCAACATGTATATATATACGTTCAGAACAGTCTGTCAATCTTCTTATGGCAAAAAGCAAGTTGCCTTCACTAAAATCTCCCATGACCATACCGAAAATGGAACTAAGTGCCCTTACTCTAGCACTTAGACTAATAAACGCAGTGTTAACACAGCTTCAAAAGACACTGAGAGTTCACGAAATTTTTATTCTCTCCGATTCGGAAATAGCACTTAGCTGGATTAGACGTAAGCCACAAACAAGTGTTGGACGTCTGATACTCAACCGACTTACGGAAATAGAAAAAATCGTCGAACACATATACAGAATGACACCACGGATCGTCTTCGGCCACGTGACAACAAAAGACAACGCGGCAGACTGTGCCACACGCGGCCTTGATCGATCCGAACTCAATCAGCATTCTTGGTGGAAAGGTCCCTCCTTCCTTAGCGAACCTCCAGAAAATTGGAAAGCTGTTTCCAACACATTTGAATATAATGCAACCTCTTCAATAGACATTCCAGCACCTCATATTCATAGTGACGACGGTCCATTAAGGGATTCCAACCTACAGACTCACCACCATGTGCAATATAGCGTTACACAGAACCCCTTAAATAAAGATAATGTAGACGATATTTTCATATCATTGAGTAAATTCCCTCTGGCAAGTATCAAAAGAATCATAGCATGGATTCTAAGATACATTCGCACCCTAGTCAAAAAGGTGAACGCTTCCAAACGTTTCCACATAAACCTCTCTCTACTCCTACTGTTTAGAACAAATGAGAACTTCCACATTTCCGGCCAAGAGATAGCTATCGCTGCAAAAATACTAGTAAAACAGCATCAATTAGCAACAGTTAAAACTGTCATGTTACCCCGTATGGCACATTTAAACATTAAGTCTGACACGGAGGGATTACTCCGTTGTTATGGTCGATTAGGGCAAAGCGACTTAATGGAAGATACTAAAAACCCTTTACTAATAGTCCAGAACTCATGGTTAGCTCAATCAATAATCAGAGACTGCCACAGTAAAGGCCACTCTGGTACAGCTCATACTATGTCAATGGTCCGCGAAAAATTTTGGATCCCCAAGCTACGATCACAAGTAACACGAATCCTCCGACGTTGTATTCAGTGCCAGCGGTACAATAACCTTCCATACAAATATCCGCAACAAGATGACCTTCCACATCAAAGGGTTCGAAGATCACGTCCTTTTGAGCATGTCGGTCTGGATTACTTTGGCCCATTAACAGTGAGCCAGTCAGACTTGACGGAGATTAAATGTTACGGGATCATTGTAACTTGTATGACTACCAGACTTATACACCTGGATATCGTTTCTGATTTGACAACGACCGCCTTTCTTATGTGTCTCCGCCGCTTTTTTGCGAGGCGGGGAATTCCCTCTTCCATTACTAGCGACAATGCCCCAACTTTCCTATTAGCTGAAACCATTCTCAACGAATGCCTTCAAGCCATTCACAATGATTCACAAGTACAACGTATGGTCGCTGATCACGAGATACACTGGAATTACATCACACCACATGCTCCATGGCAAGGGGGCTTTTACGAAAGACTCATTAAATCTGTAAAGCACTCTCTTTACAAGACTTTAGGATCATCAAAAATTTCAATGGAGCACATCATAACCGTGGTCATCGAAATCGAATCGCTACTGAATACAAGACCACTGGTATATGTTGACTCAGACTCCCCAACAGAAAAAATACTTAGACCAATAGATTTTATTCAATGCGACTTTGAAATACCCTACCCATGGGATAGACTAAATGAAGAAGATTATGACCCTTCATACTATCCCGCTGAGGCGCAATCCCTCTTAAATACAAAGCAACAGGTCATAAAAGCTCTAAGTTCTTCTTGCAAACTTACGGAAAAATTCTGGAACTTATGGAGACAGCAGTATCTTACATCACTACGGGAGAAACACCAAGACCCATTATCTAAGAAAAGGGGCTCAAAACATACTCCCAAAGAGGACGATGTCGTACTCATTGACGACCCCCTTCAACCAAGACATTTCTGGAAAGTAGGCAGAATAAAGGAGCTTATTTACAATAATGAAGGAATTTGTCGGGAAGCAGTCATTTTCCTGCCATCACGACGTCTTATCCGAAGGCCACTAAATCTTCTGATACCTTTAGAAATAGACGACATACAATCCCAAGAAATACCCCTTGATAAACCTACGCCAACAAATGAAGCGAGCGCTTCACAAAGTGATCAAAACGTAAAAGTATCAGGTAACATCCCATTCACACAAAAATCAACAGGGACCGAATCACAGTTCAGACAATATAACTTCCGTCCAAGGAAACCTATCAACTACAAAGTCTAACTGCATTTTCTTAATTAAACCAAAAACAAATAAATAATAAAACAACCTCAAACTTGGAAAACCGCCAGGTACGTTTTGAATTCCGTCATTACATCAAAGTCACTTTCCATACCACTGTATGAAAAAGGCTGAAGAATAAATAAAGCAGGAAATAGAAAACGTCAACATGATGACGGACCAGTGCATCGTAGTGGCAGCCGAAGTACTGGAGAAGTTCAGCGTACCCCTGAAAATAGACTTACAACGCACGACCTTGCGCTGTGGTCTACATACACTTACTTTCGCTCTAACTCACTCACCACCTCAACTTGGCTATTCTCATTTAATCCCCCGAACGGTCGTGGCATAAATAGGACCGGCTCACTTGGGACCTAATCCCATTAGCTCCCAGACAATTTACCACTTCAAAAGATATTATTTTTCGTTTTTTTTATCTTTTCTCACAACTCCCTTTAGATCGTTAGTTACACGCCTCACCTAAATGTCAATTCCAGGTCTCTATCCTCTTACAGGAAAACTCGTCTTCTCATTCAGCCATCTCGTCTTCGAACATGAAAGACGGCACGATGTGCAAGCTCATAGACCCACGGACATTGAGCATAAGAGACGATCCTTTCGCGAGGCCGGAATATAGCAAACCTCCCAACGGAGTTTTGCTATCTTTTCGGGAATTACATGATAATTTAGGCAGCGCAAATGGTCTACGACCTTAGAGAGCAAGTGGTATCGCAGAGGCTCGAGGACCTTAGACAGAAATGGTCCAAGTGACAAGGGCGGCACCCAGCTGCCACCAACCTCAACAGTCAGTTCGATCGCGGGTCATCATCTGAACGGTCGTCTGACATCACCCGGACCACCTCACCTCAGTACATTGTCGATCCATTATTGCTCTCTCTAAACAACCTCGTTGTCTTGTAACTAATTACTTTCATAAGGTTGCATTCATACAACTCAGATGAATTCAATAGATTTGTGAGCGGAACATAGTACTTCCGTGGCGGAGCAAACTCACTTTGGCTATGCTCGGCCCATCACCGCGGTTTAGGGATTCTGCCCATATCTAATCACTAGCGACCCCACTGCTAACACTATATACTCACCCACTGGATCCCGCCGTCGGTGTTCTACTTGGGGGCGAACATAGCATTCCCAAATGGGCTCCGCCGCTTAGTCATGCTTCGACAATTACGAAACATCGTCAATTACAATAACATTGTCACTTGTCATAACAATGTCAAATGCAATAACATGATCATATGCAATAACATGATCACTTACGATAACATCTTCAATTACAATAACATTGTCATCTGTCATAACAATGTCAAAAAGCAATAACAATGTCATATGCAATAACATGATCACTTGATAACATCATCACCGTCAGCTACAATAACACCACTTGCCATAACACTGTCCTCGATACTCCTCATCAGTCGGTCACCCATATTGACTTACGCATATGTTCGCATAACGATATGTCGTGATCATATATATATATATATATATTATTATATTATCATTTTAGTAATGCATGTATATTATAGGTTGTTTTGGTATAAATCCATATAAAGGATTTAAACTCTTCTCTCTTGTCCGTTGCGAGACACAAATCGGCAGCGGATCACAACAGCAAAACCACTGAACCTTCACCACATATGCTAACCGTTGCACCAGAGTGAGATCTGGGTTCGAGTCCCGGCTGACGCAAACCTTTTTGCACAGCACTCCACATATTGGGTATATTGTAACATAACCATAGAGTCAAAATTGTGCTATCATCTCCAAAACCTTATGCTAACATTAAAATGAAATCTCATTAAAGTTAAAATCGATGGCCAGTAGTTACATCATCTTTGCTTCACTAGTGATACCATTTTACAACTCAAAAGTTAGCCAACAGAGCAAATATTTACCTATTACGGCAAGCTGGTAGAGAGACTGGTCTGTTGTAGAATCTTGCAAAAACAACGATTTTTCTGTTCCATATACGCTCGTTGGATCACTGTTCTAATTGCTACACTTACGCCGTCGGAGTTGAGAAGTCAACATGACAGGCGACTTAGCGCCAACGTTAGGCACCACAAAGAGCGTGGTAGAGAGGTCAAGAGCATCGATGGAGCAACGAATTTTACAAACACCAAACCCAGCACCTAAACTTTCGACCCATTAACTATCTCTTCCCTAGCATATGCGTTGAAATCTGGTCGCTACGGGAATAGGATAAGATATCACCCACCCAGCTACAGCTGCCACATCGCCAAATGCATATGAGTAATCTGCACCACTCACGTGAGAGAAAAATCAAGGTTAGTTCCTTAAACAATTAGGGACCAGCGAGGCTGTTCTGCACACCATTTCTCTAAAGATTTGGTAGATTAGGTAGGTAATGTACTCCAATGACACGCGTGAGAAAAGCTGATGAAAATAAGCCTTCAATCACTTCTTATAGCAATGAGCACGCGACAGGGAATCATGACAGGCTTACTCAACGGCAAAAGGACGAGGGATGATTAAGGACTCTAAGTTATGAGGTCAAAATGAAAAATAGTGCGTCATCTCAACAAGGTGGAAGACGCAGATATCTATCGCAGATTTTTTCAACAAAAGAAAAAATTGGATAATGAGCAAGACGTTGCATCGAGCTTTTTTGGTTTTTTTAACACAGTAGCTTTAATGACATGAATAAAAAGAAGAGCGAAGTTTTCTGAAATCTGATGGTACTTCATATTGCAATTGTTTTGCTTGATTTGTTAGGCAAAATCCTACTCTTTGAACACGGAGCGATTGTCTTCACTGAGTCATCGAGTTTTTGTGCACGTGCCACTAACTGCTAAAGCCAGATATCGCCGTACTTTACCTACTAAGTGGTCATTTATAGCTGCCAATAAGATCAGTGCTATACAAAACGAGAGCACCCCGCCCTTTGATAAAGGAAAACATTGTCCGAAAAGTGAAATTTCTACACAACACTCTACTAGGTGTTAAATGAACGCAAAATGATAGCAGTTAGGTTTTGAGGTAAAAGCTGTTGTACCACGTTAAGCAAGCTATAAAAAGCAGTGTTTCAAGCGGTTGTTAATCAAAAACACATTTCACGTTTCTATACTGTAAGTCGACACAGGAAATAAACTGTAAAACTATTTTATATGCTCATTGAGCCCTACACAAGATTGTTCCCCAATGTGTGAGCCGATCAATAATAATCAGGAAGAAGCAATGCGTAGATTTTGGTAGAATTTAGGTGCACACCATGATTATGGTTTGTTTCCTGATTATTTGATATTCGGTCATAGCCAATTTCGTATACCGAAAAATCACATACAAAAGAGCGGTTCAATTTGCAAAAAAAGGAAAGACATCCCTACAACCCACATTCCGCAGTTTGAGACCTACCGCGTATCATGATTCTTAAGAAAAAAAGTACCGGGATAAGGTGAAAAAAGGAGAAATTCAAGAGTAGGGTACATTGGATTCAGCAAATATTAGGAAGAACTTTTAACAAAAACTGATTTTGCTTACATACTCTCTTATCTAAAACATTTTAGCGTAAATGTGCGAAAAATCAGTTTAGAACGACTGAATGGTAGGATTTTTGTATCTGGAAAAGTTCTTTGCTCTAGAAACTAATATTTTAACCCTTCGTGAACAAATCGTTTTGGCTGACGAAAGGCTTCTTTACAAACTTTCACTATTGATGTGATGGAGTAAACCACGATAATTTCGATACCTTACGAGGTTTTTAAAAACCTTCTCAGGGTAATGGCGAGAATAAAATTGTGTTTCACCTCGATTTGCTTTGTTTGGGCCGATAGGATCTGTGGGAAGCTTTTCACTTGACGTTTAGTAACATTTGAAAGCATTTATCTCAACAATTCAAAATTGGAGTCTATTTTCAAAAAGGTTCCAAAAGATGGTGCAGAGCCATAAGAATACTGTGTTTCATTTAGAGTTTCTTCAGCACTTGGAAGAGATACACGCATCAAAAAGCCATGATCATGTGGCAAAAAATCGTGTTTTATTAGAACATTAGCTCTCATATTGAAGCTATTTGAAAGATAGTAAGAAAATATGAATAAGAACGAAATTTTTACTCTCTCATATGATTTTCATTATTTATGCATTAATTTTTCATGCGTATCGAGGAAAATTTGAGTTTTATGCGCAAGTAAATGAACTTTTTTCATTTTAAAGGTTTCAGCTTTGCTTCAATTTAGATCATTAATTAGATTATTTGAGAAGTTTACGCACCGGGCTAGATAATTTGAGTACGAAATGTGATCTGCTCCTACAGACTGAATAAATACTTCTTCTAAACATAAATTCAAGTTCAAAATTGTCATATTTTCCTATAAAATGATTATTGAATGATTTTGAAGAATTCGATGAAAAGCCATGCAAAGACTCTGGTCGAGAAAACAAGGTCCGACAACTGTAAAAGTAATTTTTGTTTATCTGCGCTGCGATTCATATCCTCTCTTTCGAAAAAAATTTCTTTTCAAACCTTACCCTACTTACTGTTTATTAGAACCGTCGTTCTCAGGCTGAAAAAGAATACTCAAACTTTAGTGAAGAAATTTTCGTGGGAAAAGCCAAGCATACACGAGTGCAAAACACATCATACGCTACGGAGGGCACAACGTAATTCTCTCGTCGTTGCTACACTGCACTAAGAAAGACTTTCGCAAAGCCAAGACCAGAGTTAGAGTTGTAATTTTTCGGCTATCGAACGACTATTGAACTATACTGAAAATCATGTGCCCGACGAGAACACTCGGAAAAACCAATGCACTATCGTTTGTAAACTTATTTACCAAAGAGGTTTTTCAGAATCTTATCGTGTTGCATGTTTCTCCCTTTTCTGATCTTCTTGAATGATTTCCAGACTTGGCAGTTCGTACTAATGTACCTTATATAAGCGAATAAAGCCTTATATAGAGCTCACATAATACAATTCGAGAACCGTTTCAATATTGTGCTTAATGGTATGTTTCCCTACGCGTGAATAATCGACTGATGTGAATCCAGAATGTGTAAGTCGAGTTAAGTGGTTATGAGAGTAATGTTCCATTCAAGAATGTGTCCCCCTTTAGGTCAGAAGAATTCATTAGCAGCGAAAGTTCTTCCTATCGTTTTCTGCCGAAGAGTTTTTTTTTTTTTTTTTTGGGGGGGGGGGGGGGTAAGAAGGGAGGGAGGGAGAGGGGGCGACGTTTAGCCTTTAGCCTGTGCATGCTGCGACGAGCAACACAACCACTCGGCCATTGAGTCCCAGCAATTTATTATTATAAATTAATTGCAAAATCAGATGTAAATCATTCTTGGATTATTAGCTATCGATTATAGAACCCCCTAATAAAGGTAAACAAATACTTGAGAAGAAATAGTAACAATTCTATCATCAATATATTCTTATTTATTATTCTGTCTCTTTAGCCGAGCACCGCGGCGAATAGTAATGAAGTGGATTAGAAAGGTACGATGATCAGCAGTGCGCTGACCGCATTCGCCTCCGTCTCCCACTCTCCTACAGTACCAATGAACAACTTAGAGCGCGTTAACCATATAACTCCTGAGATTGCAAGAGGGATCGTTTTGAGCAATATTTTAAGACATTTATAAAGTAGACGAATGCTTCAAGTAGGAGCTGAAGCAATGTATGAAGTGTTCAGGGACCTTCGTGAAGAGCGAACTCGAGAAAAGTCGAATGCAAAAAGTTCTGGGATCAGCGCAGTAAATTGTGCAGACATGTCGTATTGAAAATCTCCAGAAGACTAGAAGAATTTAATACTTCGCATCACTGGAATTTCACCGACACAACTAAGCATTACATAGTGGTCGTTCATCATTGTTAACGATGTCGTTGAAGTTGCTACGCTACAAGTGGAAACGTTTAGTTTCGAAGAATGAAATCTCCACTTTTATTTTCCTCTTATGTTGCTTGTTCCACCATCTAGTTTTCTAAATTAAGTAGGGTGACGTTTTTCTTAAGATTTCAATAGTTAACGCTTTGACGATTTCTTCTTTCTCAGAGCCTAGACTTACTGTATTGTACCATATCTAAATAATCAGTCTGCAATCCTCAAATTCAGTGAAAGTTGCTCTCAGAAATCAATCCAAACATCTGTCAAATCAGAAAACCTGCCGTATAACCTTCTAAGTCGACAGGCCTACGGCGTTAGCCCCATCTTGCCACTCGCGTCGAATAGTCTGTATGTCGAGTGATTGGAGATGCCTCTCATGGGAAATAAGGTTGTTGGTTCCATTTCGCACCACGATGACAAAATGGAGCTGTTCTTTGATGGGCAGAAATAAAGATTCTTCTTTAGCTGAATTACCTAACTTTTCTGCATTGCTTTTAGCGATGTCGTCAAAGTCAACATCAGAAACTATTTTTCTGTAGGTTGAGGTATCGCAAGGCAGTATTTTGCGTACAACGTCGAATTCTCACGTAACACGCAGCGCTGCCATTAAGCAAGCGGGACGCGCTGAATGGCGATGTATTATCACACAGGATTTCTACAATGTTCTGATTATATTTATCCATAACTGAGCCAATTAGCTTCTATTTCTTTCAGTTTTCATATACTATGCAGCACAAAATACATAAAAATCATCACACCGGCTGAAAATTGGAAACAATAAATAATTCGTCAGAAATAGTGCTGCTCATTCCATGAGATCTCAAGCGTATTTTCTACTTTTCTTAACGCTTTGATAGAAGTTCGATAACTATTATCAAGTGAATTTGAGCGATGTATTTTATTCCTCAAATGACCTGTTTTCTTCGCTGTAACAGTAGAATATTTCTGTTCCACTTTCAATTAATTCTTGTCAAATAAAGGTTTACAAGTAAATAACAATTATTGAATAGGGCGAATCAAAGCAATTTTGGTGGTGTATTTGATTTCAAAAAGGGATTTTAGGAGTGCTGTAGCAATCAAGCGAAGGCTAAATTTCGGAAATTTTGATTAATTTCGATGCTCGCTTCCTGTTTTAATCTCTTGAATGAAACTAGTTTTCCAATCTTTTTTTGGAGTTATAGTACCCACTGATAATTAAAATCTCAAAAAATTTGAGGGTTACTTTATTTTTGGAATGGCTTTCTTAATGCGCTGTAACACCAAAAATTAAAATATCTTTCACGCTTAAGCATTTCCCACTGAAGAGAGCTTCTTCAGTGTACTTTCAATGATTGCTTGATAGCTTGATTCTCGATGATTTCTACAATTACTTTGTCTTTCAAAAAAACTCTCTATCGTACTGTAGAAACCAAAAGGAGATTACGTTCTGCAGCAAGTTGATGTGTTGTAAAGGCACGGTGACATGGAGTCAATGTCGCGAATTTCCACCCTCTGGAGTGCGAAAACCAATCTTTTCTTGAATGTCACAGCTCTCTGAAGAACACTCTTAAAAAACGACCTACGTCGTTGGAATCTCTGAAATTTTAAATAGCGAATGGTTATCACTTGTTTATAGAAAAAACTTAATCTGGCAACAAATCTTAAGTGTGAAACAAAATATTTTCTCGACTGTTACAGCGCAAAGAACAAGCCATTTGAGAAACAAAATACACAATTCAAATCCGCTCGATTTCAGCTATAAAAAATACTTATAATCTAGTGGAATGGGTCTTCTCTAGAAAAAACCGAGGGCTTACGAGCGCAGCATTAAGATGTGACTGCGTGTGACAGAAATTATTATGAAAGAAAGGTTTCAAGACAGTTGGGCGTTATTCTTTCTAAAAACCTTCACGAAAGTTCTGCCAATAATAATTTAATTTTTTAGCAGATGAAGTTTATGAAAATTGAGATCTAACTGTATAATCTCAAAAAAAAACATGTTACGAAGTAGAGATTTGAATCGCCATTGCAAAGCACCATCTTTTATCCATCACTGGAACGTACTATAAATTTATTTGCAAACAATAAGCTTGGTATTAGAGTCAGAATTTTGAAAGCTATCGATTGACTACAAAATCATCAACATGGTAGCAGAATTTGATCTATGACAGTTAAAATATACTTCTCTTTCCCAAGGATAAAGTATTTTCTTTTGAAAAGGGCCGGATTTTGAGAAGCGATGGCTCTAGTTTTGCTAAAATCATTCATTCAGGAGTTTTGCTAGTGCTGTCTTATTATTTCCGATGTTAATTGTTCTTCAAGATTTCAATTAACTCTAAATTTCATTGGAGCACGCACCACTTTTTGTAACCGATGGAACGGTGCGCTCAGCTGAGGCTCTCAATGCACCTCATCGTCCGCAAAGGGACACAGAATATGCTTTGCATAAGTGTTCATAAACAAACCATATGACATCTTGGCTCAAATAATAATTATCAAATATATTGATATCTGGGCGTGATCTTGAGAAAACACTGGAAACAATTGGCTAAAAACGAAGCGCCTGACAGACTGACGAGGCTGCCAAGGCCGAAACTCGTGTATCGGGCTGTACAAGTGCCCATAAAGAGACACATGAGATGCTGGTTCAAATAACAACTATCAGACATTATGATAGCTTCCGAACGAGATTTGATCTAGAATTAGAATCTGATGTATTAGTAATATGGCTGTTAAGAGTCGTAGAGAGCGAACGAGCCACTAGTCTCCTTTCCAATGGCCAACACTACTAATCACTAGCTCCTACGGGCGGAGGTAATGCCGTGGGGGCTCTCGTGTCCAAAGTGTTGAGTACGAATATGTGGAAGGATATTGGTGCGACGTTGCACACTATAATCTTCACAATCTCCCTCATATTAGAAGATGTATTTTCAAAAATAAAATGGTGCAGCATTGTAGTGTTCAAACATTCCCATTCCCGATCATTCCAGCAATTTTGGATCTTGTTTCAAAAGCTTAATGGCTTTCCGATCAATGGTATTGGCTTAAGGTCCAGGATTTTCACCATCACGTCAACGTCGCCACCGTTACGCCTCTTTTATAATATGTATTCGACGTGCACTTAATCATCCTTCGGCTTCCTTTTTGAGTGGTGCATTTAAGTATAAACAAAGCGATCCATCCGCTTGGTCAATGTATGTATTCATAACCACGTCTTGCAGAAGTATGAGACATATTGTGCTTGAACTTTTGCAACCTCCGTCCCCCATTAAGACATACCATACTCCTCTGCTCTACATAGGCGAAAATAAAAGCGGTCAAAGCCAATTGATGACATAATCTCTTAGGTGGAATTCCTACAAACTCCGCAAATACCTAGACTATTAAAGTCTTTTCAATAGTGACACCCAGTTCGATTGGGATTTGTTACACGACCTGCAATCATTTGTGCGAATCTCAGCACCTCTTCGTTTCCTCGCATTTATCTCCTACAAACCACCATTTGAAGATTGCATTGTATCTCGTGTAGATGGCGCAACAAAGCAGAAAGGATATTATGAAATGCGGTCAAAACTCGAACGACCACCTTAGACATTGGAACAATAACAAAACTTAGTGATAATCATCGCCTCATTGTCTAGCCTCTAATTTGTGTACAAATTTTTCCTTATCTCCTCAAAAGAAAACAGCCGACACGTTCTATCAAAGGATTCATGAGTTGATGAACCAACAAACTTTTCGTACTGAAATTCTCTTCAACTTCTTTGAACACTTCACCACTGGTTGCTATTGAGGTGTCATTCATTGTTCCTAAGCAGAGCGTTGAAGATTGATTTACTCTTTCAGAGATAGAGAGTAGGATTAATTTTAATTTTGGAAAGAACCAGATTAAGAGCTAAAGACCGTATTGATTAGCCTTCGCTCCTTATGCACAAGTGATGGTTGGTTTAACTTTGAACGCTGGACGATGAAGGAAGACGGTGCTAGCTATAAGAGAAGTTTATGTGTTCTAATGAGTACGCACAAAACGAAATAAGTTCATGTATTATTACTCACTTGATGAAGAAGGAGCTGTTCCAAGCTTCGATGTCGTGACTCAATCTCAATTTGATCAACGGTAATGGTCTTTATGAAAGCGCGCCAGTGACGCAATGGTTGGAGGTGCTGTGCGCCAAACAGGTCAATGGTTTGATCCTACGCTCATACTCACCATGCCTTCTATCCCTCCGGGGTCGACAAATTGGTTACGAATTGTCGTGGGAGTAGAGCAATGAATGCGATGCATCGGCAGAGGTACTAGCGAGCTTGTAAAGCCAACATATGCATAAACATCCCTAAATGAAAGTAAACTTTAAGATCGAAATGCATGGCGCCAATTTCAAGGCGATATCTCACCGAGCACTATGCTGTTATAATCGGAAGGTTGCCGAGATAAGGAAACCTTTATTGTCTCCTCTTCAGAGAACAAGGTATGGAGGGAACTCCGTGTGAAGACATTACACAAAATTGAGCAGAAAACGCTCATTCATGATTGCTGAGTTTTAGTTCAGAATAGACTTTGTGTGCGAAAAGAATTCAGTGAGCTACACTTCTTTGTGGAGAGCAAAAATGTTCAACCGTCCTGTTCCTCGTCTCTGCTTGTTCGACACACCGGTAAAAAGAAAGGGTGTTATCTGATTAGGTTGTTTCTCAACAAGCATAGTACTGACTTCACGTAGACTATTGCAATGTTGCTCAGAGTTCTTAGAATGTAAAAATCTACATGCGTGAAACACTCAAGCATTTTAGCTCGTGAAAAAAGAATTTTTCTAGGACTTTCACAGGAAGACTTCAATAGCTGACTAGCTGAGGAGGGGAGCGGAGTAATTTTCCCAAAATTTACTGTGACGAGAGCAGTCAAAAAAAGGACTAATTTTCGCAAAGATCGTGCGCAATTCACATTTTAGAATCCAGTTAAATGATTCTCGTCTCTCACCAGTATTACTTTTGTACGAGAAAAGCTGATCAAGTAGGGTAGATCTACCCTTCTAAGATAGTGAGAGCTAAGCGTTATGCAACCAAACGCTTGGTAGATCCTAAGAGCCGGAATTACGATACCTCATCTTGGGGATTCAGATCGGTATGAATATACTTTGACAGACAAGCTGCGATCAATAATCGACACACAACAGAGGCACGCACTTTTAAAGTAATTACCGTATTGAGACTTGCCAGCGAATTTTTCGAGCATAAATAGGTTTCTACGAAACTGCTTGAATAATTGCAAATGATGAGGGAGACTTACACGAAAATTGAGAGGAAAGACATAGCATAGAGTGTCGTCGATAACTTGCTGATTCAATTCGACACCTTGCAAAAGTACGTTATTAACTCATTGTGAAGCGGCCGTTACTCAATGTTTCGCGATGGATCATGGTGTTAAGTTATAGAAAAATCGTTATCTTATCAGATTAAGATCTTCTTTGCTTACACTATACCTTCGGCTCAAGGATACATTGTTTTGAGTATTACCAACTTATTAGTGTTGAAAAATGTGGAAATTGGTATTCTAGTAGCAGACAATTGAATGACTTTGTACAGTGCATAGATAGACGCGGTTATGGACCTGACTTTTATTTGCAAATTCCCGTGGAGTTCGTGCGCACCAATTCGTTTCGACGTTCCCTCGAGGATTGTACCTTGTAAATCACTTCTAGCCGCCTTTTCTGCAACCGCTTACATTAACCTTACTTACCTAACTTACATTAATCTTAACCCAACTTACATTAATCTTGCCTACCACCTTACTAGCAAATTTTCGTACGCGCCATTCGTGCATGAGTAGCAAGATACGATGAGTAGATACATTCTCACAACAGCTTTAGTACAAAGCTGGTATAAGCAAGTTGTACACCAAAATGCTCGCTAGAAAATGCGCATTTGAGCAATATCAAATTCATGCAATTCAGTTACTTTAAGCCAATACATTTAGTGTTTATTGCTCTAGTGCTAAACTTTTGGAGCAATCCAATATCATTTGTGTGAAGCATTGAATAATATTGAAGGTAATGCAAGGATTTGATCGATCTGCATGCTTCTGTGTCCTGCTGTTCCTTTCGAAAAGCTTTCAGGTTTGTCCGCAAAATTACTGAATTCCCCCAAAATAGCTAAAAAACTAGGATCACTTTCGGTTTCTGAAATCGAATGATATAAATTTGAAAACCGTTTTCTATCCTCTAAGTTAGGATTAATTTTTGTCTACATGACTAAACAGCTTACTTGTTGCCAGAATCCGAAAGCCGAAGAAACAAACAAGCTGGAATCAGCATTCACTCCTAACCACCAGCCTTTTGAAGGAACACTCATATATAGAATAAAACTCTCTGCTTTTGACGACTGCATCCGTCATTGCAGCGAGTATGGCTCATGTACCATTTTCGACTATGATCAGGTAAGAAAAGTTTGGGAAATCTCAAGCACGAAAGAATGTTTTATACGACAGAACGAATGAGAGAAATCTAGTCTATGATCAATACGTGCTGTCTTCGTACATAACCCACTCTTGAGCTGTCGAAAGTGATGTCCAGAAGGAAAAATGTGCACATGTGTATGCAAAACCTACTATCTTACTATTATAAGAGGGAGCTGGAGTTGAAACAACAACAAAATTAATTGCTGTTCAAACTTTTGATGAAAATTGGCGAAATGGTGACTAAAGTGTAGTCGCCCTTAATCGTTAGTCACACCGCAATGATTGAGGAGAGACGGAAAAGCTGACGAATTATCCGTAAAAAAGGGTATAAAATTGATATTTGTTGCAGTTTTAACATGGCATCTACTCATGAATGAACTCCGAAGGGCAGTAGCGACCGCAGCGATTGGAACAACTAAATTGAATCACTATAAATAAAAAAGTTAGCGGCAAAAGACTTCATTCAAGAAGCGAGAGATTCGAATTGAGAGATTGAAGTAATAGATTCCGTTTTATAATGATCTCAGGCATCGATCTGCAAGATTAGATACGTGGAGATTAGGCAGTTGCAAAAGCTAAAACTGAGGATTAACGATGTAATTTAGTAAGAGCAAGACAGGCACATGACAAATAGAAAGGACTGACGAACATACGATGTTGAAGAAGACTAGTTGAAAAGAATCTCAATCTCCGACACCATTTGTGTTAGACATAAATGTTTCAAGCAGCTCATAACGGACTCTTAAGAATCGAAGAAGGATAACCACACTTTTCAAGACATCTTTCCATGTACCTCAATATTTGGAAGATCTAGGAGGATATTTACAAGCGTCAGGAGGGGACCTGCCAACTGCAATTCTACGTGTGATAGTTTAGAACCTGGGACCGTCTCTAAATAGCGACAGTTTTAGATAGACCTTTCTCAAGTGGAGAATAGAACGTACTATCCATACTTAAACACATTATCAAGCACAGCTGAGCATCGATACATTAGCTTTCTAATTTTGACACTACCTGGCGAAATGAAAGGTTTTCCAATCAAAAAATGTCTCTTTTCTATTATCCAAAACCTGACATACGCGACATCGTCAACTATCACTAAATCTTCCTACTGGGAAAAAAATCACCTATCTTTGGCACAACCGAGAGCTCGTAATCTGGTGGTATACTTAGCGCCGCTGCCCTCAACTTTGATAAGTGAGATCCTCTAAGCGTTCTAGAATTATTCATCAAATTGCGAAGGAATTGCCACTCGTGCAACAAATCTTCTCACCGATTTTCGCGAGGAAGTGATTGTTTATAATCCTAAAGCAAAAAATTTATTTTATATAGGTTTGTCTTCATGCAAGCGCCTTAGCCCTGTCATAATAACTTGATAAGGGAAGAAAACAACAAAAGTCGTGAATGGCAGCTATGACCTACATCTTTCAAACATTGCAATGACGTAGCTAGTTGTATGATGTAATGTATAACTGTAGTTAAGCCGCTGTTGCGGACAATGCAGTTAATTCACTTGGTGTAATAATAGGTTGTAGAAGAAGATTTTGTCGTATTCTCTAAGAAATAAATAGTACTTTTCCGTAGTCTGCTCGTCGTTTCGACCCTTCAGAAAATGCTTATTCTGCCCTTGTTTTTGACAATAAAATAATCATCCGATAGCTCAAATCAAAAAAATTCGAAAGGTGTATTCCTTCCTTAAAAAGGCCACAATATTGCGCTGAAAGAATGGAAGTAGTATTTAGTTTCTCATTCAAAGATTTCTGGCTGACCAAAACTTTTCTTCTAAGTTTTAGTAATCGATCGATAGACCAAATCTTCGATTGCAGTGAATTATTTGGTTTTTCAAAATGGACTACGCATTACGCTGTAATAGCCAAAAGATTATTGGGTATCTCAAAGCGTAATCACTTTAATTATCCGCTCCTTGATTCGACACCTTGACAAAAACAAATTTTTTGGTTGTTTCTAATGTTCAAGTAGCCATTTAGTGGTTTAGATTATTCAAAGTTGATTGGTGTATTTAATCTTCAAAAAGCTTTTATACTGCGCTAAAAGTAAACTAAATTTATGTTCCTCATTCGTACTTGTTAAACATAGCTTTTCCTTTGAAATTTTCAATGACCCATCGATAGATCGGATCTTAAGGATTTCAATAGTCCATTTGTTTTTGAATATCGACCACGTGTCACGTTGTAGCACCTAAAAGAAGATTAGGCTTCACAAAACTGGAAAAATTACCGAATGCGAAACCCAATTTTCGTTTTGCTCTTACGAAGCACTAAGGAATCCATCCAGATACTCAAAAACATTATTGGAATTCTCGAAATTTGATCTATCGTTTGGTTTTTGAAACTATGAGAGGCCCTGATCAGCGAGAAATCTTTGAATGAGTAACAAATTATTATTTTTGCTTTTTCAGCGCAATAACAAGGACTTTTCTAAAGGGAAATACACTATTTGAATCTTTTGATTCAAGCTATCGATTGATTACTCATACATTGGAAACGATCAAAAAATGCGTTTTTCCCACTGGATCGAAAAGAAGAGATGATAGTTGAAGTGATGCATCTTTTTTTGCGAAACCCAATCTTCTTTTGGCTGTTGCAGCATAATACCTTGCCCATTATGAAAACCAAACAGATCATTGAGATTCTCGAGATTAGATCTATCGATTGGCTACTAAGACCCCACAGGAAATGCTTTGGTCAGCGAGAAATGCGAGAAATCTCTCAATGAGAAACAAACTTTATTTTTGCTCTTTAAGCGCAATAACAAGGCCTTGGATGGAATATGGAATAGATGGAATGAACAAGATGAATTAAACTGTTTGAAATCTTCTGATTGATTTGCTATCGAACGACCATTTGAACATTTAAAAAGGCCAAGAGATCGTTTTTTGGCATGGGGTAAAACCGTGAGCAGTTGGCGGAAAAGTATCAAATAATTTTTATATATGCAGATTGAGTGAATTCAAGCTCATCAGAAAACTTATGTTCTAGCGCATCGAACGATTATCTTTTACCTACACTACTCCAAGAATTGATGCGTTTAAGGAAGCAATTCATCTGCTGCTCCACTTCCATTAGAATTAGATGTCAACGCTTCTGAGGATCATCAACAAATCTGCAAGGCATATAGTAACGAAATTGCGATGTCTGCACAGCTCAGCATTGGTTCAGGACATCCAAGAGAGAAACGTCAATGGGAAGTCGTTTGCCGATAAGTCGTCAATTGTAGTGAAGAACCGTCGATGAGTTTCCAGATGGCTGACGAGTTTATTGTTATTGAATGACGATTTGGCACGTTCTTTAGTGGACCGGCAATGATGCTTGAAGTCCAAATGGTTTCCACACAAATTGGCATTGGATTAGTTGGCGAATAAATAAATTTTTTCTATGCATCATAAAAATACAACAGGACTTTGACTACAACTATTAAGATTTCATTTTTATACGTGTGAGCGCATGTGGTGCAGTGGTTAGAGGTGCTCCGCGTAGCGTATGAGATCAGTGGTTCGATCTCGCGATCGTGGATTACCAAGCCATCCGTTCCACCGGGAATGACAAATTGTTACCAGACTGGCCTCAGACTTGCATGGGAGGGTAAACAGAATTGAATCGGTGCAATGGGAGGACACCGTGAGTCATTATAAAGGCCACATATGTATTCAATCGCCTCAAACGAAATTAAAAATTGATAAAGAATGCATGACGCAACTTAGGGATTCATCAACGCCGAGAGCTTTATCCGTTTTCCTTTATGCGTGTACTCATTTCCATTCAGAAAATGATGAGTTAAAAATCATATGCTCTGGGAGTCAAGCAATCTGTGACAGATACGCTAGGCAGTCGACATCTCTGAGCATCGTTAAATGATCAGGTTTATGCATGGCTTTCACAGTAACCCACGGTGATCTACTAACTAGTCAGGCCAATGCTTCTTCTAAGAAAAGAAGTGCCAAAGCGCCGACCACGGAGGGATGGAATGCTTGGGCGCGGTACCGAACCATTGACAATGTGTATCAGAAACCATCTCTGACCACCGCGCTCCACACGTGACTAGCAGAATTTGGTGGCAGTAGATGATACTGATTGATCTATGAAGTGGTGCTTGCTCTTGTGACACGGCAATCACCTTCTCAATACTAACAATATTGATGGCCATGTAAGCGCGTTGGTATTCGCCCTAAATCTATTACGCCGTATGGATTTCCAAGCAATCTCTCTCACAGCTGTTTTCACTGTTTCGGAACTAAAATCTTTTCTTGAGGTAGTTCCCTCGGTAAGTTTCCGGGTTTCTGTGCTGAGCTGATACATTCGCAACAGATAAACTAGAGTATACACAGTGCTTAGTTATTCGTAAATTTTCACCTTCTCTGCTACCATATGCAAATGTATTCACGTGCACGGATTCAAGCATAGCCTATATTCCAAAGATACATCGCCAATTTATTAGGATATGCAGCTCATTTATTGATTCCGTTTGCGCATCTTGCAACGACAATGCAGTTTTCGTTTGCTTTCAACTTCTTAAGAGGTGCCAAAGTATACGCGACTTATGCTTGTAGCTATTCGAATAGGATTTATTCAACAAGAAAGATTCAGCCATCACCAGAAATATAGCGGTGTTAGCTTAGAAAAGGAGCAACTTTCAGAACTGGTAAGCAGAGTAGTAACAGCTAACCTAGATTTGTATGCTCGACTTCGCACAAATTTGCTATGCGTGCGCTTTCAACTGCTGCGTTCAAAAGATCCGGAAATCTAGACTTGCAATAATTAGTCTCTATGTAGCAGTATCAATATTCTTTGGTAGAGCAACTAGCTTAGCATATGAATATGGATGGCGTGAGTATTTACGTGATCACTGTTTATAGATGTCGTGGGATTAAGGTGTTTCATTCAATTAGAAAGAAGATTATTAATTTCACTTATTCAGAAGATCCATCTCCTCTATTAACATTCAAATCCCAGCACTTCTCACATTCTTCCTTTACATTTGTCTTCGCATTTTGCATGTTCACTTGCTATTTGAGGATTTCGATTTTTCCATAAATGAAGTAGGATGGTGGTGGGGCAAATCTTTTTGAAATCTAGGAATTCGAGCTAAAGTACTCCGTACGACGTTCCACTGCTTGAGTGCACCAATTGCTGAGACTGCGCCATCGAACCTTTCTTCCCCTCCTTCCTTAATCACAGCGGTATGCCAAAGAAATGAATTGATGTGACAATATTTGAGTGTGAGACTATTGAGGGCGCGAGTAATTGAGAGAGAGGTGAAGATGAGTATTTCCTCTGTTTAGGCCGTTCCGATGTGTTACTGATATTGCTTATTGAATATTAGCAGAGCACGCAACAATGCAGTTAGTAATGCAGCATGAGTATTGCAATAATCGAGGTGGCTAACTCTTCGGTTCTTCAGAGCCGTTTTGATGTTTGAGGTCTATTAATTATTCACTGAAGACCAACCGCATAAGGTCAGTGCATCACTGGGCTGACCTTAAGTCAGTGCATCAGTGGGCTGACCTAAAGTTCTGCTTCACTGACCTTGAGCGGCTGGTCTACAGTGAATAATTGGATGACCTAAAACATCAAAACAGCTTTGAAGAAGGCGACCCGCCAAAACGTTAGCCAGCTCGCTTGTTGTAAAATTCATGCGGCATGAGTAACTGTATTGTTGTGTGATCTGGTAATATTCATTGAGTAATATCAATAACCAAACTTTTTCTATCACTTTTTTGATCCGTCATCACAGTTTTTTTTCACTATGCGGATCTCACTACTTCTAGCATCCAAGTCGTTTTTCGCCTTTTTCTTAAACGGCGTAAAATACTGGTTGAACCAGTGTCTTTGCAATTTCGAGGATAGCCTTGCCGTGGCGTGCCATAGGACGTGCTGCTGACTGCCGGAGAGAAGTGTGAGGTGGAGCTCGGCTCCACGACGCGCAATAACCAACATCACAACCACTCGGCCACGGCGTTACCTTATTCAAACTATGCCGAGGTAGATAGATAGTCGGTCCTGGGATAAATTGCAAAGAGTTAAAGATCATTAAAACAATTTATTATCTTTGGGATAAGAGCATCCTCCATATGAAGTGTTGGCCGAGTGAAACTCTTCATTTGGACTGCTCTCCATCACGCAATGTTCGACTTGAGCCAAACGAGGACGATTGACATTGGACCCATTGACTCCAATCATCGACTCTGAAGAAGACGAAAGGTGTCGAAATGTCAGGGGAAGCAAATTTTTATTAGAGATTCGCATTATAAGCTTAGTCAACAAGGAAAATGTTATGGTAGCTTCACATATTACAGAATAGATTAGGAGTACATTTAGAAGTGTGCTTAGTTCTCAAATTATCGCATACCCAAAGCATCGAGAAACTGTCAGCAGTAATAGAAAAAATATTTCACTGAAAATGGGAGGGCTTTTATTAACTCGCATATAAAGATAAAAAGTGAGCAGCTATAAATTTTATGTAGCGATAAAATCCGGAAAAATGAACACTGCTTCTCATCCACAAATTACAAAAAAACAACAAGTTCGGTGGAGAACATATTCTGAGAGTTAATTCAAGGTCATAAGAAATTAAGCTTTTACAATTTCCAGTACATCTAGTATCATGATTCAAAAAAGTGATGTTGTTTTATCGTCTTACAATTGAAAATAACGTGTTTTTGAATTTTTTTAACTTCTCTTCAAGGGAATCTGCTCTATTTACATGGACGGTACTGATGTGCACTTTCCGAAGAGTGTAGCCTACAATAAAGAATGGTCTGTCTCACGAGACCAGTGCAAGAGGATAATTTCAATTCCACCGTCCGTCAACTTTGAGATGCTAGATGAAACTGTTAGCGAGTCGTCCATCAAATCATGCGAGAAAGTTGCTGTCATCAAAACTTATGCATATGAAGGACATTACGTCTATGCAAAAGATGATGAAGAGCCGATAATAATCGATGCGGAGCTATATTGCGAGTAAGTTATTTTTCATCAAGCTCGTATTTAGCTAAGTCAAAAGATATTTCAATCAACCATTATGATTTCATCCACCAAAAGCAAGAGTGACAGGAGCAAGTGTCTAAGTTTTTTGAAGCTATAGGCTAACGCTAGCACTCGCGGTAGCAATTATAGGATTCTCTATAAATTCATAGAAATAATATTGGGTAAATCCAGGTGTAGCGAAGTGGAATGAAAAAACACATTTCCTATTCTCTCGTCCAAGGTATTAACAAGTTCTTACGCTAGCTCGATCGAATCGATTTTCACTTCAAGCTTGTAATATTTGCCTAATGATGATGTTTGAAAGCAAATTCCAACAAGACAATTCATAAATTATAAACTGCATGAGATTGTCCACTCAACTGCTGCTCATTTCCACGCAGAAGCGCGACAACTTTTGGACTGGAAAAAGTCACCTGGCCAGTTTGATGCCAATGTTTAGATCTAAGACAGAACTAAAGCTTAGTCCACTACACTGGCTGTCGAGACAGTGTCTTGTTTGCACTGAGCGGCGTCATACGACTACACATCATTCCGTGTAAAACTCTGCTCATTGAGAACTTTTCTTTGCTCCTACGCACAAAGGTGAACTTATTCAGTGTGCATTATGAAGGAATTTTCTGCAGCGATTTTTTACTTTTTAGAGACTACGTACAAACCTTGCTCTACTTTGCTCTGTTAAGGCTGTCGAATGCTCTTCAGCCTAAACAGGGCATTAGCTTAACTTTCTTTCGGAACTCTTTGAATACTTAGGTTTTTTTCTCCTTGGTAAATTTTGTCGGGATCAGGAAATCCTCCTATCTTACTAGAATATCTAACTATGTTTCATAGTCCTAGAATGCCAGATTGCCGATACCCTAAGCCCTAAAATGTTAAATTGATACAAACTTTCATTCGATCTTAGTCTTGACTGTCAAAGCTAACTAAGTTAACGACATACTTACACAAAGTCGCTGCAGACTGTTTTGTGGCTAATGAAAACTCTTACCATTCAACTTTCTTGAACTTTATTTGATGCTTGAATGAATGTTCACAGATTTCATGAAATCACAGCTGATAAACTGCTCTTATTGAAATGAAAAATCTAACTGAACTCGAACGATGAAAGGCTAAAGAATAATGATAGCGCTTACATGTCAGCAACAGAGCGCTTACGTAGCAACAATCTGTGAGTGCACTGATAAGGCAAAATACTCACAAATCTTCTACTGATTTTGTTATAACTGTGAAAGCATCTAATAATTGCTGGTACATATCGTTATGAAGATGATGCTAACTGACAATTATGATGGCTTCAGAAACTAATTTTATTTATTTAGAATCGGATTCTTCGCGGAAGAAATTCCTGGCTGCAACTCAATTCCAGTTTTCACCACTTTTTGTGAGTGCTATATCAATTAAAATAAAGTAGAAAAGTAGGTACAGTTTATGGCAGAGCGCAACCACATTTTTTCAGCGGGCATAGTTACAACTGCAATGTTTCAGAAGTGCGAACTGAAACGAATGTATATGCGCAGCAATAATTGCAGTATATAATCTGATAACATATCTTAGACCTTTCATGTGGTCTGTTATGGCACTTATAAGGTGCTAGACACGTCTTTCGGCATTTTAGCCTCATCAGTAGCAAGGTGCTTTTCAACTCAGCCAATCCCTTGCAAGGTGGTGCAACTTTTACATAGAAATCGACGCCCCATTATTTAGAAAATCACCGCATGCCAGGTGTTCAATCATCCGACATTGCAGTGACCAACAGTTGATTGCATGGCTGGAATAATGAATCATACATTTACATTGGACCGTCTTCGTAAACTTCGGTCAATTAAAATAGTTATAGTGATTAAAATTTAAGAATGATCGAAACCTACTGCGAAATTCTAGTATCTTTACTGCTTTTTCCACACTGTTATGATGTTTCATATATAGCCAAGAGAATTTAGTAGTGAGCAAAAACACGGCCTCAGACGGGAATCAAACCTCCGTTTAATCTATAACGGGGATGCGTGCTACTACCTCGGTGGTGTGGCGGTAGTAGCACGCGTCACCGGTGTGGATGGAACGCGACTTCGATTCCCGCCTGAGGCCGTGTTTTTGACTGGAACTTAGTCGTTGAAGAATTCCATGAAGCAAGACCTATCGCACTAAATATTTCGTCTCCGTCATGTAAGCCTTAATGGTCCCAACATTGGCGAACTGACAACATAATTAATTAGAACTAGGAGAGCAAAATGTTTATTTGCCCAATAAGTTGAGCCAACCTCGAAAGTTTCAAATTGTTATCTAATCCTTCCAAGCAAACTTTTTTTTCTGAAATTGATGCAATCAATGCATCAATTGTCATATAGCGAACGCTCTCTAATAACTGCACTACGAAATTGCTCTCTGCGCAAATATAGGTAGAAAGGTGTTGCTTTTCCATTGACTCAGTTTGATGCGAATCCACTACCAAGTGACCTTGTGGTTCACCAATAACTGATTTTTTCTTCATAAGATTTTCTATAGAACATTGTCATACGATGACAAAGATTAATATTTGTGGCATTAAGGATTCAGTGGGATGAGCATTGCTTGCCAAATGGTTTAAGGAATCACCCTTGCCGAGAAGAAGGTGGCATGCTTGTAGTTGCAATGAACTTATTACTTTAGCAATTTGTTCAATCCATCATCATTGTATTTTCTTTTTCACTCCTTACAATCTCAAGAATGGCCTTGCTGTGACGTTCCATAGGGCGTTGTTTTTGACGGCCAGAGAGAGTTGGCGGTGTAGCTGGGCTCCACGCGCCGCGACGAGTATCACAACCACACAGCCACGGAGCCCCAATGAAATCAAGTGTTCAAATCAATGAAGTTATTAAAAAAAGGAACTCGAAATTTCGACGCTAGGATGATGGATGCTTGACTGTTCTATAAATGGTTTATATGAGCCACTATCACACTTGTTGCGCTGCCGTCATCCACAGAGCTTTTTATGATTGACATTTTTCTCTCACATTCAGTTGCTCCGTGACGTCTTTTTGCCACTGCTATGAATGTCGCACGATGTTGGCCGTGTCGATTCTGCTTTGGAGTCCTGCGATGATTGTTCTATAGTGTTCCTATATGGATTTCAGAAAGTCAGCTAATGTCCAGCAAGACAGACTAAATTGCTGGCTTTAGTTGAACTAAGTAGATGCTTGACGAACACAGAGCGGGCTAAACTAGTATCGTGGTCGTAGAGAGCTGCGGCACTACCACTGAGCTAATCTCTTTTGCTTTAATTACTATTGTGTCAAATGTATGATTATTTTAATCGTCTCAGCAGTCGTAATAGGAAACCTTTTACTGTGTTAGTGCCCACTCCATATTGTTGTTGGTTTCAGCACCATATTTTCAAACGTTGCCTAGAGCTAACTCCAAATCATTATGAAAGTGGTAATATGATAATATGTTTTGAGCCTTTTATGAGATCTGGTACGCCACTTATACAGTACTAGACGGCTGTTTCGCCTTTCCTGGCTTAGCAGTAGTACAGTGCCTTTCGTTCAGCCAATTTCTTGCAGAGTAATATACCACTATTTCTGTGTACAAGTGTTATGCCAAACCTAATAAAAGGCCGAAAACATGTTGTAATATTGCCAGTATCATTTTTTTAAGCGAGGTCTATTTTAATAGTTGAAAGTGAGGGTATGAATACGAACTTTATGAAAATATTTTACGGTTTTAACTTTCGATTGCTTTGTGATTTCATGCTTATGATATGGCATGTGCTGAAAAAGTTTCCCCAACTCGTCAAGTTTGCTGCTCTTTTTAAAATTCGCTCCTTATTTGAGATTCCTATGCTTCACATTAACAGAAATCATCAGAACCCCATTTATGTAGACCTCCTTATATTTTAGAAGCAACTATTTACTTTATTTGGTACTCTCGCATTGTGCGTACTCTGTTTCGACCCTTGAGAAAAACGTATGTTTTGGTCTTTTTCAATGTTTGGACAGTCAATATCATATTTGACATTAATATATCATATAATATTAGATAGGTTGAATCAAAAGAATTTGAAAAGTGTGTTTTACTTGCAAAAGGCTTTGTTGTTGCCCTGAAACAACAGGAATAAAATTTTCTTTCTCAACCGAACATTTGTTAAAGGATAAAAAAGGATAAAGCTCTCGGCGTTGATCAATCCCTGAGGGATGCGCCATGCATTCGACTTCAATTTCTAACTTCGTTTTGAGGTGATTGAATGCATATCTGGCCTTTACAATGACTCGCGGAGGCCTCCCGCTGAACCGAGTCAGTGCTGCTTATCCTCCCAGACAAGTCTGAGACCTGTCTGGTACCAATTTACCGACCCCGGAAGGATGGATGACTTGGTGAGCCATGAGCGCGAGATCGATCCACTGACCTCGTGTGCGACGCAGGGCACCTCTAACCACTGCGCCACATGCGACTTATCCATTGTTCCCGAACATTTGTTACTGACCAGAAATCTTTGCTCATATTCTTGAAAGCCAGCTGAAGATCAAATCGACCAAATCGCAAGGATTCCAGTGATTTTTTTTAGTCTTTAGAACGGACTTACGCTGCAACAGTTAAAGAATACTGGATTTCACAAAACTGTATTATTTCCGTTATCCACACCCTGCATCGACCCTTCAGAAGAAGCTTATTTTCCAGTCGTTGTCAGTGCTTCAGTAGTCATTCGACATCTTAAATCAAAAAATCTCAATGTTATATTTTTTTGAAGAGACTTTATTACGGAGCTGAAATAGCAAAAATAGAATCTTTTTACTGCCTCAAACATTAATCGTGGCCAGAAATTTCTCTTCAACTCAAGGATTCCAATGATGTTTTTGGTTTTGAAAAAAATTCTAATGTGCTGTGCCATCCAAAAAAATTTTAAGTTTTGCTTAGGCGATTCCGACTTCAAACCATTACGCTTCGGCGATATGTGGATAAGATTTTGCCATATTGACGCCAAGCCAATACGGTTGTACTTGTGTGTGAATAAGATTTCGCAACAAGCGATACCAGTCCGCCGCACATCAATTGTCGCTCAATTGTTTTCTGCTGGTTTCATCGGTTCCCTGAATTATGAGCCTTTATGCTTTACCTAGCGCTGGATAAGACACAGTCATGTCCCGACAAGAATATGGCGTGATGCAAGCCAAACATTTGTGCAAGAAAGGTCGTTGAAGAAAACCCTCGTTTGGTCCACCGTTTTTTTTTTTTGGCGATGTTGTCAGCATAGCTTCACTGGTTAGAACACACACTGCACGCCGAGTGTGAAATCCCATCTCCTTTCAGCTGTTACATCGCACTAAGAAGCCCTCTAGAAAACCAGTTATACTCTTGGAATTCCGAGAATTTGTTCTATCGCTTGTTTGTCAAATTCCCAAGAAAGGCTTTGATCAGCACGAAATAGTTAATGCGAAACAAAATCTCTAATTTTTGCTGTTTCGGCATGATAATAAGACGATTGTATTATGCACTATTCGAATTTTTTAATTTAAACTATCGAATGATTACTTTTATATTGAAAACGGCTAGAAAATAAGTTCTTTTGAAGAGTTGAAACAGCATGTGATTAACAAAAATAACCCGATTTTGCGAAACCCAATCTTTTTTGGCAGTTACAACACACTGCAAAGTCCATTTTCAGCAACAGAGTATTATTGGAATTATTTGATCTATCGACTAGTTATCAAAAACTCAAAAGTTCGACCATCTCTAAACTTCGGCATAATTGAAGAAATGCAGAATTTCTCACAAACTGTCCTTTTCTTTATTTGAAACTTGTACGTGGTTGCAACCTCGTGCAAGTCGTGCAAGTCTCAAATAAGGAAAAGGATAATTACTAAAAGTCTCAATAAAGAGCTTTGATCAGCGAGAATTGTTTTGATGAAAAACAAGATTTTATTTCTGTTGTTTTAGTGCAGTAATAAAGCTTTTCTGGGAATAATATACACTTTTCAAATTCTTTTAATTTAAGTTACCAAATGACCATTGAAAAATTATAAACGGCAAAGAAAAACGTTTTGTTTAAGAGATCGAAACAGGGTATGGATAACGGAAGAGTACCTCATATTTGTCAGTATCAACAACGCTCCTGTGAAAGAGGCTAATTTAAAGGGCTAAAGCTTTGCTTGTATTGTTCCCCAAAAATAATATGTAGAGCCTTGCCATCAAGCTATTTCCAATTAATCAGACTCGAGCTGTGAATAAGCGAGTCATTATTCACTTCAAGTCTTATTCGATGATTCCCCATCATTACTATCTAAGTTGAATACTGGGGCGTGTGGCACTGACGAGGCGAGCGAAATTGCAGAAACATATTCATGCCACTGGCATAACAAACTTCGAAAAGGCTAAAAATTTTAGCAGAATATATCAAAGTTCGAAAGAAGGATTTCAAAATAGTCGTCTATAAGGCAATAAGTGAGTCGTTGCTTGCAAATAGGCCTTAATCCAACATTTCTTTTCTGATATGAAGATCACAAAATTATACTCATTTATATCACAGGACGAAAGACTATTTGATCACGCAGTGTGAAAGTTCTCAACTGTCAAGAAGATAGTCTCTCAAAAGTACTTTCAACTGGAACTTCCTTGCTGATAACTTTTCCTTGGAAAGATGGACTTTTAAAAAATAATTCCACGTGGGACTTTTTTATTGATGAGTTTTCCCTGGAAAGAGGTGCTGTGTAATCAAAATATCATTCAAGTACTTTTGGGTTTTGACATGTTTTGAGCCTTCTATGCATAATGAAGTAGTCAAACTCAAGTCAAACTTAATGAAATGTTCTGAAAAGATTTCCATTCTACTGAAAATAATCCATGTACGTGACCAAAAAGACTAGATTTGTCACTGAGAGTTAGATCGAAAAGTCTTCAAAAACCACATATTCAAAAAATATGGAGAACTCTGTGAGTAGCCGACTCACTGATAATAGGGTTAAGAAAAAAGTCAAGTGCATAATTATGAAAAAGAGTTCAAAGGCGAGTTGTCGTATTTTTCAAGATCAAGATGTCGCCTGGATTGGCATTCATTGAAAAGTGAAATGGCTATTCGGAGGAAAAGAAAATGGTGAGCCTTCCCACGTGGCAAACAATGCATTGAGATCTTGCTACTTTCTCACGTACAATTTCTTCAGAGTCAATCAAGTTTTATCAGAAATTTTATTGAAGTATTCTCTTACAATCGTATTTTGAAGCTCTTTTCAGAGATGCATATCCTTACATGTATTCTTCAAATAAAACAATGGATCATTCGTTCAAAAATGGTTATTTTGAGATAACATCGTAGTCTTGCTATTTTCAGCCCGCAAAAGACTGTATTTTGGACATGTCTACAACACAACTGGCTATACGTTCATGCAAGCTTACGCAACCACATTGTCGTGCACGATCAATGAATGTGAAACCGATATAATTGCGGGATTCCCTTTGTCGAATTCCGAATATTACCTTTCTGACACTAAAAGCTTAATAACTTCAGAAGGAGCAGACGTATACCTGAGGATTATATACTTCAAGAGTGCGTGGCAGAGTTCTTAGCTCAACTTTATTGAAAAGATTTTCGATCAAGATGATCATTAGTTCGCTTCCTAATCATATGTTACACTGATTGCGCAATTACATTTTCTGGACATAATGTCTTTTCGTTAACTGACTATCCACTATGAATAAATGTTAGACTCAATCAGCATGTCACTGTACTTTTGTAAATCGTTTCCGATTACGACTTATACCTATGCGCCTCCAGCTTGCCATTTTGTGTAAACTACGAGTGGGAGCTTCAAAAATGGAGAAGATTGGATAAAAAGATACTTATCCGTTGGACGACGATAAATGAAGAACCTATCTCATTCGCCAGACAGGAATTTTTTATAGAAGTGATAGCAGTCATTAGAAAGTTCAAAGCTCTGCCTAGAGCTGCAGATTGCCCGTTTTAGAAAAGATCCTTTTATAGCGCTGTGAAGTTCAAAATAAAGATTTTGTTGCACGTATGCATATTTCTCCCAAGACAAAGATCCTTCTTAGATTATTAGTAATCATTCGATAGCCTTATATTTTCTGATTCCGACGCTGTGTTTCTTTTTGGAAAGACCATTCCCTGCAGTGCAGCAAGAAAAATAAGTTGGATTCGCATACGCGAGCAAGTGGTCTTTGGCCAGTTCACAGGCCTCTGGGTAAGGCCGATAGGTGGACTGACGTGTTGATCGATCCATATTCGACCGGACTTATGAAAGAGCGATCTTTGTTATTCAGTTTGGAATTGTTTCTCCACTTTGGATGAAACACTCCAGAGAAAACGTGCAACTACGCTACTAAGAGACTGCACATACTTTTATTCGCCATGAATACGGATAAATCAATCCACATTATGATCGCTTTGATGAAATTCGAGAGACCACAACGCTCTACTTGCTTCCAGCACCAACGAAGACTCCCAAAAACCATGAGATTTTCTCGACACCTTCATATGCTCAAAAATCGATCGGTCATCGTGTCAACCCGCCTTGCCGCCTTACCCAGCTCGGGCCAAAGACCACTCGCTCGCGCATCTAAATAAATATTATTTTTCCCGCTGCGTTGAAACGGTCTTTCTACAATAGAAGCGCAGTGTTGGAATCAACAAACATTACATCATCGAATGATTACCAACAGTCTAAAAAAGAGCTGTGTCTTGCGAGAAAAATGCATGTTTGGAGCACATTGGCTTTCCTTCTGTAACAACGTCTGATATTTTTTCAAAAACCGTCCACGTAAGGCTGTAACAAGAGATTTGAGATTTCAAATTAGTACCTCCTATAAAGAGTTCCTGTGCACTGAATGACAATGGTTTTTCATTTTCGCCGTCTGACGGAAAAGTACCAAAAAAAAAGCGCCACAGTACATGAAATCTGGCGGAATAATGAATCAATAACCTTGTTTGAGGCGATTCATTGGTAATATAACGTTCAGTTTCAGTCTTCTAGAAAAGTCTTTCAACACTCTTCTTAGAACTTTGAGGCGGGGAAATGTAGAGCATCTACAGAAGAAAAATAAAGGGCATAAAAGGATAAACCTAAATTTCATCAATTTTCAAGGAGTGCGTCAAGAATTCACCAAGCACCGTTAAAGGAGATTAGAAGTATGTGCGACACTTACAATGAATCAGGATGCCTTATCGATGTTTCAAATCAGTGTTCCCCTCTTCCGAGACCGATCTGGCACCAATTCACCAGCCGCGTAGAAATGAAGGTTTTATCGCCTCCAACACAGGATCCAACCATTTTACCACGTGTGTGTAGCAGGGCTCGTCTAACCACTACGCCGTGTGCTCCTTTAGAAAACTGATGAACAAACAAGCGAAGATCAAAGCAAGACAGAAATTTCTTTGAGGTACAGATAAAATCAACGGATAGGCTCCCCGTTTTGCTTTGTTAATTTGGCATGAACCTTTTTCCTAAATGTTTAGCTAGCCAAATTCTGCAGGCACTGACTGGGAAATCTATGAGTAATGGTAGAAGCTTTAATAAATTAAGTTCCACCTGTCCCATCACCTGGAATTGGGTAAGTCATCCGTTGAAAACAAAAAACTTCAACACACTCAAAAATTTTGCCTCAGTTCCGACCAAGCACATCTTCAGATGGCAGCAACACAAGTAAAGTAACAAGAACAAACAAGAATTAACAAGAACACAAGTACGGATAAATTTTCAAAGCATACTGGACGCTAGTTCAAAAAGATAAAGGAAGCGATCCAACCGAATATTGTACGTACAGTTGCATACAAATATCCGCTAAATTAAATGGTGATGAGAGAAAAAGGACAGTACGAAGTCATAGCTAAAACACAAACTTTCTATGACACCAGACAATAACTGTATCTTGAGACGTGCGATAGCAGAGGATTTGACAACTTGACCTTCTCGCCAAATTTTTCCCGAACAATCATTAACACGTTCCAAGCGCTTCCATCTGAGTTAATATACAACATATTTTCCCTCACTCTCTTCCCGTTTGTGCACTCACATCTTTCCTAAACGAGGACAGAGACAAACGTAAAAAAGGTTTTTAGAGAAGATCTTAGATTTATGATGATCAGCACTACTTAGCCGAGTGCCTGGAGAGCGTCATCTTAAGACCGAAATACCAGAATGGAGCGAATTCGGTGATAAGCTGTCTAAACTTACGTTGAGCCCGAAGCCATTTTAGCAAAAAATAAAAAAATATTGCGCTACAAACTCATATCTATCTGAAGCGTTCATGAGGTTAATGTCTTATTCAAGATCGATGGCAGACGTTCAGTCGAATTCGACTTTCTCAAAAACGTCTTTGTAGATTCTTGATTTCTTCTTTGAGCAGAACACGAGGTGTTACATTGAACTTTATTCGATAGCTGACGTTTCGGCAGTTCGCCGTCTTTGTAGATATGAGACCCAAGGTTGAATAGTCCTGCAGCTATCAAAACCACTATGAGGAAGGCAAAGCTGGCGTACGACAGTTATCAATCTAAAAAACATAGGAACCTAACAAAGATTTCAAATGAAGATAGTTTTCAAGAGATCTATGGTATCTTGACTGTGGCGCAGTGGTTAGAAGTGCTCGACGTCGCACACGAGGTCGATATTTCGAACTCGCTGTCATGGCTCACTAAGCTATCCATCCATGCGAGGTCGGTAATGTTCTGCCTAAAGAATTCGCTGTTGTTCCAGAATTCTTTGCGAGATCGGATCATAGCCTCTTCGCAATAATTTTCTAGTCCCTTGAAAAGACGAGAAAGTTGTTAAGTACAAAAGCAAAAAATTGAGATTTTTCAATAATTTAAAGCTCGACTCTCTCCAAACCTTGGTATGAGTAGAAAACTTCAAGATTTCTTACATACGTTCTTTCTTTAATTGAAACTTTCACAATATTGGTACCTCTTCTATCCTAGAATTTGGTGGCTAACCTTTCGGCGCCACACATTCGTCAGAGCCTAGACGTACTATATCATGCCATTCCTGATTGTTCGATTACTATGTTGTATACATCAAAACTTCATTACAAAACATTTCAACAGTTTGCTTAGTTTAAAAAATTACCACCGTTTTAGAGCTGATATTGGAGAGGTCACCGGTCTTATGTGACACACTGTGAGAAAGGGGCCATACTCAGACTAGAAAACGAATTTGAGATAGGTTTTTGAAGAGGAATAGTAGATGAATTCATATCTATTTGCCTGCTCAATAACTCAAAATGTTTCCACGGAATCGTCTGCTCAATATAAGATATTCATTCTTTATTGGGAGACTCCAACGTCCACTGCTAAGAGTGAGGCTTATGGAATTGTAGATACAACAAATGGCTTTCGTCGTCATGATAAACTTAGATGAGCTCTTACTCTCTTGCTCCATTCCACTTCGTCGGTCTTAATGTAACGTTCTTCAGGAGTTCTCCTGAGTACAGTCTCCTCGTTAAAATTTCTGATGATCACTCTGAAGAATGTACAACCTTTTCTAAAAAACTTCTGAAGTTAATATAGAACGTTTTGAGTTCGTGTTCATAGTTGGTGTGTGAGCAACGAAGATGGTTCAAGTCGGCGTCAACACTGCTTCAAGCGCAATCGTCCGATCCGGTTTGTTCAACGACTGTTCAAATGATTCGGCGTTTGTAGTCAAATTCGACTTGACGAGGACGCCAACGTCGCCAACACCTTTACGATCTCATGTTCCGAGAAACGGTTCTCCTCCGGTGTCATAAGGGTATGAAATGGATGGCGTCTTCTCGTCTCAGATAGACCAATGACGTCGTACCTAGTTTTTCCTGCTTGCATCAATAGATCTGCCATAGCGGATTCGTGTGCAAGTGTTCGTGCGTCATAGAATCAGATTGTCATTTTGGCTTTTTCCGACTTTGGCTGCCTAGTTTGTTTTTGAGATTTCAGCACTTTTCCGTTCTGGCTTCACCCGACGCTGCCGTGCCAAGGGCCTTTTCGGAGTCAGAGAATGGGGCCCATTTCTATTTCTGTTTCGATCGTTTTTGATACCCCACGTTTAGCTTGCCAGGCTCCAAACGTGAGGGCTGAATACTCACAAGTACCTCCTCTCTCGGAGGAGCAGGAAGTGCTTATTCGTTGGAGGCGACTCCCAACCGCCTGCCTTGTACTTCTGAGCCGCTTAGTTGCAGGCTTTTGGCCAACTTGACTCATGGAAAAAGAGGTCTGTCAAATCGGCGCTGCAAAAGCGGAGAGCTCACTCTTGAATTCACCTTTAAAAAATTGTCTAAAAGTTATCGAGATCTGACCGATAAGCTTACAAAATCAAATGAAAAAAAAGTTCTTTATATGAACGATTTGCATTCTCTTCGTCGGTGAAATTCCGTAAGCATAATGAGTACTGTATAGTAGTCGTTCATGTTTGCTAACGATGTCGTTTATGCTGCTAAGCTACAGAATGAATTGTTCTGCTTTCTAAACTGACTTCTTTACTTCCGTTTCCTTTGTATCTCAGTACGGTACGTTAAAAATTGTCTTATAAACTATACTTTTTCGAAGTTTTCGCAAAAATGGTAGTTGGTTTATTTTTCTTAAAATGATGAGTAAGCTCCGACTACTAACTTTACTTGAAACTTTGAGGTGCTATAGCATCTCTGTCTTGATATAATGAAAAACTAATTTCATAGTCATTCCTTGTGTCTTCATGTAAAAGAAATCTCACCGTTTGGCTTCAAATTTGAGTAAGATCATCGTTGAGTTCCTACCAT
This sequence comes from Parelaphostrongylus tenuis, assembly GCA_019055375.1. Taxonomy (NCBI): domain Eukaryota; kingdom Metazoa; phylum Nematoda; class Chromadorea; order Rhabditida; family Metastrongylidae; genus Parelaphostrongylus; species Parelaphostrongylus tenuis. The sequence continues at coordinate 7,263 of JAHQIW010000021.1, read as the reverse complement.
TAATATCAGTGAACCTTATTCAAGATAGAATTCTAAGTAAAGTGCCATGTAATTTGTAGTTTACGAATTCCCTTTCAAACCTTCATCTCGTTATCGGCCTCTGCTTCAATCTTTCAATATTATCATACGTCCACAAGGAAGCCGAGAAATGAATATTATTCTGAACTTTAGGTAAGTTGTGGAACCCACGTGACCCCAAACTTGCTATAATAGAGCGATTTCACCTGCGGGATCCCTTTGAATGGGTGCAATGGTGATTTCACTCCCAGATCAATCCTGTGGGTTTGTGATTACTGACACTACTGATGAAGTAAAAGCATGGCTGGATGACAAGACAAGTTTATGAGTTACTGCAGTGGACAGTCACTAGTCCCGGAGACAGTGATCACGCGTCACAAGCCAGTCTGAAGTTTGTATAGCTCAAAATCTCAGCATCCTCGTGGTTTTAATAACACTTTGTATGAGTTCAAAGTGTACAGACAGTATGCAGCGGACGGCAAAGTGGAAATGCTGTGAATACCTTATAAGGATGCTTCCTATGCACTGAATTTGATTCTACCCAAGATAAGGTGGCCGCGCACAACAATCTGTCTGCACACTGCAGATTTTAAATTCCCACTGACAGATTTGGCCTGTAATCAATTCGTTCAAAAATTCACGGGAAAAGAATTCAAAATTTGCAATCTGAGCTAAGAACAACAATGGCATCTGTATGTTGCAACTTCGCAGGACAACTTTGTTCCTAGCGTAGTGATGTGAGAAGAAAGTTAAAAGCTCTCGGCCTTGATCAAACACTGAAAATGCGTCATTCATTTCTTTTCATTTAGCTCTATTTGAGGTGACTGATAACACGTCTGATAATCACAATGTCCTGCGATGCCCTATTAAGTATTACGTCAGTTTTGCTATAGAGAACGAGTCTGGTACCATTTCACTGACGTCGGAAGGATGGAAGCCTTGGCGAGCCATGAACGCAAGATCGAACCGTCGACGAGTGTACGACGCAGAGTGTCTCCAACCATTGCGTCACATGCGCTCTTACTTGGAAGCTGCTTCAACTCGTTGACAACGACACGGTCTGCTTTCAGAATGTGCCAGGCGCCGTGCGTGCGGCGAAGAGTTTCCATTATTACGCATTGCAAAAAATCTGTGTTCGGTTATTTAAGGTATGAGGGGACATTATGGTTACTAAATGATAAAATATCACAGTGCTATAAAGAGTTTCATAGTAAATACAACACCTATGAATCAGAAAATCTTTTACGTATAACGAGAGAACCATATTATTGTGAAAGGGAAAATATTTCCAGCTGTTTTATGATTTTGGTTTCCTTCTTCTTATCTATGTTTCTGTAGTCATTCGATAGTTTAATAATTGCCTATTTTACTTAGTTTGCTTTCTGGAAAAACCTTCACAGTACGTTTTTCTAACGGAAATGATAACGTTTTGGAGTCAAAGTTCATTTTTCAACTTACGCAACATTTTGACTTCATGGTGCAAGATTCCACTTCCAAGGGATCTGTCGCTAGAAAATATATATCGTGGTGCAAAAAGATGACTTTTACAGAAGAAATTTCTTCAAGGCTTTGATAGTGAAAAGGACGCCCATGTCTCGAAAAATCTTCTGTTTTGAAGAGAACACCGTCTGTTTGAAGAAGAAAAATTTTTCAGCTGCAATGAAACATTTTCTTCCAATTTACCGATGTCTTTATAGTCATTCGATGGCTTGAAAAATGGTGATCTATAAATCGCACAAGAACATTTTAGTGAGAGAATACATATCCCCGCGCAAGCTAGCGTGGAAACCATGGAAACTAGTGGTTTTTGCATAGATCTGACAAATGAATATGCCACAGTGAGTAGAAGATATCATTTTTTTCATAATTTCCATAAATCTCAGTCTAATGTTATCTATCAGGGTATGATAGCGTAGGACGTACTAACTATAGGTGCCCTGCACACGATTTCACTCACCCCTGCCACAGCACGAATAGAGTCCAATGCATAACGCATAATGAAGGGTGACATGAATGCTGAATAATTTACCTGTCTTTATACTTATGATGGTTGAATGATTATTTTCCATTATTCGGTTGATGATAAATGGCAATAGGAGGACATGTGAATAAACTTTCGCACAGAGAAATTGAGATTGAGCACAAAAAATCTTGCTTCAAGAGAGGGGTCAAGGAAAAAACACGACAAGGAAAAAATTCATTTCAGATCATCATTTTGATTATTCATGTAAATTATGTAGACATGTGGAATAGTGAAAATGACCTAGGGCTAAGTAAACAATCAAGCTTGAAATCAATCACAAAACGATTCGACATCAGAACGATATAAGGAAACGGCTGAAGATTACTAAAGGTTACCAAACTATGAGAGCTGGAGAGCTTTTATATTGACAAAGACATAAGATAGGAAACAAATGTATGCTAAAAACTGAAATAGGGAAACAAACGAGATAGCTCTGTGAACGAAAAAGGATCGAATGTTGTTGTGTTTGTCTCGGAGTGGGTGTATTGCTGGGTTAGGTTGCTGTCGTCTGCTTTTGACCTATCCCCAGGTACACATCTGATTGCTTGGTCCGCAGGTAGGGTTGACGTTATATGCAGTAAACATGTAATTGAATAATAATTTATTGAACTCAGAAAACCGAATGTGAGGTTAATTAGAGATTATTCCAAAGAAAATTCTCTATAAGTGATCATTAGTTCAAAACTTTCACGAAAAAGAAGAAATATTCTATTGGCAATAACATCATCGAACTTCTTCAATGCTCGGCGCTGCTTCATAAAAGTTTATAATCTATAATGTTACGAAATCAATAAGTACAATAGCGATAACAGTATGATTTTTTTACTATTAATCGTAATTTCACCGCTGCAAGTCAAAACTTATAATTACCAGTGCTGTCATTCAGAATGTCCTAATGTAAACGAATGTAAAGTTGGATTGAAATCGCCTTTAAAGGTGTTTAAATAACGTGGATTTTGCCGTTCTCCAGTTCTACTATCGATTTCTGACATAGCACAATACAGATAGTGGTGAGTCACCGCCTATTAGTAACTTTCGAAAAATCACAGTGATTGGAGTCGTCATCGAGGTTTTCCATAACAACTGCAACAAGGCAATTACTGTTTTGCACGTAACTCGACGGCTCGCTATCAGTAGGAGCTCGGCTGTCCAACTATTAGTTCCTTTTCATATGAATGGCGATAGACTTCTAAGAATAGAACTTCCATTGCCTTTGTTGAGGATCCTCTGCTTCTGCGTAATTTGAAACTACAACGAAGGCAGCCATTTAATACTTCATCGCGTTCTCGTGACTGCTATGGTGTTCGTCTTTATCAAATTTCAACGTACACTGAAAGTTTATCTCAGGATTGTCATGACTCATGCACACCTTCTTTATGTAGTGTGTGAAGTCTCATGTAGTCAGTCAATTGGCTCTTAGAAACGAGGTGTTGCCGAAATGTCAGTCAACGTTATTGACGAAAATACACCAATTTTTAGTGTGTATAAGGAAAGGATGGCTCGGGATACAGATTTTGATTTACATGCTGAGATTTGGTGAGAGTCATTATTTTGAATTATTAATAGGTTGAGGAAAAAGTTCTGAGAAAATCCTTGTAACTTTTTTGGGTGGTCGGCCATTTTCTGTGTTTTTGGGCACATTTGAAAGCCCGTCGTCTCCCGCATTGACTTTATCTATTATTTCAAGATGGAGCTCACAAGCGAGCAAATTAGGTTGTTGATGATGCACGAATGGCTGTATGGTTCAAAGGCAACGACGGCAATTAAGCGTATCAATCTGGCTTGGTGCGAAGACACAGTTGGCAAAAGTGCGGTGTACAGGTGGTTTAAAAGTTCGGCGAAGTGAAAGATCAGCCGCGTTCAGGTCGTCCAAAAGAAGTTAGTCATCAAGCTGTGCTTGAAGCCATTGAAGAAAATCCTTCGTTGACAACTCGGTCATTCATATCTTCAGCAGCAAGAAATCAGAATTTCATGCTCGCGGAATCGATCCTTTGCAGGAGATGTGGCAGGAAGTGTCTGAAGCTGAAGGGGAGTACTTTAACTATTAGTTCTTTCCTTGTTTGGGTGTGATAGGTTTAAATATAATATATAGCATAAATAAATGTTTTACAAGCATTTTCTCAGAAAAATTTCCCCAACCTATGGTATGTATCGAACGTTGATTAGGAAACAGAAATATTTGAGCTCTGGTAGCCTATAAATCAGAAATGATATTTTGGAACCTATGTATCCTATTCAATAGGTGAACAAACGTACTCAACTCCACTTTTATCCAAAGTGGGCAGAGATTAAGTCGTAACTTTATACTCACTAATTCAGAATTCTCAAATAAAATTTTTACGTACAAGCTCTAAATTAATTGATAAATATGATTAAATCTGATAAGGATATTGCATGTTTTGAGCCGATAGGTCTAGTGCTATATAGGCGCCTATTTCGTCCTATTGGGACTCATCAGTAGCACCCTCCCTCGGTTCCGTCGATCCCTTGAGGTGAAATAATCCTCTAAAGGAATCGGCGCCGAGTAAAAATCAAGCACCCTGTAGTGGCGGTTCAGTGGATTGTTGGTTTTTTAAGTTAGTTGTGGACGTTCGGCCAACAGTGGCTTTGCGATTACCTCAAACTTGGGCAATTAAACCTTTATATACAATAAAATGGCACAACCACAATAATTAACGATAACAATAACGTTCCTATAAGTAGGATGGATAATACATAATAAATACCTTAAGTGCATAAGCGCTAAGGAATAGTTATGAAGCATCATAAGGAGTAGCCTTCTGAGATTGCGTGAGTAAGACATGTGAGCAAGAACGAGTTCTGCGGGTTGCGGCTACTCTGAGAATGTTGATGGCCTAATACGATGAGTGCATGTACTATCGCGTGCACGAGCAATAAGTGCAACTTTAACTAGGTATTACTGCGAGTTACTGAAGGACTACTATACAATGTGAAGAGTAAGAGGGATTTGAAGGTTACTTAATTGGAAATGGATTAGGTTACGATCATTTTGATGCCTATATATGAAGGAGTGGACGACTAGCTGGAGCACAGGAACGCTGCAACTGTTTGACTGCCTTCGGTGTGTTGTCTGCTCACGCTTATATACGGAGGGAGGCCAAGGCTCTATCTGTACAAGAAAGGTTCCCCGAAGCTTGCTGTTCAAGTTCACATGTAAATGCTATCTAATCGAGTAAGTGTCACCGGAAACGCTAGTTGTTTGAGTCGACTTGTCGACAATAGGCACAATTTCTTATGAATCGTTTAGTATTCACAAAGAGGTGTTCAGCTATACGTTGTGTATTCCACCAACAGTTCATCCAACTAGACCATTGTATCTGTGGCCGGTGAAGCTAATACATTTGGTGGTCGATTTATCGACACTCCCGCCCGGCATTTTAGAGGTGTTTAGTTCCTCTGTCATGCGTGAGTTGTTTGCGGCAACCATTGAGCACGTGGTACAATAGCCAGAAAGGAGCTATAATAAGTCTAGCTACCCAACGGCATGCAAACGCAATTACGCGTCCTCCAAAGGTATACGTAAGTGCCATTAATATCAACAGGCCGAGTAATGCGATGGCTACCGTCTTATACCATTGTAATAATATGTCAACAATATGCCACAAATCTGGCCATTGTATCTCCATTTCAGTTTTGGTGTCTCCGTGTAGCCATTTATTGAACAGCATGGCAGCCGTATCGGTAAATTTCAAAATACCTCCAACCTCGAACCTGGTGATTATGGTGCCGCATGTAACCGTACATTTCTCTTGGACACGAGCTTGACTGAAGCTGAAATAAAGTTTCGAATGTTTGCCTTCTCGTTCACATGGCACTGTGAATGTCGCTGATGGGCATACTATTTCAGCTTGAGCGGGGCTTTCTGATGTACAGGTTATGTGCGCTATGGCTCCTTTTGCACATTTATAACATCCCTGTATGCTTGTGTTGCCGATATGACACGTAACACTATCGACAACTACTTCCGTTTTAAGCTCGTCTTGGATGCTGAGGATGATTTCGGCAGTCGTCATTCTTGGGATTATGGCTTGTACTCGCCCAGCCTTTGTTTGTTGGAATGTTGCCGATGGCATGATGATAGGTAGTCTGTGCCGGGCGTTGCGAAAGAATGAGGAAATGTGTGGTTCATTGCATCTGCAGTTGGTGCGAACTTCCGCTGGATAACATGTGCATTCTTCTACAACCTTGCACTGGAGATTTCTGGCTGTAGTTCGATTATTACATTGAAGTGGCGGTAGTGTGCGCGTAGGCCAGATCGCAGTTTGATTTCCATTTGAAATGAATGGTACATTGAGCATTGGAGTAGGTGGTATTGTTATGGAAGTGAGTGTGTAAGTAAAGGAATTCCAGGTGACGTGTATGTTGGGTCACATATGAATCATATGTGATTCCGTCTTTCCTTTGATTGCATTGAAGTGTGTGATTTCAACATTTGCCGTCTCTGACCAGCGATTCAGTGAAATAATTCGTAAATGTCAATGGATAATGGGGTTAAATAGATCCGATAGAATAGGCATCCCGAACTCCAGTAGAAGCAATCACATCCAGGTCCTCCACAAGATTCGGTGCAGGCGGTTACTCCTGGATATATGTTTCCCTCTTCTAATTCGGGTAACAAGCTTGATGGAGTTATGTTTGCACATTTGGTTCCTGTACAGGACCCTGTATGTGGGCATCTCTTACTATCCACGACTCGATACGACGTGTCCCGTGTGAATAGGTCCGTTTCAGGTTCGCACGAAAGGGTGAGCGAATTCCACGTGAGTCTGATTTCCTGTAGCAATGTTTCGTTTTTGAATAGTCTAAAACATACTTCTCTCTTGAATGGGTTAATCTTCAGTACATCCGAAATTTTCACTTTGCAAATGTGAGTGCCATTTACGTTCTGGCAAATTGTAGTAGAATGAGAAAAAAGGTTGACCTGTTGACAAGCTTCTGTTGGTATTATGATGGTCATCGTTACTGCCAGGAGAAGTTTCGCAATGTCAGCGTGTCGTTGGCGGTGTCTTGTTTGATGTCTTCTGTTCATCGGCACGTTATTGAATCGCGATCTTATGAGGCGCCATATGAAAGATGTGAAGAGTCGAATTGGTTTTCCAAGAGTGACGGGCACGAATAGGAATACGTAACAGCTAGTAAAGATCAAATAGAGGAATGTAGTAGTGGCTAATATGGCTCCTAATGGCCAGCATTCAGGATTT
>JAHQIW010000018.1:0-17896 GCA_019055375.1 Parelaphostrongylus tenuis | reverse complement strand
ACAGGTGAAACTAGAACCCGCACCTCACTTTTTCCGGAAATGCGTGCTCTATCCGGTACACTACTGACGCGCATTTTGCACATCGCTCTTTCTGCGTTACAGCGCATCTATCTGTCAGCAGCCAGCCGTCAACGAAAAGAGCGAGGAGCAAATTGGGAGTCAGTAGTGTAACTTATAGAGCACGAATTCCCGGAAAGATTGAAGTGAGGGTTCTAGTCCTGCCTGCCGATAAAGTTTTGCACATCACCTTATAACACTGGGTATATATTCATAACATGTACCGCAAAAAAGCGGTTAAATAAAAAGCAATGTCAATTTCATTTTCACTGCGCAGGATTTTATTTGAGTAGTTATTCCATCTGCTACTTGTTTTCGTGTTTACTTCAAAGCAAAATAAAGGAGCAGCTCTTTGCTAAGTTTGTTTATTCCTCGAATATTTTATGGGAGATTATGAATTGTTTCCAAATCAAAAGTTGAAGGCTTTAATGGAGTGTAGAACACAAAAAAGAACTGATCCTATTTCAAACATTCTCCTAGTCCTTCAACAGCTTTTCTTTCTCTTCTTTGTGCTTCCAAAAGTAGCAGGAAGGGCAAACTCAACGAAAGTCATCGAATACGGTATGCGATTGATAAAATGTAAGACCTCTTACTGTTTCCGGTTTTCATAATTTACTTGGGAAAAGTTTGAGTACAGTTTCATCATTCGCATCTTGTTTCAGCCCATAAAGAGCAACGCGTCTTCTTCTATCTCTAAGAGCTGTTCGATAGCTAAACTATCAGCATTTTTGCTGGTGTGATTCAATTCGTTTCAGAATTTAGCCTCCTTAGCACGTGGTGGTGATGCAAAATTGTGCTTCGCATTCGGTCTCTTTCAACAATCAAACTTTACCTTGAGACTTCCACTAATCATTCAATCCCACAAATCTAAATAATTTCGATGGTACACTTGCTTTTGTAAATAGTTTCTGGGAGTGCCGTAGCAGTCAAATGATTGGGTTTTGCCTCGGTGCGCATGTTTTGTCAAGTAGGGTGCGAAAGTGACTGTAGATCGATCGCGTATTTGATTCATCGCGCAGCGCGATTTACATGTGGCTGCCAACTTTTCTCATTGCATTAAGAGTTTTTTCCGCTATGGAAAAACCCGTTAGATATTATATATAACTTTGATACCCCAAGATTTCTTTCGTATATAGTCCTTGGATGCTTGGGCTCAGGCTTAGGTTAGAGTTAATTTGGCAGTGCAAATTGAAGAAGAAGAGCTCAAATTCACAGAACGATGTTGCAAAGTTCTACACACTTAGCTCCAAAATCAACTAAATTTGTGCTAATAAACATCTAGTAAAAGTCTGTGAAAAGGTCACCCATAAGCCCTAACCTATAAGGCATGTTGGCGTACTGTCAATGTTGCGAAATCCTATCCACACTTTATGAGAAGAAATGGGCACCAAATGTAAGCTAATTTTCCTTTTGGCTGCTGCAGTGCATCAAAAAGTCCTTTTGAATCAAACAGATTATTGAAATTGGCGAGATTATAGCTATCGAATGAATATCACAATCTGATAGAAAATCTCCTTTCAGTGAAGAGTTCCTGAGTATGAAGCGTGTTTTCTATTTTATTACCAAAGCGCGCAAAGGAAAACTTTCTAAAAATGAAAATTACCAACGAAAATCTGAAATGCGAGCTGCTGATTTGATATCAAAACCTTAGGAAAAAGCGTAAAAGATATGATATCTACAGCACAAATTTAAGTATGCCGAAGAATCATTTTTGAGCCATGCATGTCATATGGTCTGTTAAAGATGGGCTAACTTGTATAGCTCGATACACGTGTTTCGATCTTAAAATCTCGTCAGTCGGGCGCTCAACCATTTTCGTCTATTGCTATTCTCTGTGGGTGCTCCAGTCCCCACACTAAGAGTTAATGACGACAAACGTTTTACACTCCATGTCCAGTGAAATGTAATTATCTCCGAAAACAGAGTGTTGTACACTCGATTGCTCTTGGCAAGTATACTTAATATATCATATCATTTGTTTCGAAAGTTTTCTTGAAACCGCAGCTCAAATTTCTATATGCCAAAGTATCATTTTCTGAGCCACGCATGTCGTGTGGTCTGTTGAAGATGGGCAAGGATGGGCTGACTTTTTACTGCTCAGGTGTTTGACATATGAAAATTTGACCAGCGGTCTTGAAAAAGCACTAGAAACAAATGACATGATATGCTGAATATACTAGCCAAAAGCAATCGAGTGTGCAACATTTTGTTTTCGGAGATAATTTCATTGGACATAGAGTGTAAACCGTTTGTTGTTGCTAACTCTTAGTGTGGGAAAGGGGCACCCACAGAGACTAGCAAAAGACGAGAATGGGTAACTGCCCGACTGACGAGATCGTAAGATCAAAACGCGTGTATCGAGCTCTATAAGTCAGCTTATCTTTAATAGGTCACATGACATGGGTGGCTCAAAAATGATTCTTTGGCATAGTAAAAGTATGATTCCTGAGAGGGTGTAGCACAATGCGGATAACAGGAATGCATCAAATTTCCTTCATGCTCACAATGTTTTGTCAGCGGAAGAGTATAATCCAGGTGTCCTTCTGCAAATCATCAGGTTATTCACGCTTAGAAGGCTTTTTATAAATACTGCAAAAGCAAAATTCTCAGTGAAAAAATAAGAAAATTTACAGAAGATACATTTATGGCCGGTGTATAGAACACCAGTCTTGTATTTCAATTGTTGTCCTAGACCACAACTCCGGATCCTTGCTTTTCTCTGCGAAATACGAGAAACTCACAGCATATACCTTATGGATGTTCGTTTAATAACACAAATGTCTCCACATCCTGATCAATTAACGATCAAGTATCCGAAACATACGCTAAAACATCAATTCCCTCTTCTTCAATTATAACCTTGATAAAGTGTACGGGACACTAGTAAAGAGTTGTTTCCTCTTAATTTTAGGCTCAAACCTAAGCCGGAGCGTGATGTCGTAATTTTTTATTCGAAGAACTCAGTGTAAAAATACTCAAAAATTGATGAGGCCACAACTCTTTACAATATTTTGTGTATTGTTTCTCTAAAGAATTGTTTTACGTTCACCTAGAGCATTTCGACTTTGTCGTCAGTTTTGGCATCAAAACTTTCCAGAATTGCGTCATCGAGGTACTGCCAATAATGCGGTGAAAAGCCAGTCACAGACTCCAGCCAAGCAAACAATGCAAAGTGAGCGTGAAGCGTAATATTACTTTCGAAGATAGAAGACAAGAAACGGGACTTTCGGAAGCCAAACATATTTACCATACGCCAAGCATAAGCTTCTTAATGCTACAAAAAGTTTGAGGAAAATCATATATTCAGGGAGAAAGGTATTCAAAAAATTATGCGGTTAGAGGAAAAAAAGAAATGCAATCCGTTTCAAAATGTTGACATACAACTTAGATGTGGCGATAGAGCTAATGCTTTCAAAACTGATGTTTTGTGAGCTATTTCTGCTTTGGTCGCTGTGTCATGCGCTTTTTAATTATAGGCACACAGTTCTGCTCTGATCTGAGCAAATTTCAAAATTTTTTGAGGAGTCACAAGATCCGTTGCTGAGATTATGTGTTTTCCACAGAACTGCTTCAAAATCTTTTACCTGTTCATCGGATTAGTATATGAGTTGGAGAGCTTTGCAGCCTTTTAGCATTTTGTTCACTATCGCACCGCCCTTTCCCACGTAATACTTGAGTGAGATTGGCACATCTTTTCCAAAAAGATGGCTAGCGTTTTGGCAATTTATCGCCCTTCTCAGTGCAGCTAAACTATTCAAATGGAAAAGGTCAAAAGTGTGTCCTCACGCTTATGAGATGTAATTCAGCTCCTAAAGGAGTTGTTCAGTTCTACGACAACTGCTTCAATAGCAATTGTTATCTATTTTATCAAACTACTTCCGCATGAATGAGGTAGTGCTATTTCCTGCCCAATGAACAAGATGCTAAGCAATTCTACCTGCCTATGTTTGGAACACGTGGATAGCGTCTCAGCTCTTCCGATGATCGGGCACTATGAGATCTATTGATGCATATGTAATTAAGACAAATGATGGCATAAGCAATAAGAAGAACAGAAAAACCCGAATCGTAGATTGATCAGACGGGCGTCGAATGCTCAGCTAAATTGTGTCTTTAACGAATAGCATGCATAATTTCGCAATAGGTGGAGTCGAGTGTTTGGAATAGGTCTTGAATAAAAAAGGCTTCTATCGAGATCGTACAGGAGTGTACTAAAGAGGTGCACAGAGTCAAGTTTAAGAGCCGCTGCGTAAGAGCTAAAGAATGCGTTAACACGCAAGATTTCATGCAATAAAAAAAATGGTTCGGCACTCTATATGAAAACATTATTCCACCAGATGTCTACGATAAAGTGGGCAGAGAGTTCACTCAACTGCAAATCTTAGAAATACACACCGTTGAGACAAAAGCTTGAGCACATATACAAAAGAAATAGAAATAATGTAAAAGTCCAATAAATGACATTCCATTAGTAGAGACAAGAGCATATTGCATATTCACATGTTTGTAAGACCCACGCGCTAAAATTACATAAGCCCAAAAATGTCACAACACAGTGGCTAAGTGTGGCCAAACATTCCAATCACTTGCAGATTGTACGAGCAAGCTAAGCTGTGCATTCATACCACAATGACCATCTCGCTAAGGAGATCTTCTCAGAATTATGGATATGAGGCAGCCGGTAACGTTGATTTCAAGGATGAAAAGCACTTGTAAGTTCACAATGGCTAGGCGATCTACAAAAACTAAAAAAATATGGAAATATCGGCAAAGAGTCAGGCAAATCCGTGTGATTAGGCATATTGAACACACAAAATCTGGTGCATTTATTACTTGGCATTAACTTATTAATCATTCCTCCAGTGTCCTCACTATTCCCTATCTTTTTCACTATTCATGTACGCTCAGGTACTCCCTTGTTTGGGTATACGAAATATTTGACCAAATCTTTTAGAAAAGTTTGGTGGCTATTTAGAAAACATCCTTTACGGAGAGTTTCATATCGTTGTTCTACCTCTGTTTACCATATTACGCATCTCATAGTGTTACCAATACAATAGACAGTACGCAGTATGCATTTATTGAATATCTGTTCTTCATTAACTGTTTAGCCAACTCTCTTTCGACACATTGCCATGTATCAATATTACGTGCACGTTTACTTATTATTTCAAAATGCTGTCGTTGTTTTATATTGTCTACATGAGAGATTAAATTTCCGGATTTGAGAGAATGCCTCACGATATCTTTACTGTACCCTTCATGATCTCGTCTCGTTCTATTGTATGCAAACTTCTTGTTTTTCATGAATCTAGTTTCTCCCAAATTCTCCTATCCTCTTTACTACGAGCTTTGCTTTTTAATAATTGGGAAAGCTTTTCTAAGAACGATAAATTTTGAAAATTTGCAGAAGAGCACTTAAAACGCACTGTTTTGCTGACCGGGCGATGTAGGCGTGAATAAAAAGTGATGCATTTCTGTTAACCGCACCATGTTTCAGCCTTTTGGAGACAACGCCTTTCACACTTTTTCTGAGGTTTTGATAATAATTCGTTAGCTCAAATCCTTAAAAGTTATAAGGCAACTCAGAAAATTTCAGCAGTATGCTTGGTTTCCAGAAAGATTTCTTGGAGCGCTAGTAACAGCCAGAAAAAGATTATGTTCCGCAAATTTATCACTTTTGATGCCCACTTCCTGTTTGACCACTCGGAAAACACGCTTTTTCCGATTCTTATTGGAGCGTTATCAATATTATACTTTTTGTTTGAAGTGTTTGCACAAGATCACGTTGAAACCTTACTATGCCTGATGACTTTTTCTGAATAATGCATGTGGCCTGTTAGAACCACTTATACTAATACTTCCCGAAAAGATGACGATACCATCTGCGAAATAAAGGCATGGCAAGGATTTTCTATAATACGTATGTCTTTCTCAACCCAATCGAGCAACATCATTATCCAATATAGTGCAGTAGTGAATCGACAATTGAGTGTCGCCTTACAGAGCTCCTTTTTCAATAGGTAAGGTGAGAAGTCGTAGAAAAGTCGTATTTCTGTGCCGTAATTCTGACAGCAGTCACCTCGTTTGCATGTAGTACCGGTCTATACTAACGAGGAGTATATCTCATTCCTCACACAGTTCAATGATGGTCTGAAAGTGGTTCATGCACCAGAATCCATTATGAATCCTGCTTGCTAACTGATTGCATCTCATTCAAGGTCTCCGGTTTAGGAAAAAGTAGATTTTTGTGAAGAACGTGTAGAGTACACTACAAGCATATCAAACGACATTTGCTAAGATTCACACTTTCACCTTTCTTAGAAGAGATGAGTGTGCTCGAGGTCCTTCACTGGACCAAAATTTATCTTTTTGAAAGTACGATATTACATGTCTTACAAAAAGTACATGCAGTTTGTAGCTACCAACGTTGAGCCAAGCGCTTGTGAATGTTATTAGATCCTGGAGCTGCACTTTTTCCATGCTATTATAAAACCTTGAAGATGAGAAGAAAAGCTTAAAAAACTAATCTTTATTTAAAGCTTAGTAGGTTGCTATCTTTTCCCGATCGATTGTTCTTCTTTCCGGTCGATGGGTTTTCGCGGTTGCTTGTAGGTGACGTTTCGGCGAATACGTCTTCTTCAAAACCTGAACGTACTATTCGTTGTAGCTTTATTTGTATGACTATATACTGTGAGATAAAAAAAGAAAATAAATTGAAAGTCTAGGATGTTGATAAGCGATAACTGATTCAGGGAAAACCACTCACCGTACAATCTAGTCCAGGGAGCCTATGTTATTAGCTCCAGGGTGACGTATGAACCCGCCCCCCATGTCACTAGCTCAAATCATGGATTGGTGTCAGCTGAGACCCACGCTAGAAAATCAATCTGAGATAAGGTGCCATATGGTTGGTTATGTTGAGGCACTCTCCTCTATTTGTTCATTTGCGAGTTTCTAGAATTTATCCAGAAAGCTTCAAGGATCTTTCGCGCCGATGTTTCTGGTTCGTGCCCTAGGATTTTGACTACTACCTCGAAGTCGTCATCGTTGTGTCCTTGCATCCCGTGTGCACCTAGAGGTTTACTCGGGTCTTCATTTGTTCTTCCGTCTAAGTGTTCTTAAATGAGGATGTGAAGTGGTCTGCCTGTTTCGCCAATATATTTCGCCACCACATGTCTTACAAGAGATAAGGTATACTGTACCTACGCTCATGCAATCGCCGTCTCTACCGTTTAGACAAATAACGCAGTCCTTTGTATTACATAGACGGTCATAAAAGCAGTTTCGAGCTCAATGACGACGCAGTGTTTTAGGCGGAATTTATACAATTCCTACAGATTCTTCTAGACCACTGTTTTTCAGACACTTCCGATAGCTGTACTGTTTCGTCTGTTATGAAAGGTAGTTTAAGAGGTACCTTGTTGTTTAGTTGTGGCGCTTTGTCGTTCCCATTGCGAGGCTTTTCGCTCCTTTTGGGCTTAACGTTAGTTGTAGTTCTTTCTTTGTACCCGTTGGAAATGGCTATTTTTCGCGCTAAGTCTAGTGATTCCCTTCTTTCATCGTTTCCCGTACAAACATTTACAGCTGTTCGGTGCATATTTCGGATATGTGCTTTTTAGTATGTGAGGTATGAGAAGAAAGGTAATGTAAAAGCGCTTACTTGGGTCTTTATTTGTTTTTCCGTCTTGGTGTTCTTCGATGCGGATGTGAAGTGGTCTGCTTTCATGACAAAAGTAGAAGCTCCAGTTCTCCATCGGCGTCCAATACTCTACTGTCGATATATAGACGATTGCTTTATCATCTGCTCTACACAAGAGGAGATGGATAGATGCTTGGAAATTCTGAACGGACAGTCAGAGCTAATTAAGTTGACGGGAGAACAGCAAGATTCAGAGAGTTGGCTTTCGTTTTTGAACGTTCAAGTTCAACTTAATGAAAGTGGCTGCAAAACAAAATGGTACCGCAAGCCTAGTAACAAAAACATCTTGGTACATTACCTTTTTTCTCATCCCTCACATACTAAAAGAGCACTTATAAGATTTATGTATCGAACAGCTGTAAGCGCTTGTACGGGGATGATGAAAGAAGGGATTCACTAGACTTAGCGCGAAAAATAGCCATTTGTAATGGGTACAAAGAAAGAACTACAACTAACGTTAGGCCCAAAAGGAGCGAAAAGCCACGCGATGGGAATGACAGGGCGTCACACCTAAACAAGAGGTACCCTCTTATACTACCTTTCATAACAGACGGAGTCAGTACCGCTATTAGAAAGTGTCTAAAAACAATGATCTAGAAGATTCTGTAGGAATTGTAGAAATTCCGCCTAAAGCACTGCGTCGTCAATTAGTTCGAAACCGCTTGTATGACCGTCTATGTAGTACAAAGGACTGCGTTATTTGTCTCAACGGTAGAGACGGCGATTGCATGAGCGTAGGTACAGTATACCTTATCTCTTGTAAGACATGTGGTGGCGAAAATATTGGAGAAACAGGCAGACCACTTCACATCCTCATTTAAGAACACTTAGACGGAAGAACAAATGAAGACCCGAGTAAAACTCTAGGTGCACACGGGATGCAAAGACACAACGATGACGACTTCGAGGTAGTAGTCAAAATCCTAGGGCACGAACCAGAAACATCGGCGCGAAAGATCCTTGAAGCTTTCTGGATAAATTCTAGAAACCCGCAAATGGACAAAAAGGAGGAGTGCCTTCACATAACCAACCACATGGCACCTTATCTCAGATTGCTTTTCTAGCATGGGTCTCAGCTGACACCTATACATAATTTGACCTAGTGACACGAGGGCGAGAAACGAAGCGGTGAGTTCGCGAGTACGAGTAAATTGTCTAATCATATGTAAAGCTTACGGCTACAAATCAACAAAACGGGAATACCACTCTGCATTCGTATAAAAGAGCACCTAGACGGGAAATCAGAGCTAAATCGAATACCCAACTAGGCTCACATAGGACACGGACACATCACGAAGAGGTTTTCTAAGTTAAAGTCACCTTCTCCCAATAGGGACATAAGAGTTCAGCGCCTAAGGTTTTGGAAGCATTCTGGATCATCATCATCATTCCAAACATGAACCTCGGCTAGAAGTGACTCACAATCACACATAATGTGACATGTTGTATGTGACTGTAGCATGATGTGAGAGGCTGATTCGCTATCCATGTGATCTCTGCACAGCTGGCTTTTCGGACAACTCAGTGAACTACTCATAAAGATTCTCATGAGAGCGTTGATATTTATTCGAAAGTTTGAATCTCTGGCTAGCACCCTGCGTGAAAAAAGGCTTGTGATAGCGCTGAAGCATTCAGAGTAAATGTATGTTATACCCCACTGCGCGCCTTGATTTCATCACGTGAAATTTGCTGGAAACACGTAAAGCATATGAACGTTCAAAAAAGATCTTGTAGCATCTGAGTCAGTCGTTTGATCTGGAGTTTCTACTAAAGAGGAGAAAAGAATTCTCAGTTGATCAACAGTTGCACTCCACGTGTCTAATTCATCGAGGCATCTATCCCAGAAAAAGAGCACTGCGTTGGAATGATTGAAACTGTCTGTATCGATTATTCAAAAAACAGTCTAAAGAGAGAGTGCTGTTCGGTGAGATGTAAAGAGAAATGATTATTTTCTCTTACAGTGCCAACAAAGGGCTTTTCCAAGAAGCCATTTTTAGAATCCATCGAGCCAAGTGTTATCGAAATAGCACTAACAATCTAAAGAAGAAGTCAAAAATCAGCTATGTAGGGCGCTAGCCAGAGATTTAAGCTTTTGATAACTGTTAGTACTTCTCTCAAAGGCATTTATCTAACGAAACAATAAGTCCGAAAAAAGTTTCCTTCTAATTCAGTAGATCCAAATATTCTTTTCATCACTGTCTCATTATTTCCATATGGTGACACTATTACAGTCTTTCACGTTGGAAAAGACCGGCATCTTCATGACAGAAATTCTAACCAATTCTTCGTTACGCTGGTGACGCCGTTAATTTCGAGGTGAGCAATTGGAGCGGCGATGATACTCAGTGAATCGAAACCCCTTGCTCAAACATGTGATTTAACTCATATTACTTGCTGCGTTGCAGAGAAAGATCTTTCCAGGATATAAGCACAGCAATAGAGTCAGAAACGATTACCCTACGAATTATCACCAATGATCGTAATAAAGAACACAGTCCCGCGAGAACTATGCGCGTCTGCAACGCAAGAAATCTCCTTCTGTAGCAACGTCAAAGAGAGACTTTTCGCAAACCTGCGACGTGGAACTGTAACCTCAAGTCTCAGCTTTCTAGTAGCTACTAATACTCCTATGAAAAATCACTCTCTGGCAAATGAGATCGGTTTTTCATTTGTTTTTTCATAAATGAGTAGTAGTAAATTATCTATTCAATAATCAGCAACACAATGACATGATACAACAGCAAATTTTCTGAAATTTACTAGCGGTGAGCAATTCAGAATCGAAATCAAGAGGAAATCAATAGTCACGTGGCAGCCAAAGCACTTTTCACAGTCATAACGAATAATACCTCTCACCTACAGCCTTACGCAATATACAATGCCATTGCAGAATTTAAATTTCGCGACGTACAAATTAGACAATATATCATCTACAAGAGTGCCAAAGGTGAAGAGTAACATTTTCTTAGCTATGAACTGACCAATGAATACGATAGATGTCACCTTTGAATTCGTGTGCTAATTAGATTTTAGAAGATCTACACATTTACGGTGTTGTTCACTTCAATTTTTTCAGTCATTCAATGGAAATCAGCCACACAGAGTCACGCATGGATCAGAAATGTGCATGGCTGCGGTCAGAAGAGATCCGCATGAGGTATGCCGTGAGGTGAGGCGTCATCACAACACGTTTCTCCTTGCAGCTTAACGCTGTAGTTTTGAAATTTCTTAAAAATCTTTGACAGTGTTTCGCGCACATATTTTGACTTTTAGTGAGGGGAAAATGATTTTTGCATTCAAACCCTCTCCATTATGTTTTATTGTTCTTCTCGCCTCCAGTGTACTGATTTGTTTAATTTTGGTTTTGTATACTAGGTCATGGCTCAAACAAATGCAGTGATTTCCCGGTTTCTCTTGTGTGTTCATCCCTTCATGCATCCAGGAGGCCAGGTATATCCTTTTCACTTATGCACTCGCTGTTCCTACCGCAAGGACCAGTTATGTGGTTCCGCGTTTTTATAAACTATTTCGTACTAGTGAGAATCAACATGCAGACGCTTCAAATCATTCGATGACACTTAAATGACTGTTAGTGACCTTTAAAAATGTGCTCATTTTGAGCTGCGCTTTATATTTGTGTTTTCAATAGAAATAAAGTGGGATGTGTGGAAAATCTGTTTTATAAGACTAATCGCTTGGAGGCGTAGTTCTTCTCTTACATATGATTTGCGGAACTGCATTCTTCTGTCTTTTTCGATTACCGGAGGGGCACCTTTCAAGGACCTCTTTTGCTCGTTGGTGACTTTTCAGGGCACTAATAAAATCATTCAAAAACTCAAATCTAGAAAAAGTTCGAAAAACTTACTTACTTTTTGGAAACAATTTCTCGGAAAGCGCTGTTCTTCCCAAAATAAAAAGCTGTTTCACTATCGCCGAGCATTATCACGTATATAACTTGCAAGACAAAGCTTTTGGTCCAATTGCAAGTGCACAATCTATAGTGTGAGTTCCGTAGATTTTAGAAGTGCAATTTATCCAGGGAGTCTTTTAAGGCTTTGTAACAATGTATATGAATTTGTGTTATACACACACGTATTTCTCGCAAGATAAAGCTACTTCCTAATACTCTTAGTGACCACACGAGAGATAGCGTGAGATTTTGCAATTCCAAAACTATGAATTTCAGAAAAAGCCTTCTTATTGCACTGTATCGCCCGGTAAACACTTTTTTGAAAACCAAATCCAATTTCAGAACTATCCTTTTAGGCTATCAAATAATCTCTGGTAGAAAGATCCTTAAATCCCTGCTGTACAAAAGTGTGCGCCAGATGTGAAACGTAATTTTATTTTTTGCTTCTACAGTGTGCCAAAAAGTGCGGATGCTACAATGTTCATCAATTTTACATTTCAGTTTTGCTTATTTTTCAGCTTCTTCGCGTGGCATATTGTGTACTTCATCAGTCTTTGCACAAGCGCAATGGGAAAGCGAAAATTCGCTCCATCTGCATTGGACTTTGAACGAAATGTGGTCTATAGGTGAACATAGCCCTTTTGCTTGTTCTATAGATTTGGAAATCTCTCTCAGTGCATTAATAATATCATAAACTGTGCGAATCAGTTATTTCCAGATATAGAGCACCACTTCTGCTTTGTCTCTTTTTGTCACTTAGTGGCCCACTGAATGTTGCTACCTCCTGGCCCATGTAAGAGACCAAAAAAAGTAATGTAAAACGTGTATAAAGAGTATAGACGATTTTGATTACAAGACCGATTTGCGAGACCACTAGTTACAAACTGTTTCGTTCTGAACCATACTCAGAATAGAGCACTTCTCAGTGTTATACTCTATAGTATTTGATGATGCTTTCAGACATCCATTCTTATTTTGGATACGAATTCGTGCCTGACAACTGTTCCACAGTCAAGCGTCTCCGCTGTTTCGCCGTCATTAGTGCCGTTTCTTGTCCACTTGCTCCATATGATAGTGTTTGAGCGCCGTCAAAAAAGCTTTCGATTGACGCATAGAAGCGTTTTGAGCAACTATGGATGGATATTCCCAATAGGTTGGTAAAAACAGTGGATTGTACCGCCCGACTGATGAGACCATCAAGGTTGAAACAAGTGTATCGGGCTCTATAAGTCAACCCTTATAACAGTCAACATGACATGCGTGGCTCAAAAATGATCATCTGGCTTTTTTGGAGTCTCTTGCGAAGATTTCACCTTATGTGTTGATTTTTGCGAATCTTTTCATTGTTTTCAGTTGCAATCTAATTTATCCTTTTGGTATTTTTCGCTTCTCCTGAGCTCGCAATGAGTTATCGATAGCAAACATCTCAGCAAATTCAACACTCTTTGGATTTTAAAAAAGCCTTTTTGGCACACTGTAGAAGCAAAGAATAAAATTGCGTTTTACATCTGGCGCGCAGTTTTTGTGCAACAGGGATTTGAGAATCTTTCCACCAGAGATTATTCGATAGCCTAAAAGGATAATTTTGAAATCAGCTTACTTGCTAAAACTTTCAACTCAACCATAGTGAATTGTATGTAATAGATTAGGTGTTTTGATATTGTCTAATTTTGGTGTATGATCTAAATTTGAAATTTGAACGCGAAATGTGATTTGACAGAAACAGATTGTAGAGATTTATGGAAGCCGTAGCACACGACGAGTGAAATAGTAAAAAAAAATTAACTTTACCCGTTTTATACCTTTCCTTCGAGTGCTTTATTAAGACCACGCTCAAATTTCAATAGATCCTTTCACTATTATTTGAGCCAACATGTCATGTGGTCTGGTAAAGGCTCTTGTACAGCCAGAGACACGTGTTTCGTCCTTACAGACTCATCAGCCGGGCAGAACCCGTCGTCTGTCGATCTTTTCATAGTCAGTTCTCTCGGGAGCGTCACACTCCTTATATACAGTTATCGACGACCTACGCTTTACACTCTTTGTCAGGTGAAACATTCACCGAACACAGAGTGTTTTCGCACTCGATTGCTAGCTGGCTGGTATTTTATCATATTATACCTTTCCTTCGAGTGCTTTATTAAGACCACGCTCAAATTTCAATAGATCCTTTCATTATTATTTGAGCCAACATGTCATGTGGTCTGGTAAAAGGTATAATATGGTCATGTGGTCTGGTAAAAGGTATAATATGACCCGTTTTTTTTGAAAGTAGTGAATGTCTTCTGTAGTCAGTGTTTAATTTTGCCCATTGCACTGGTACATATATTTTCGTTCAAGTTTACATCATATGGATGGTAGAGTGGTGGCTCAGCTATCTTTATTCCAGTGAAATCTTCATCGTTGTGCTACTGACACACGTCTTGTCGAGTCCCGCTTGACGCAGAAGTGTTGGATATCACTCTTCATTACGGACTATATCTTTCTAAGTCTTTGCATATGCTTTGACACTGAAAGAGTGCTTACCAAATTTATTAACGGAAGTAATCTCAGGTCGTTCCATAAGTCTAGCAGTGGAGAAGTAGACACCGAACTTATTAGTTAGCAGTAATTAGAACTGCATAATTTTAGCTTTTCTAATTTGCACATTTCTTGCAGATATTCTGGACAACCAGCCTCTAGTGGAATTAAGATGGAGCTGCCGTGAAAACAAGTTTGCCTACCACGCATGCATGAATGACACGTAGGTGAAAGTGCTAACGAAATATTGCAAAGTCATGTTCAAAAATCAAAAAAAGGCATGGTTTTTCTTCACATAACATTTTATCTGATCCTTAACACAACTTAATTTTTACTGCGCGGATCCCAGTACTACCAGCAATCAAATCCTTTTTTCGTCTTCTTGAATGTTATAACAGTGATGTAGAGTGATGTGCAAGAACTTTTGATGTCAGGTATTGTCAGGTGAGACATGAATCCACATTTGATCCCATGGGGGGCACGCGCTCAACCCTTACATTACCGACGCGCCTTTTGGCATCATTCTTTCTACGCTGCAACGGATCTATGTGTCGGTAACTAACCGTCAATTGTATGGAAACGGGTAGTTGCTATCGACATTGAACCCACTCACGCTGACAGGGATTGGGTATTAAATGATCACCCAGAATTCCTAACTAAACCACTCCTAAAGGTGGTGTGATGTATTAAATGTATTCATCGATGTAAAGTGGTTCGAAGCGTTTGCGTTAGGTGAGTATTGCACCCACATTTCACCTTATACAGGTGATCATTAAAGTACACATGCCTTAACCGTTGCTCTAAACGTAACTTTTTGGCTGCGATACCTTTGAATCTTTGTAATATCTTACTTGGCAGAGACACCCTCACAATTATGAGCTCCCACGGTTGTTTTTCTCTTGATCAGTTCTAATTGAGGAATGTGGCACGAAGCTGTCTTTGTACGTAGTCCTGCTCTTGTATAATCTCGTCATCCAGCGAATGTTGTCCATGCACCATAACCATGTCTGTTCATGTGAGTATGATTTTAATTACTGATGCCGTTGAGTTCTGCCTTTTTGTACAACGGTGTTGTTGTACAAAGGCATGCATGGCTGAGCTTTGCATTGATGAGGAATGGCAAATGTTCTACAAGTGCTGAAGTTTTATCCTCTTTAGGTGGAATCTTCACCAGCATCGTACCATGTCGGAATTTGGTTGGATGAATCATAACGATATGATGTCCATCCCATTTCATTAGACACGAAACCTGCTCGTGGAGACGATAGATCCACATGAATGAATGTGTGAAGGCAATCAGAGGAGGTTCGTGCATTACGGATCGACATGAGCAAAGAGTCCTCTCTCTCTGGGTCTACGGAACTAGTAGAAATTTTTGATTCACGTTCATCCTTCTAGCCTCCACTTAGGGAGATGCCACATAGCCGTGTCGAATCTGGTTAGTAATCCCTCGGCGAGATAACGAAGCTACGGTGCGCACTAATCCATTTCACTCTCTTCTGTGAAACAAATCGCTTTTGTTTGGATCTTTAGCAGTTTTCACATCTTCAGTTACCTCCACTCATCGGTCATTTCCAGTAATTACTAACAATATTCTTATCACGTTATAATTTTCCAAAACGCCTGTATACAAAGGAAACCTCAAAGTATTTTTGTTGTAACACTGATTCACACAACAATAAGCCAGATCTAATTTTGATTTAATGCATTGAAGTCGTTATATCAATAGAGACTTACTTAAGTTTTCAAAAAGTAGGCATTGAAGAAAGAAGCTGACTAGAAACTGCTAGTTGCTGTGACTCTGAGTATTGAACACTTGAGTTATTGTAAACTATATGAGAAAATAATTGTCAATTCTTTTTTCTGCAACTGGTCGTAAGAACATCAATCGCCAATTTTAGAGGATATTTCTGAACTCCTATAATCCATTTCAAACTCGACTTTATTAGCACAAACAGTTGGCAGTGCATCGATATTTTCATACAAGATACAGATTTACTTAGTCCAACATTTCGTATCAACCTCCTAAAAAGACGAAAGATTTTGAGTATTATCACACGCGTTATTACGAGGAACTTCTTTTTTCGGTTTATTTTTGGGGCTTTACTATGTATTCAAAAGGCTTCCAGAGTCTTACGCGCAAATATTTTTGATTCCTGTGCAAGGACCGTGAATTTAACGTTAAAATCTGCTCCACTGTGCTTTGTTCCCTATGCTTGCCTAGTGGGGATTTGGGTCGAAGACTGTAAAGTTTCCCCAAATGGTAGAGACGGCGATTGCATGAGATGTGTTACTATTTACCTGATCTCTTGCGACGTATGCGGGGATGAGTGCGTTGGAGAAACGACTGGACCACTCTGCATCCAAGTAAAAGAGCACATAGCTGGGAAACTTACTATCGGCCCAAAATCTCCACTAATCACGCATAAGGAACAAAAGCACAAAGGGGCAGATTTTGACGTTAAAACGGTCCTTGAACAGGAATCAAAACATCCGCCTGTAAGACTTTGGAAGCCTTTTGGATACATAGCAAAGGCTCAAAAATGAACCGCAAAGAGGAGTGCCTCTCAATGACGCGTGACCCCATACCATATCTCAGGCTAATCCTCCCGGCCTGTGCCAGGTACAATCTCACTTACCCACTGACTCTAAGTGGCAGGTCTTCAGTAAATAATTGAGAAACCTTGAACATCTAAACGATAAGTGTGTTTTTGTATTGAACTTTTTCCTATGCGATCCAAAAATTCGTTTCCTACGTTCTCTGCTAAGTATATGGAGACTTTTGACTGAATGATTTACGAATCAACTTGACCTTTCCAGGTTCTGAAGATAGCGAACCTTGCCGAAACGTAAGGCACCACGATTGCTGTACTATTTATGTTGTATTTATGCCTCACTGTATTGTACTGCATTGCTAGTATTCAATAAATACTATATTTAACACTTTGGAACTGCGGAACAGAAGTGCTACTGAAATATACCTACTATGCCGAGGTTAAGCGATAGTCGCTCTTGGAAATTGCTTCAAGGTAATCATTACTACCAGTGAGCAAATTTGAGCACCACCTGCGCTCTGTTCGCTTTCTGTCGTCAGTCGTTTGTAGAGTTGTCCGAATAATCCGCGTAGATGCTTCTCTTCTTGAGAAATTTGTTTTTTTTTCAACGCCATTGAACGCCTGCTTATCAACTGACTATGAAATGTGAGGTAACCAAACTAGGATTTCCTCACGTATATCAAAGAGTGCGATGTGCTCAAACAAATCTGATATTTTCAACTTAAAAGGAATGGGGGCTTAATGAGCAGGGAACGGTAACAAACTAGCATTGTCTTTGTGATAGCGAACACCACTAGCGCTTTATCATCTTCCCCTTGTAGTATAGATAAGATATGAAGTGCTTAGCGCTGCATCATGTTACCTCTGTCTCTGATAAAGGTAACCTCATTGACATTCTCTATGTATAAACTTGTTTAGTGTGCTTTCTCTCCACTCTTAGTGTCTTTAAAGAAACAAATGACCTTATTCGGGTGTACTAAATTCTTCCATATAACAATATTCCCTGCCATTAAAACTGATATCAATGACGAAAACCGTTGAAACCTTTCGTGTATTGCTCCTTTGGGTACACTTTGAAGGCTGTAATACTTTTTAGACATTTCAAGCACTAAGTAATGCTTGTGTCCAAATTTGAGCTCGTGAAGCAATCTA
>JAHQIW010000017.1:0-125867 GCA_019055375.1 Parelaphostrongylus tenuis | reverse complement strand
GTCTCATGCCGCTTTCGTCCATGTATTTACTGCTACAACCACGTGGGAAGGCTTTCCAGAAAACTCAACACAGATTTTGAATGCGCAACTCGAACTCCTCATACAACGTCGAGGAGCAATGAAAATGTCAAGTGTTTCGCCCCATACGGACTCGTCAGTCCGGCAGAACCTAGCGTCTTTCGATCTATTCATTAGTCAGTTCTCTCGGCAGCCTGCTCTCCTTACAGAGAGGTATCGAAGATGAGCGCTTTACACTCTATGTTAAGTGAAAATCTCACCTAACACAAGGTGTCGTACACTCGATTTCTCTTTGGTTAGTTTTTTTTTAATCATATCATACCTTTATTTCGAGTGTTTGGATGACATGTTGGCTCAAATGATAATGAAAGGATCTTTTGAAAGCCGAAAAGTATTTCATTTGAGTGAGAGGGTGGCAATGAGGCAGTAAATGCTTGCAGGTCTTGTTGTTGCTTTGCTTTTCAAAGTGAAAGCACCAGTAATAGATTTCAGGTCAAACCACTAAAGTAGGTTTCAATGATTGTTTTATCATCTGCTTCACGCAAAAGGAGATGTTTTAAGCTGCGTACGGAAAGTCATAAAGGATAAAGGAAAGGATAGAGCTCTCGACATTGACCAATCCCTGAGGGATGCGCCATGCATTCGTCTTAAAAATTCATAACTTTGCTCGAGGTGATTGAATGCACATCTGACCTTGACAATGACTCGCGGTGGCCTTCCGTTGTACCGAGTCAGTGCTGCTTATCCTCCCAAATAAGTCTCAGACGTATGGTACAAATTTATCAACCCCAGAGGGATAAATGGCTTGGTGAGCTATGAGCGCGATATGGTACCATTGACCTCGCGTGTGACGCAGCTCATCTGCGCCACATGCTCTCATCATACGAAATTCATGACAGAATAAGATTAGCCGGAAGAGACGTAAGCGAACTGACTTTCATTTTTTAATGTTCAAGTTCGCATATTCAAGTGCGCAAACAACGCAATATGATATTGAAAGATATTTAAAGAGAACCGAGCGGTTTTTTGCTCTCTCCCCCATTAGAAAGCGCGTGTTTGTAATGGAAAAATGTCTCAGACAGTCTTCGTTGCGTGCACGGAAGGGACGTATAAGGAGGCGTCACAAAACTGAGTGCGAAAAATGGCCAATTCTTCCATCTATGATACTTTGACACCTTTTCAGGATAGGTTTAGAGGAGGGACTATGTTTCCAAACTGTCACTCTAATAAAATGAAGGTCACATTTAACCTACATTTTATTTTTAGCCAGATAATGGCTCCAAAACGCTGTTCAAAAGGAGCAAACATAAAGAATTTGTCAAAATATCTGAATTGCCCTCTGAACACTCTGAGGTGGCAGCTAGTTTTTTAACCTCTTGCATAACGTATAAGCACGATGCAGAATTACACGATGTTCCCTAAAAGGAAAGGCAATGATTGTATGATGCCAGGTATTCATTTTTGAGCCACGCATGTGGTCTGTTATGGGGAAAATCTGTAGAGCTCGATACACGTGTCTCGACCTTGACAGTCTCATTAGTCGGTCTGTACCGTTCGTCTTTCACCAAACCTCTCGGGGTGCTCCAGTCCCATATCTTAAGAGTAGGGACGGCGAACAATTCACAACGGTCCATTAAGTGAAATTATCACTGATTGGGCAGTGTTCTACGCTTGGTTGCTCGTCGTCTACTCTTAGTATAGGACACTGGAGCACACTAGAGGTTGCCAAAAGGCGAAGCGTACCGCCCGACTGATGAGACTGTCAAAGTCGAAACACGTGTATTGGGCTCTATAAGTTTGCCCTATGACAGACCATGTGCGTGGCTCAAAAAATGATTGTACGGCATATTAAAATTTGAGCGTGGTCTTAAGAAAGCACTCTGACCGAAAGCTATGATAAAATGATTGCATGATTTCAGCTTCGGCTTACGTAACCTCTTGTAGGGGTCGTAACGGGACAAATGGATCGGCGAAGCGGCTGGACCACTCGGTACCTATAATTAAAGACCAACAGGCTCTGAACTAACAGTAGATATCCTATAGGGAGTGCTTGAAACAAAAGAAATCAACGGAGAAGATTTTGAAGTGAAAGTCACCATCGTCACGCAGAAATGTAGAACTTCAGCTCACTTGACTCTCACACATTCTGAACAATTTCTTTGTGAGCAAAATGAACGGTCAGACTAACACAATATTTCAGCGTGGTATGATAATGTGCGAGTTGTGCAACGGCAGTTCTTGTAAGCCGTGTATGTTGGTCTGCACCTGATACATTCAGTGTCAAGGAAAATCGAGTCTGTAGGAAAGTTTTTTTGTTACTTTTGTATAAAGGCATAACAATATTGACTTCGAAGCAATAGTTAAAATCTCATGGCACGAATCAAAAGCATCGGCGCAAAAGGTCCTCGAGTCTTTCTGGATAAATTCTAGAAACCCGGAAATGGACAAAAAGGGAGTGCTTTAATTTAACCAACCACACGGCACCTTACCTCATTTTGATTTTCTAATCTGGGGTATCAGCTGGCAGCAATCTTCGATTTGGCCTAGTGACATGGAGGTGTGTTCATGCGTGATCCTACGCAAAGAACATACGTAGTCTCTAGACTGGATGAGAAGGTGAGTGGTTTTTTCTGAAGTAGTCATCGCTTATTAACGCTTTAGATTTTTTAAACTAGAGCGCTGTAATAAGACCGTTCCAGAAGAATAATTACATCTGAAATCTTTTAAAGATTTAGGCACCTGAATGAACACTAAAGGTTTGCTGCAAAATCGTTGTTCAATTGAAAATCTCTTTAGAAAACTCCTGTCGGAGAATAGAAAGGGACCGCATAAAATCGAAGGAGATTACATATATGTTATGGAGAGCGTGATTTTGTATATATAATGTATATACAAGTCTGCGTCCTTTCGTGATGAACTGTGCGTTGACACATGTGATATCGCAAATTGACAAACTCGTGTGTAATACGACGCCACAGCACGAAGACAAGTGACCAGAGGGAGCCGTCGTCGTGAGCACAGTTCCGCGACACTTCGGCCGAGCTGAATTGCGTTGATGATAACAATAAAGGAGTGTCCAGTTTTGTAACGCCTTCTCGATATTTTTGTTCGGGAAGACAGCACTCAAAAATGGAACAGCCGCGAATTGTAGAGCTCTCCATATACGTTCATAACACTAATTCCAACTGGGTGAGGCTGACAAACTTCTGAATTGGCTATGGATGAGAATGATGAATACGAAATATGTGGATTACAGACCACATCTACGAATTTTTTTTTTGTAAAAAGAGTTGATATCACCTAAGCACCTGCACTCAGTCGAACTATTCGGTGCTAACGATTCGGCATTGTCAGATGTGATAAGCCTTTTTCGAGTTGAACAGTGACATTATTTTGACGGCACTGCATTAACCGCAATGGTGATGACATACGACCAAAACTTGAAACCTGAGGTGGCTTTAAACACGAATTATCATTTCTCAGAGCTCACTAGATTCCTCATAAACTAAACTAAATGCCCACGAAGTTTTCGCTTTACCTTCTTCTCAGCTGTCTGATCACTCCCAACGTCACAATATGAGCGATGGACAGAGCTATCGTGTGGATATTGTAAGCGATAGCGATGCTTATGTATATGTTTCGGTTCCATAAGTTTTGGCAGTAAAACTATTAACACCAAATTTATTGACCAGGAGTGGATGAAGTTACATGACTCTGCAATCGTTTGGTTGCGCATTCTTTTGTAAACATTTTATTAAACAGTTTGTCTGTACTTGCAATAAGATGGAATTGCCGTGGGAACATGTTCGCCTGTTACTCATATACGAATGGCGCATAGAGAAAACACTAGTGACAGCGCGCGATTGATGGAGCTTACTGTGAACGACACATGGGCGACTGATCAGCCAGAGTGTTTTCTCCAGCTTTGCACTTCGCGAATCACTCCCTGGCCATCTTTTTTGGAATCGTATCATCATCCCAAGCTCCATTAATCATGGGCGCCACTTCACTGGCATTTTCCCTAAGTGCCATTCGTGCTTAATTAGCAAACGGCAAACATTTGTTTCCACGACAGCTTTATCTTGAGGCAAGCATAGACAAGTGCAATTAGTCGCCACCAAAATCATGCAATTTTGAGTATATGTCACATTGGCGCGATTCTGGTGTAAAATCTCAATGGGACTTGACAACATCTGTGGAAAAGTGTAAATGTATACTGAGCGGGGAACGTATATATGCTATTGCGGACGGCGCCATTTTCCGGTTGGCAGGAGATTGGACGGCCACGAAGAGATGCTGCCGACAGTGCACTCTGATGTTAGTGTGGTAATTTTCTAGTGAAATTTATATTTTTTTATACTTTCCTTCGAGTGCTTTATTAAGACCACGCTCAAATTTCAATAGATCCTTTCATTGAACTGACTATGAAAAGATCGACAGACGACGGGTTCTGCCCGGCTGATGAGTCTGTAAGGACGAAACACGTGTCTCGGGCTATACAAGAGCCTTTACCAGACCACATGACATGTTGGCTCAAATAATAATGAAAGGATTTATATTTTTTTTTCCAATAAATGGATCTGTGACAGTAAAGAGTCAAATATGATAGAACAGACTTCATTAAGGTTATTTTTATGGAAAATAACTCATTTACTCCATTTGTAATCCACACTTTGAACAAAAAACTCAAGTACTTGTTTGATTATTTACTGTCGTAGGAACCCTATTTACTGGCGAAAAAAGTATAGATTTCACTAGAAAACTACCACACTAACATCAGAGTGCGCCTTGGTAGCCTCTTTCGTAGCCGTCCAACCTCCTGCAAACCAAAAATGGCGCCGCCCGCAAAAGCATTTACCTTTGCCATAAGTATATATTTATGCACTATTCCAAAATGTTGTCAAGTCTCACTGAGATTCACACCAGAATCGCGCCAACGTGGCATATACTTACGGCCAAGAATACTTTGATGTTTTCTTGAAGGCAAATGAGAGCTATTCCAAATTGAAAAATGCACATTACTCTTTGTGTGATTCTAGTTCAACAATGAAAGAGGAAGAAAACGGTGTGCGCATGAACAATTATTTTTAAATGTGATTTCGACTATAGCTCCAGGTGTCTTAGGAAAAGTTTTGACAGCACTTGACTGATTAAATTGCAGTCAACATGACCGTTCCAAGCGCTCCAGGAAATGTTATGTAATTCAACATTGTTTATAGACTATCATGCAAACGACTATAAACTGGCTTGGATCTTAGAGAGCTTGCTGGTTGGATTTTGGATTTTTTTTTGGATTTTGGATTTTTTTTTTGGATTTTGATTTTTTATTTGAATTTTGGATTTATTTTGGATTTTTTTAAATTTTGGATTTTGAATTTTTTTTGGATTTCTTTTTTGGATTTTTTTTTGGATTTTTTTTTATTTTATTTTGTTTTTTTTTGGGGGGGGGATTTTGAATTTTGGATTTTTTTTTTGGGTTTTTGGGAGCTTCGAGAAATGATAATTGAGCAACATTTTTGCAATAAACCTTTAGTGATCATTCATCAAATCTCTGAGAATTTTTAAATGCAATTGTTTTTTGGAAAGGTTTTAATACAATGTCATTGTTTCACATTATTACAATGTCGTTACCTGTGTTCCATCTCGTTGCAGGCTTTTCGCGTATTTGCGCGTTATGGCTCGTATTCTTCTCAGAACGAGACTATTGCCGTAGAACGCCAAAAAACGGATCAACAGTTTGAATCCTAAAGAGTTCAAAAATTTGCTTTCTTTTCAAAAAAGGCTCTTTTACAGCGCTATAGCAGAAATCTCTTCTCAACAGATAGCAGATCTATGGCAGAAATCTCATATATTCTCACCCGAAATCCTTTCCTCTCGCTTAATCACCCTTATACTCCAGCTAAGGAGCAAAACAAACTTCAGTATAATAAAACTGTTGGTCATTGCCCATTCAGCAGATAAATGCGAATTAGATCCGTTTTAATGTCAGATGGAAGAAGTTACAAATTTTTTGCCGGAAACATCTACGACAAAATGACGAAGGCCAACGAGAGCTAATACAGGATGGGAGAGTTTGGATTAGGAGAATGAAGTGAAAATGGGAAGGTCTCGAAAAACTCCTCTTTGCAACAAGTTTCTTCCATGAAAATTCACTTTTACAAAAGAAAGAACAAGCCGCTGGAAATAGATGTCTCTTAAGACACAACGCTTGCGCGAATCAAGTGTATATTAACGAACTGAATATGTCTTCTACTTGACACATCCCTAATCCAATCATTCTGTACTGGGTTCGATCACCGCCTCCTTCGCGCGAAGATACGACTCAGCTGTAAGCTGGAAAAAAAATTCACTTCATCGACCAAGAAGAAGTCGCCAGGCTGCTTACGTCAAAAAACCGTTCAAACAAATTACCATCCAACCATGTCTGGAAGGTTGACCCCTATGGGACCATGGGTACCAATATTGGTACAAGACTGTATGAAGGCCTTTCACGCTGTACAAAAGTTTTCTCCCAAGCATTTTCTAATCATTCGAAAGCTCAAATCTCTGCAATATTATGGCCTGCAGTTTTTACTGGGTATTGAAGAAAGTTCCTATCGTATGATAAAACATTCAAAACTTATGCATATATTCAGACAACAAAACAACAACAACTATTCTTCAAAATACAGGCAATCATTATCCACCACTTTTTGCCGTCTGTCCGCCACGTTTCGGATCTGATCAAAGTACCACTCATTCTGCTTTGAATCAAAAAACTCTTGACATGCTTCTTCAACTTCATCGAAAGATTTGAATCGACGACCTTCCAAAAAGTGTTGCATCGATCAGAAAAGGCCGTAATCAAATGGAACAACGTCCGGACTATAAAGTGGATGCAGTAAAATCTCAACTCCGTCCAATTCTTCAGACTTTGCCTTGACCTTTTTGGCTGTGTGGCTGTGTTGGATGTGTTTTTGGCAAGATTTGAATCAAATTTGTACTCGTAAAGCATCAACAAACGTTTTCGCTTTCTGAAAAATTCCATTCTGCAGCGGATATAGACAAAGTATATATTAATAGATGCGGAAGACGTAGATCTTTCAGATGATGTGAAAATCACCTACGATTCAAGCGATAAACAACAGTTTTATCCAAACGATGGAAATTTTCTTTCCATAAAATTGTCCGTTATCAATTTCATGCCATAGCAGGATGTTCTAGTATTCCCATACTCATTTATCACGGCTGCAAGCGGAACACGATATTCGCACAAGTTCCGACGGCATTTCTTTAGACAAGATCATTTTTCCCAAGACCGACTATCTATTAACCTCGGCATAGTTTGAATAAATGAATAGTTTCTTCTGTTTAGCCGTTTCGAGGTGTTATTGATTCTATTTATTGAATATTAGCGAAGCATACAACAATACAGTCAGTAATGCAGCTTGAATACGCAATATTCGAGGTGGCTAACGTTTCGGCGGGTCGCCTTAGTCAGAGCCTGGAAAGATTACATTGATCCACAATCCACTAAGCCAAACACCTCCATAACCCTAGCAGAAAACGTTAGAGATGTGTTTTGGATCGCATAGTAAAAGCTTCATTTTAAAACACTCACCGTTTTTGATATTTGGGTCTATCAATTATTAATTGAAAGACCAGCCGCTTAAGGTCAGTGCATCAGTGGGCTGTGCCTAACTCGGGCCGGAAAAATCAGCCTGAGGTATGGTTCGAGGTCACGCGTGATTACGAGGCACTCCTCTTTTCGGTTCATTTTCGAGCCTTTGTTATGTATCCAAAAGGCTTCTAATGTTTTACGCGCAGATGTTCTTGATTCCTGTGCGAGGATCGTGAATTTGACGCCGAACATTACTCCTGCATGTTTTTGGTCCCTATGCGTGCCTAGTGGAGTTTTTGAATCACAGTTGCGTAACCCAGCTAGGTGCTCTTTTACACGGAGGAATAGTGGTCTACCCGTTTCGGCAATGTACTCATCGCCGCATGTCTCGCAAGAGAGTAGGTAAATTATACCCGATCTCATACAGTCGCCGTCTCTGCCGTTCGGACAAACTTTGCAATCATCGGTTTCGCAGAGGCGGTCATACAATCGCTTGCGGACTAACTGACGCTTTAGTGTTCTTGGGGTATTTCAACTATTGCTACCGAATTATCCAAACCTGCTCTTTTTAGGCATCGTTTAATAGCTGTACTTATTTCGTTAGAGATAAAAGGCAGGAGGAAAGGAACCTTATTTTCGCCAGACTTATCGTTTGGGAGCATAGAATTTCCTCTAAATCTAACCTGAGAAGCTCCTACCGCATTGTAGCCATTAAGATGGCTAATTTTCGCGCCAAGCTTAAGGATTCTACCTTGTGTTCTTTCCCTGTGCACACATTTGATGCTGTTCGGAACATATTCTTGAGTAGTGCGCGTTTTATGTGTGAAGGATGGGCTGATAGGTAATGAACCAAGATGTTTTTGTTGCTTGGTTTACGGAACCATTTTGTATTGTAAAAGTTTTTGGACAGGTTGACCTGAGCGTTCAAAAAAGGGAGCCAATTTGCTTTCGGTTTCTCACGGGTGAACTTTATGTACTCTGACTGACTGTTCAGCAATTCAAAGCATTTGTCCATCTCCTCTTGGGTTGAGCAGACGACGAAGCAGTCATCTATGTATCTACAGTAGAGTACCGGCCGGAGTTCTCCATCTCCAAACAACGCGTACTTGATGGAATCTTTCGACGTGACAGCCCTTTATACAAACGTGTCGAATGATTCCGCAATGCAAGCCATATACGAGCTTTTAACAGAGCACGAAAAGACCACAAACATGTATGGCTTCTCCATTGGGCAGGTTATGGCTATCTTAAAAAAGTGCCTAAACTTTTCAATCTTTAGATGGTCCGGGAACTATTTTGCTCAAATCGGAGGTCTGGCAATGGGACAACGACTAGAGCCAACACTTGCTATAGCCTTTATGTCTAAAGTTGAGAGCACAATAATCGAACTCCGGCCGGTACCCTACTGTAGATACATAGATGACTGCTTCGTCGTCTGCTCAACCCAAGAGGAGATGGACAAATGCTTTGAATTGCTGAACAGTCAGTCAGAGTACATAAAGTTCACCCGTGAGAAACCGAAAGCAAATTGGCTCCCTTTTTGAACGCTCAGGTCAACCTGTCCAAAAACTTTTACAATACAAAATGGTTCCGTAAACCAAGCAACAAAAACATCTTGGTTCATTACCTATCAGCCCATCCTTCACACATAAAACGCGCACTACTCAAGAATATGTTCCGAACAGCATCAAATGTGTGCACAGGGAAAGAACACAAGGTAGAATCCTTAAGCTTGGCGCGAAAATTAGCCATCTTCAATGGCTACAATGCGGTAGGAGCTTCTCAGGTTAGATTTAGAGGAAATTTCTATGCTCCCAAACGATAAGTCTGGCGAAAATAAGGTTCCTTTCCTCCTGCCTTTTATCTCTAACGAAATAAGTACAGCTATTAAACGATGCCTAAAAAGAGCAGGTTTGGATAATTCGGTAGCAATAGTTGAAATACCCCAAGAACACTAAAGCGTCAGTTAGTCCGCAAGCGATTGTATGACCGCCTCTGCGAAACCGATGATTGCAAAGTTTGTCCGAACGGCAGAGACGGCGACTGTATGAGATCGGGTATAATTTACCTACTCTCTTGCGAGACATGCGGCGATGAGTACATTGCCGAAACGGGTAGACCACTATTCCTCCGTGTAAAAGAGCACCTAGCTGGGTTACGCAACTGTGATTCAAAAACTCCACTAGGCACGCATAGGGACCAAAAACATGCAGGAGTAATGTTCGGCGTCAAATTCACGATCCTCGCACAGGAATCAAGAACATCTGCGCGTAAAACATTAGAAGCCTTTTGGATACATAACAAAGGCTCGAAAATGAACCGAAAAGAGGAGTGCCTCGTAATCACGCGTGACCTCGAACCATACCTCAGGCTGATTTTTCCGGCCCGAGTTAGGCACAGCCCACTGATGCACTGACCTTAAGCGGCTGGTCTTCAATTAATAATTGATAGACCCAAATATCAAAAACGGTGAGTGTTTTAAAATGAAGCTTTTACTATGCGATCCAAAACACATCTCTAACGTTTTCTGCTAGGGTTATGGAGGTGTTTGGCTTAGTGGATTGTGGATCAATGTAATCTTTCCAGGCTCTGACTAAGGCGACCCGCCGAAACGTTAGCCACCTCGAATATTGCGTATTCAAGCTGCATTACTGACTGTATTGTTGTATGCTTCGCTAATATTCAATAAATAAATCAATAACACCTCGAAACGGCTAAACAGAAGAAACTATTCATTTATTCAAACTATGCCGAGGTTAATAGATAGTCGGTCTTGGGAAAAATGATCTAGTCTAAAGAAATGCCGTCGGAACTTGTGCGAATATCGTGTTCCGCTTGCAGCCGTGATAAATGAGTATGGGAATACTAGAACATCCTGCTATGGACATGAAATTGATAACGGACAATTTTATGGAAAGAAAATTTCCATCGTTTGGATAAAACTGTTGTTTATCGCTTGAATCGTAGGTGATTTTCACATCATCTGAAAGATCTACGTCTTCCGCATCTATTAATATATACTTTGTCTATATCCGCTGCAGAATGGAATTTTTCAGAGAGCGAAAACGTTTGTTGATGCTTTACGAGTACAAATTTGATTCAAATCTTGCCAAAAACACATCCAACACAGCCACACAGCCAAAAAGGTCAAGGCAAAGTCTGAAGAATTGGACGGAGTTGAGATTTTACTGCATCCACTCTATAGTCCGGACGTTGCTCCATCTGATTACGGCCTTCTCTGATCAATGCAACACTTTTTGGAAGGCCGTCGATTTGAATCTTTCGCTGAAGTTGATGAAGCATGTCAAGAGTTCTTGATTCAAAGCAGAAGGAGTGGTACTTCGAACAGGTCCGAAACCTGGTGGACCGACGGCGAAAAGTGGTAAATAATGATTGCCTGTATTATGAAAAATAGTTGTTGTTGCTTGTTGTCAGAACATATGTATAAATTTTGAATGTTTCATCGAAGGATGAAAACTTTCTTTTAAACCTAGTAAGAACAGTGGGCCATAATCGACGTGTTTTTCTAGCTGCAGATATGACATCCCACCTTTAGGGGTATAAAAATTCCAGACCACTGGAGGACTTTGTGTACAATCTTCCGCCGTAAAGATGGTGATTGAGAGGAACTCCGTAATTACTGTCCAACTTGCCTGTTGAGTGTGCTCTACATGCTCTTTGCCAAGATTATAATTCTGCGCATATCAAGAACTTTGAATAAGGCTCAGCCAATTGAACAAGCATTATTCTGTAAAGGATTCTGCGGCAAGAATCACATTAAAGCCACATCACGGGTTATTGAAGTCTGCCGGCAATATCACATGCCCTTGATTCTAACACTTGTCGACTATGAAAAAGTATTTGATAGCTTCAAAACGAATGCAGTCCTATCAGCGCTCGTCGATCAAGGAATGGATCCGCCCTATATAAGAGCTCTTGCCAGAGTGCTATCAAAACTTCACCAGGAAAATACAGTTTTTTCATCAACCTCTAACCATACCCATTGGTAGAGGGGTTCGACAGGGCGATACGATATCGCCAAAGCTGTTCACCGCCGTGCTGCAGTAAGTAATGAAGTCACTCGATTGGGGCGAGAACGGCATTAGTGTCGATGGAAAATTTCTGTCACATTTGTTGACTAATACTTCATACTCCCAGGCTCTGAAGGAGGCAGGTCGCCGAAAAGTCAGCCGAATTTCTACGACTAATTTACCGACCTCGCATCAGCTAATCAAGATAAGTTTTCTCGATTTTCATAATAACAATTAATTACGTCCGAGGTTTATAGAAAGTCGAACTTTTGAGTTGTCACATCTTCGTTTCGCGGACGACATCGTAATTTTTTGAAAAGTACCATTGAAGCAGAGATGATGTTAAAGGAGTTAAACGAAGCGGAAAAGATGATCGGATTACGAATTAATAGGATGAAAACCCAGTTCATGAAGATCCCATGGTGCAGTGCTGATCAAGTAGGAATGGATGGTTCTCTGATTGCAGAAATGACCTCGTATGTGTACCTTGGGCGCTCATTGAACAAGGAAAACAACATGAAGAAGGAACTAGACAGGAGCAGAGCAAAATGGGCCACATTCGGACTTCTGAAAGAAGTCGCCGACAAACTAACGGACCCAAAACTCCGTGCTCACCTTTTCGATTCAACGGTCCTCGCGGCGCTCTGCTATGCAGCTGAGACGTGGGCTAATACTTCGACCACGCCAAGACTACTTCGAACAACTCACAGATCGTTGAACAATCTCCTCCAAGATCTAGTCAGCGCACACATTTGGCTGGTTTACATTAGATCTTTGGAGCCTATCCCATCTTTGTGACCCAAAGGTGTGCACATCTATAGCGAATAACAGATGAGCCGGTTATATACTGAAGAGAATAGACGACACATGGACAAGAAGAACTGTGAAGTGGATTACATGACAATGTACTCGTCTTCGAGGACGACCACCTACACGTTGGGCGGACACGTTCGTTAAGAATTAAGGACCTGTACTCGCAGCTGCCGATATTTTTTAGGTCACAGTGTGGCAGTCGTACCAACCTCCACTCCCGAATTAGATCACCGTCATGGACGATTGTCGCCGAACAAAGGGACGAATGGAATATGTGCTGAGGTCTGCGCAACTAATGAAGACGGACCGTCCAAGTTTCCTAGTATTTAAATATTTACTCCTGGTTAGTAGAATTGGCATTTATTGCTGTAGTGACAAAACTTATTGAACGACCTAATACTTCATGAATTTCTCTATTTACTCACAAAAGTAAAATCTTCTAACTATGATTGGCACAAAGAGAGCGCACAAGTGAATAGATAAATCAGCAGAGGTCCACGCGATTAGGTACACAGTTGGATGCAAAAGCGAACAGTTACCGTGATTACAGCAGTCGTCATGTAGAACAGAAAACCACAGATCTTGGTGTTAAAACGCTGTTTAATGATGACAGTCCAAGAGAAAAAATGTCATATTGACTAGTGACGACATGTTAGAAAAATGAAGATGGTTTTTCGCTTTCCGCTGATAATCTCAGTTTCTTCACTCGGCACATAAGCCACTACGTCCAATTTTCGTCTGCTACCAGGTTTATCGATAACTTATATAGCAAAGAGCAACCCTATAACAATGTATATAAGTGCTCTTAAAATTGTCGCAATGAGTGGCTGATCTTTTTTAAGATATATTTTATTTCAAATCTGACTAAAATTGAAACTTTAGTGTGAGAACAAAAAACGAGGATGATCAGCTGTTCATAGACTTCATAGAATATTATCAAGTCGTCCTGTGCAAATTTCCATTTGCTATACCTTTTCCCAGGTCACAAATATGATAATCAAAAAATATACTCGCTGATTTGATCCGAAAACTATCCTTGTGTCATGGGAATAGTTCGGTATTCCGTGCAAAAGGTGTATAATTCAGTGATAATTATTGGTCTACAGCCAGGAAATATATAAGTGCCTAAAATTGAATAACGGAATAATTCTCGTTCATACATAGTTGCATTTGACTCATATGCTCCCCATTGTGTTACATTGAAAATATTGCAGAATATGGAAGAGAATGAATTAGAGAAAAATTTGGCCGAAGCAGTCGCAATTAAAATTGCGAGCAGGCTGAGAGGCTCCAGTATGACTTATAAAACTCATGAAAGATGTATCAATGTATTCTCGATAGAATCTCGCTACATACTGATGGTATTTCGAAAAATCCGTCAAAACTTATTGAAAAGTTGCTCTCTTTTTGCAACTAGACGGAAGACTGAATATGACGCTGACCGCGTCGTCAGTCTTTACCAAGCTGATGATATTCATATGTTTAATATTGTCTTGATAATCTACCTATACGTGTAAATTGCAATATTTTGATATTGTTCCTTTCATATGTATGGTTATGCTTGTCAAATACCGCTTTTGCGCCTATGACTCCATTTGTTTGCAATGAGCTCTGCGAAGCAGAAGTAAGAAGCACATATCTACATGAGACCCATGTGAATGTAGCATCAAAATTACGAAAGTACTCTCTTTATCTCAATTTTTCCAGAAAAAATTTTTATTAACAGACAATTCGAAAACAGGTCAGAGCGATTACTATGAGTTAAGCGAAACCTCGATAACACCTATCGTATCTTTCAACATGTCAAAGGCAAAAAAGGTGGCCTATAAATGATAAGTATATCGCGGTTGAACAATGGTTTGAGTAGGACACATATTTACAATTCCTCAAAACTTTGGTAGCTCGAATTTTCATCATTGAGTCTAGTGCGTCAATATTGCTATTTTTTTAAACCACACACTTTCGCATCGGCCATGTGGGCTTCAGCATTTGCAAAACATATTCATATGTTTAATATTGTATTGATAATCTACCCCCGCCCCCACATTAAGCCCTGCACTGTAGCAAGGAGGGAGGCGTATGTGGTGATGGCATAGTATACAAATGACACTGGTCCATCACCACTGTTCAGTCGATGGATTTTGGCTGGTAGACCAAAATTAATCCATAAGATCGAAGAAGAATAGTTAAATCACGTTTTAGTGTCTTTCATTCAACTGCATTGCTCGTTTTCTGTTTGTAAACTAGAGTGTGCAAAACAAATCAGTCCCAATTCTTTAAGGCAAGAACGGTATGTCACAAAAACGTGAAACAAAAAAAAAGCCTAAAGCAAGTATGTTAATAAAATAATGCTAATGCTAAAACAGTTGGGAAAAAAAGTTATTTACTCTCTGTGTTCCCTTGATCGATCTAGTAATATTTCCTAAGCTATTCATATTTGCACTGAACTTGCTATTATAAAGTAAGGAGCACAAAAACTCTGGCCTTGGGTTAATTAACTTTCACAAGAAATGTCGCCCGTGAGCAACAGTGCTTAACTAAAAGAAAAAAAGCATTCGGAATCACAAGCCAATTCGAAACACCGGTTCATTTCTAACCATAATGGTTATCTGACTAACTATTCTATTTCATCTTGTTATTTTAATTTCTACTATCCGTCTACCTATCGAAGCCTTCTACATGGACCTCGAAAAATTTTTCGGAGAAGATCATTCATTCTTTAATGTCAGTGTCAGAGATTTTAAGCGAAAATTGGACTTAGAAGAACGTCACGCTGGGACGTACGGCCCAGAATGGAATGAACTGGTGATTTGCTTTCTGAATTTATCATGACGATTCAAACCATCAATGGTGTCTCATAATTCGCGAAAGCCTCACTCTCAACGATGGACGTGGGAGTCTCTCAATGGAGAATACCATAACGAATAAGTAAATTAAATGTTCATAGGTAAGAGGCCTAGATATACGAAGGATTAAAAATATAAATTTTTTGACGTAAAGTTCATCATGTGCTTCACATGACGAATGGGTTGTGTTTTCATCGGGTAAGTCCACAAAGCCATTATTGTTGTTGAGCAGACTACAGACTGCGAAATTTTTGCACTTTCTATTTCCCTGTATTACTAAATAATATGAGTATAATTAGA
The DNA here is from genome assembly GCA_019055375.1 of Parelaphostrongylus tenuis. Taxonomy (NCBI): domain Eukaryota; kingdom Metazoa; phylum Nematoda; class Chromadorea; order Rhabditida; family Metastrongylidae; genus Parelaphostrongylus; species Parelaphostrongylus tenuis. The sequence continues at coordinate 110,259 of JAHQIW010000017.1, read as the reverse complement.
TTTTGCTACTGTCAGAATTGTATTATAACTGGGAGTAGAACCTCGGATCTGGATTCCAGCGTTGTGTTACCAGTTTATGTCGGTTATGGTTGACTTGGTGAAGGAGCTTCGAACAGACGTTCCAGCTTCCCGTCGGCACTTTTTCTTCGCTCACAGCTACATTTAATAATGGGAAATCTAATTAACCTTTATGTAATATGAAGGTACATAATATGCAGTAATGATGGCTGTCACTGAAGTGTTTCCGTCCTGTTACATGACGCTCTAGACCGATTTGTACTTTACTGAATTCTTGATTGCCTCAAAAATTCAAAATTCATTTGTTTCGTCTCCGCAGTAAATGTTTACACATGGTTATAACGTAGCGATGATATTATTTCAGTGGAAGTCAAACATTGAGAGGTTTTATTATTCGCTAATGAACGACATCTATCTGCCTTGATAATTTTTGATAATGGATTTCTCATCTTTTGTTTCCAGTGTTTTCTTAAGACCACTACTCAAGTTTTAATATGCCTGATAATCATTATTTGAGCCACGCATGTCAGTGATATGTCAATGAAGGCTGACTTATAGAGCACGATACACGTGTTTCGGTCTTGCGATCTCGTCAGTCGGACACTTAACCTTCTTCGTCTTTTGCCAATACTGAGTGAGTGCTCCAGTCCCCACACTATAAGTTAGCGACGACGAACTTTATACACTCTATGTGCAGTGAAATTATAACGGAACACTGAGCGTTGTACACTCGATTGGTCTTGGCTAGAATATTTAATATACCGTATCTTTCGTTTCGAGTGTTTTCTTAAGACCACACCTCAAATTTTCACTGTACATAGAGTGAAAACGCGTTCGTCGTCAGCTAACTCTTAGTGTGGGAACTGGAGCACCCACAGTATGATTGGCAAAAGATGAGAAAGCGTAATTGCCCGACTGACGAGATCGTAAGATCGAAACAAGTGCATCAGGCTCTATAAGTCAGCTCTCTTCAATAGACCACTGACATGCGTGGCTTAAAAAAATTAATATAAGTATAACAGGTATAAGTGATTTTATTCTATAAAACTTATATTAATCTATGATAATATATAGCAACTCGTCTGCTCTCACGATCAATGATTTCACTAGAAATTACATTAAATTGGATAGGCATGCATTTCAGCTTAGAATAAAGCTCCTACTTCCTTTGTTTCCAGAAGAATTCGTATTGGCAGGTGACTTCTGCTTCACAGTAGAAGTTTCCTTACTGCGCCTGCTTTTTTCGGCGACTTTCCTCTGTTTTTGATTAGTTTGTATGGCGCACTTGAAGTTCGGCTAGTAGCTAATCTTGGCGAAGGCTTTTGTTTCTCTGAATTGACATAGAATCAAATCATACGAACTTGCTGTTCATGAAATATCTGCTTGCTATATATTGTATATGGCATACCAGGTTTTTGAGCTCTATTCTTCCCTGTATCTGGGAAGAAAGCTTTCAGCTTCTTCACCATCATCATCTTATCACTTTTTTACTGGCGTGTGGTCTTTATACAAATGTTTACTGCAATCACAGTAGTTCGTCACGTTATGCGAAACATAAGAACAAGGCACGTACGTAAGGATATAGGGTGGAATCTGGGTTCGAATCCCAGCTGACGCAAATAGTGTTGCACATCACTCTTTATCTGAATAAATTATAAAACAAATGTTAAAGAAAACATTTATCGCAGTAATGATAAGCGTGCCGAAGTCGTTCGCCATTGAAGTAAGCTCAGTTTAGATCTGCTCGAACATTAGCAATTTGATTATCAAAAGCGCATCACTCATATCAACTCAGGCCTACCTGCTCGGGGAGTGATGAATGTGGACGACGCAGTTTCGACTGAGTCCTCCTGAAATCGTCTTTTTTCAGAATCTTTGATTTGTCAGCAATATCATGAACAACGTTTCCTTAAAAATGTAAAATTTGAGAATACTTGAGATGAAGGATGATGGTAATAATGAAAATAAAAAGGAAAAATCCACAAGAAGAAAAGTTGTGAGATCTTTGATTTTCAAATATTCCTCCCAACTGCCATATCACTGAAGGAATATCATGTGATAGATTTAAGATTAGATTGGGGCTTGAATTGTAACGATTACACTATCATGACTTCACACGTAGCGCTCGACACCCACGTTTGCTTGAAGGTTGCTGAGGGTGAGGTCCGAGTTGGTGTAAGTTACGCAGTGATTTTTGAAGAGCAGCAAGTAATTGTTCAACGAGAAAATTCAAAGGACCAAGGACAAAATAGATGACAAAGGTTTACTTCACCCTAATATTTTAAGGGAAAATATAGGATGCAGTTGTTGTTATTTTTATTATATTATGCCCCAGAATACAATCATGTTGATAACAACACTGATACGTTTTCCAACTTAATTTGTGTTTGTTTTGATTATATCCAGCCTACGTTCATTAACGTATTAATATATTTTTGTTCCCCACTCAATGTAAGAAGCCTCACTTACGAAATCTTTGTATCCGTCAACTTTTTGCGTTTTTTTTTTCATCCGTTGCTGCTATTTTTGTCTCTTCGCCACTCGAAAGCTTTTTGGCCTCTTTCTTAATAAACGGCTCTATTTGGATAGCGTTACAAGTAAATCTCTATTCAAATGAATGATCAATAGCATAAAGAAGTGTGTGGATCTGATTGTTCCTGTAGAAGGTTCCTTTCACTGCAAATTTACCTTGGATTTCTGTGCATCTTTTTCATCTAACAGGCAAACCTCACCAGCCCACATGCCATTCTCTGTTCGTCGACAGGTATTACATCCTTCGACCCCATATTCTTTTCGTTAGTCAGCCCTCATTGACAGACCATTGACATGCGTGGCTCAAATAATGATTATCAGGCATATTGAAATTTGAGTAGTGGTCTCAAGAAAACACTCGAAACAAAAAATATGATATATTGAATATACCAATCAAAAGCAATCGAGTGTTCAACACGCTGTGTTTGGTAAGATTTTCACTGGACATAGAGTGTAAAACGTTCGTCGTCGCTAACTCTTAGTGTGGGGACTGGAGCACCCACAGAGATTAGCAAAAGACGAGAAAGGGTAACTGCCCGACTGACGAGATCGTAAGATCGAAACACGTGTATCGGGCTCTATAAGTCAGCCCTCATTGACAGACCACTGACATGCGTGACTCAAATAAGAATTATCAGGCACAATGGATTTGTGATTTACCATGGATGGTTTAGGTCGTCTTGATGAACTCAGAAACCCTCTCACCTTGCTCACAGATTCATCATATTTAGTAGAAATTAGAAAGCAATGAGTAATTTGCCAGAAATGAGTGTGCACGTTGTATCGACTCGGCGTCGAGTACGCGCTCAGTATTCTTTTAGTTGTAACAACGGAATAAAAAGTCCTTTCTGAAAACCAAGCATGTCATCAAAGTTTTTGAGATTTTTGCTATCGAATTTTATTGAATACCTGAATGAAATGATGTGTCCAGCGAAAACCGCGTCAGTGCGAAATAAAATATTTTTTTCACTACTACAGAAAAATATGAAGACCATTCAAAAACCAAAATGCATCGTTCGAATTTACTATATTGAAGTTATCGAATAATTTTTAAAATATCAAAAAGAATAAAAAAAACACGTTTTTTGGAATATTTGTGCAGAGAGGGGGAAGTATCTATTACTATCCGCAATGATGAACGCGTGCTCTTCCCACACTTCAACTACATACCACGATTACCTCTACATAGACCTCTATCAGGAGGGTGCACTTGTAGAAGATGTGCTTTCAAGCTACGTTCTTGCAAGACAGACGATATAAATGTATAATAGCGGTACAGTTTGTTCTTTTTCTACAAGAATGTGGTTTTCACCACTGAAAAATGAGTTTTTGAAAAAAAAGTTGGTGGTGCAACGATTAGCATACGCTTCCGGAAAGAGTGAGATCTAGGTTCGAATCCCGGCTGGCTGTGAACGTTTTTGCACTGCACTCTACACTGTTGGGTATAATGTACCATGATAGCACAGCAAGTAGCGGTCAAATAAAATCATTTCTGATTGAAAAAGTGGAAAAATTTCCAAAGGAGTAGTCGCTCTTTATTTTAGAAAAAACTTTATAGAAGGTTTTCTTAATATTCCACTCCTTGTGTAACGATGGGATACCGCTGACTTATAAGATTCATCCGTATTTATCGATAAACCACCTATGGCGTCCAAGCGAGTGACATTTTAGGAGGTAAATTTAATTTTCTTTTCGCTTCAAAAGTGCTCTATGGCATCCTTTTAGAAAAATATATTGCATCATCAAAACTTTCGAGATTTTGGCTATTTAATGATTAGTAAAGCTTTGGTGGAAAGCCATATTGAAGCGCCAACCGAGGAAATGAAGTAAATTAAGTGTGAAGCATAAATTTATTTTTTGCTGCTATAACGTATTAGAAAGTAATTTCTGAAAACCAAACATACGGTTGAAATCGCAGAGTTGAGCTTTCGAATGATCAGCAAATCTTAAGAGAAAACTTTTATACAGCGAGAAAGGTCTTCAAACAGTCTTGTACCAATATTGGTACACGTGGTCCCTTAGGGGTTAATCTGCCAGACATGGCTGGATGGCATTTCGTTTGGAGAATTTTGTCGTTAACAGCCTGTCGACTTCTTCTTGGTCGATGAAGTGAATTTTTTCCAGCTCGCGGCTCAGTCGTATCCTCGCTCGAATGAGGCGGTGATCGAACCCAGTACAAAATGATGGGATTAGGGATGTGTCAAGTATAGAATATCTTCTGTCTGTTAATCTATAGTCGATTTGCGCAAGCCTTGTGCCTTTAGGTGACTTCTATGTCCAGCGGCTTGTTCTTTCCTCTGTTAAAATGAATTTCCATGGAAGAAACTTGTTGCAGAAAGGAGTTCCTGCGAGACCTTCCCATTCTCACTTCTTTCTCCTAATCCGAACTCTCCAATCCTGTATTCGCTCGCTCTCGTCGGCTTTCGCTAATTATCGTTGAAGTTCAAGGTCTGCTATAGATCTGCTATTTGTTCAAAAGAGATTTACTGCTTTAGCGCTGTAAAACAGCCTCTCTGAAAAGTAAACAAGTTTTTGAACTCTTTAGGATTCAAACTGTTGACCAATTTTCAGCGTTCTACGGCAATAGTCTTGTTCTGAGAAAAATACGAGCCATAACGGGAAAATACGCGAAAAAACGTGCAACGAGGTGAAGCACAGTTTTACTTTCACAACTACGACGTTGTAATAAGAGCTTTCCAGAAAACAATTGTATTCAAAATTCTCAGAGATTTACGAATAATCAGTAAAGGCTTACTGCAAAATCGTTGTTTAGTTGAAAACCCATTTAGGGAACTTCTGTCGGACAATAAACATGGACTGTAGCAAATTTCCCGTTTTGCTATCTTTTCGGGAATTACATGATAATTTAGGCAACGCAGCCACCAACCTCAACAGGCAGTCCGATCGTCGGGCATCATCTGAACGGTCGTCTGACATCACCCGGACCACCTCACCTCAGTTCAATATCGATCCATTATTGTTCTCTTCACACAGTCTCGTTATCGTGTAACTAATAGCTAATATAAGGTTGCGTTCATGTAACTGTCAGATGAACTCAATATATTTATGAGCGTAACATATCACTTACGTGGCGGAGCAGACTCAGGCTATGCTCGGCCCACACCGCGGTTAAGGGATTCTCCCATATTTAATTAGTAGTGACCTCACTGCTGTCACAATATACTCACCCACTGGATCCCGTCACCCGTGCTTCTACTTCGGGGCGAACATAGCAACCCCAAACGTTCTCCACCGCCCAGTCATGTTCCGTTAATAACAACATCCATGGTATCGTCACACGACGATACATTTCATCAATTACGTTCACTTGTTCATAAAATCGTTACAAGACGATACATCACATTTACAGACATATGTTCACATGACGCTATGTCGCAAGCGTTTATATACTGTTCTACTGAATACTGAAATATCATAACTACTGGGATGTATTCAAATCATTAGTCGGCTCTTGAGAAAATACTGTTGTTGACAACATCGACGAAGAACGATCGGCTCGTTGAATATCTTAACGTTAGCGCTATAAAAGCCGAGAGTCCTAACGTCACAAAGAGGCGCTTGTCTCCACAGACACTCGAGCTGATGCGGAAACGTGGAATCGCACGAGCTACAGGCAACCGATACCTTACTTCGATCTTGCGAAACGCTGCAGAGTAGCGATAAAAGGAGACCTTAAAGAGGAACGAACAGCAGTTATGGCAGAAGCTGCAGAAGCTGGGAAGAGAGTCGTTAGTCCAGCGAGGCTTCGCCATAATAAGACCAAGACGATTGCACTGCGATGCCCTGACGGGACACATACAGCTTCCAGAAGGGCAATGGAGAAAGTCATCCACCAGTACTACTCGGTTTCTTCGTTATCCACATTCTCTCACCGTAATATATATTGAAAGAGGATGAATATGTCGTTTCATCGGCCCTCCCTTGCGAAATCTGGCATGCTATATCGTCGGTGAAGAGCAGAACAACATCCGGTTCAGACAGGATTAGACCAAAACACCTGAAGAACCTGCCGCCAGTTCTCTTCAACACCCTGGCTCGACTCTTCAGTCGTTACTTGTCAGAATGCATGTCTCCATTCAATGGAAAACAGTAAGACCGTATTGTTGTTCGAAAAGGAAGACCATCACGACAAAGGCATTTATCGCCCAATCTGCTTGCTGCCCGTTGTCTATGAACTCTGCACTCGAGTCATCCTAAACAGGATTGACCAACACTGGGCGAAGGACAGCCATATGAACAAGCAGGGTTCCGTAAAGGATTTAGTGCCATAGACCACATCTACACGATTACAAACTCACTGAAGCTTCATAAGAGTGCAAACTAATGCTGTCCCTTACTTTTCATGAGCTTGAAGAAAGGCTTTGAATCAGTGGAAACAGAAGCGCTTGTAGAGGCTATGGATAACCAGGGTGTCCCTACTCGGTACAGAACGATCATTCGCGGGTTATATAAAAAATTTTACGACCAAAATATTGCTATTCTGTAACAGTATTACTATCGACGTAAAAAGAGAGGTTCGACAAGGCAATACAATTTCGCCAAAGTTATTCACTTCTACACTCCAAAATGTCATGCGAACATTAGAGTGGGACAATGTGGGATTGAAAATTAACGCTCGACAATTGAACCACCTTCGCATTCCCTGATGATATCGATCTCATAACACCAAGCATCTGCTAAGCGGACGATTGTTGACCGATTTCGACAACGTCTATGGAAAGACTGGTCTTCAATTAAATCTAACGAAAATGATTTTCATGAGGAACGGACGGGTTTTGATTGCCCCATTCACGCTCAACGGAATGAATATCTCTGAACGCTCCAGTTACATCTATCTAGGTCGAAAAATCAACATGATGAACGACCTAGCTCCAGAGTTGAGCATGAGGAAACAAGCGGCTTTGGGGAACGTTCAAGAGCATTAAGGATGTAGTAAAGAGGACAAAGGATATCCGACTCCGTGCCCATCATTTCGACTCAACGATCATCCCTGCCCTAACGTATGCAGCAGAAACCTGGTGGCTACATAAGTAGGATGAAAGATTGCTTGGCGCTATTGGACGCGTAATCGAAAGGTCGGTAATAGGAGTATTCCGTATACAAAAATGAAAGAAAGGTTCCGAAGCTCTAACCCACGTAAGCGATCGAAACTCAAAAATGCCGCCCTACACACAAGGATATCGAAACTGAGGTGGGCCGGGCACGTGGCGCGCTTCAGTTACCGACTGGAGTCCTCAGGATATCAAGCGCTCTACAGGTGGACCGACGACCCAATAATCCAATCTCTTTAAGAAAAGTCTAGAAGAAAGATGTGATGCTCAACAAATTTTGAGAGAAAGGAAGACCCACTGGGCTAACCTTGCATTCGACAACGAAAAAGAAAAGTGTTGTTAATGCGCGCTCGAGTCACTCGACGATCATCGGGGCGACAGGTGATTCAAGTGATAATGACTTTTGGGTCCTTCATAAAACAGGGAAAGATCAAAGCTAAAGATTTATGTTACGACTTCCTTCTTGCAACGCAATATGATTGATTGAAGGCCAAAATCACCATGATCGAGTAGTAAATGAGCGTTTTTCTCTATGCAAGACACATATGTCTATGCCAAAACCATAGAAGCAAGTTGAGAAAACTTTGTTTTATCAAACTACGACAAGAATTCCAAAGATCTTTGCAAAATGCAGAAAAAACCTTAATTATGCGTCGAAAATCGTCCACTTCGCTCTGCGCCCATCGATTTCTATAGCGCACCCTTAGGGGTTGACGGATGATCCGACCGAAAACTACGAGCTGTCAATGGACTCAAGAGGTGCGGCGACTTTACGTTTTTTTTTCAAAGTTTGTTACACAATGCGGTATCTTCTCGGCGAAGTCATAACATCAAAAACAGAGAGAGCTCTCTGTGTGCCGGATACTATAGCCGACAGTATTGCTCACGTTGCTGAAAAATCCTTAATAGCATTCCATTAAAACGCGGTGGAGGTCAGTCTAATGTGAGTTACTCCTACCTGAGGGCGCTCGACGAAACGTAAAAAAGTCGAAAAAAAGGGAACGTAAAGTTGATGTTATGGTACAGTTTGCTCGAACAAGATTGTTGGATGGGATAGATACAGGTGTGATCAATTTAGTCGTAGTAAGCCATTTTATTTGGACTGTGAGTATAAGTGCTTATCTTATCTATCTCCATCATGCCTAGAAAACAACATCAAACATATAAGGATTGCGATCTCATTGCAGCTTTGGTACTCATTGCTTTTCTTGAGTTCATGTTTTCTGCCTGATAGGTAGATCGAGAACGAAAGTTAGCTGTACGGTGCTGTGAACAGAGTCGAATTTATTGCACATTTCTCACGGATCTATCAAACCGATCGTGTTAATCGGTTCTTACAGTACGTCTTTACACTACTGATTTTATATGAGAAAAGCAAGCCTTCATTCGAAATCGCATAAGAAATCGATTTTACGAGTTTTACGCAGTTCAAAACTTTCTTTCATTTTGACTAACATAATTTGACGTAAGATGGGATATGGTGGTTTGAAGTTTACGCTATATTTGCATGACATGCATTATATCCATTGCATTTTAAGCGTTATTTAATAATACATTGATGTGTCATTAGATGATACTTCTGCTGAGCATTGATGTTTTGCAAGATTCATCCAATTTATGCGTCAAAATAAGCTGCTCTTAACATTTCTTTGAAATAAATTTTATAAAGAATTGTCGGTCCCTGTAATCCAGAACTTCCTTCAGGCAGTGCAGCCCGCTTCGTTTCATTTTCAGCACACTGTCGTATGGGTTACGCTCCGATTTTTGGTCACTGACTTATCTGGGAATTTTCAATTCCTCTCTCACTTGCGTAATCCAAAGTACTCCCAGTGTTGCCTTCTAGACAGCGAGCTCCATGGCGTTCAATGATGATTAGTCTTGCTTTCACAATGTTTAGCCTTTCAAAACTTACCATGAAGATGGTAAAATCGCAGTGCCAAGTGAGCACGAAATTGATTGTTTATATTTTCTTCAGTACACCTTCGATACTCTCTAAAGCTCGCAAGTCGCTTGTTCCCTCTTACATTGATATGAAGCTCATTCGCTCCTCATGCTGACTTCTCTTTCTAAGTGTACTAAGCTATAGCAATAGGATAAGAAGGTGAATGAGGCATCAGAAATAGGATTCATCTTATTAATGAACGTTTTTTCAATCGATCAGCACACGTTCCACTTGAAATGCTCCGTGTTATGATATCAGAACGATACCATCAACTTTGATTGCCTATTCAAATTCGTTTCCAGATTTTGAGAAGATTTTGCTTGGAGTTTAATCCGTTCGGGACGGCAGTAGAAATCGCTGCACACAACACAGTATCGCAAAGAGGCGCGTAAATCTCGTAATTTAACTGTAAGCTTTTCCCATTTTTATGAAATTTTAGGGTTTCTAATTTTGCGTCGATACATCGCGATTTACTCTGCGCACTCCTATGCTTAGAAAAATGTATAGCTTTTATGTTTCAATAAACGCTAGTTTAATACAAAATCATGCTGATACTGGCATTCAAACAATTGCAATACTAAATCAAAAGATCGACTGTTTGCAATACGTTGTATAAGAATTTTACACAGAATCTTTCCGTTTTGATATTTTCCAATATATACAATACTCAGAATTCATTACAGCAATGAAAAATTTAGGAATAGTGAGTGCATACTGATCTATTATGACGACGCCACTTGAGGCCTTCGGTTTGAAACGCAATTTTTGCTTTTGCAAAAAATTTTCGTGAATAGCTCAAATCAGGTGAATTTCAATGGCATATTTAATTTCTCAACAAGCTTCTTTTCGGCGGCCGTACTAGTCAAAATGAGATTTCGTTTCTCATTCAAAGATTTCTCACTGGATAAAAATTTTGTTCTAATAAATTTTTGAACCGATAGATAAAGAAATTTTCCGATCATAATAGTATATTTGACTTTCGGAAAGGACTTCTTCGAGCTTTTTAGTGACCGAAAGAATATTGGATTTCCTTAGTGAGCACTCCTAGTCGGCTAGAGTGTGTGTACAGCTGGAATTCGTCTATTTCCACATTCTTGCCTTTGCCCCTATCTTTTTACCATGGCGTCGAATCAGCTGGCTCTGCAACAACTTCACCTAAATAGTTATTCCAATCCACATCTGCGCGCGTTACTCATGCCAAGATTTTTCTTGCACCATTTGAGCAACGTTGACTCTTCACTCCAAACCGTGGAAGAAACGGAGAGCAGTAACAAAAGGAAGACGACTGTTCCTAAAGCAACTTCCGACACTAATACCGACCTTATCGTGACATCTACGCTTGTAACATCGCCAAGCAGTTTTTGAATCCAAGTTAAGCTTTATTGAATGTCCTTTCTTGCACATACGTTTGGATTGTAACACGCCGTGTCTTTGTAGGAGCAGGACGGCTTCCTTTTCGGTGCTTGGCGAAGCAAAAATGCTCATGATTAAGTGAAGTCGATGACAATCAAAAAACAGTTCAAGGCAGTTGACTTGTAATAGCTATTCAATGTGGGTAATGCTGAGATGGCTCGTCAGCCACGGGCCAGTATTGCGAAATCCCATCCACATACCTGGCAATGCCTGGTGGCCCGGTGCCGTCGCTGCACTGCGCGCCATGACTATTACAGCTCACTAAAAAGTCCTTCTAAAAAAACCAAGTACATCACTGGAATCAGCAGAATTTAGGCTATCGTTTGGTTTCTAAAAGCGCGAAGGTGATGTTCTCCCCAACAAAAGACGCGCTGAAACGCATCAAATGCAAAACATACTTTTATTTTGGCTGTTACAGCGAACTAAAACGTTTCCTTCAGAACTTAAGCATATCGCTGGATTTGTCTGGATTTGAGCTATTGATTAGGCTATGAAGCAACTTGGAAAAATTGAAAAAAGTCTTGTTTCTAAAGGGGTGCAGAAAGCAGCGATATCCAAATGTGTGAAACCCACTCTTCTTGTGAGAATTGCAGAACTCTGAAAAGTTCTTTTTGAAAAACTAATACATTTTTTTCAATCAGAAAGATTTGCTCTATCTAATGGTTAAAACTTCGTTATAAAACAACTTTTGTCAGGCGAGAAATCTTCAAATGTAAGACAACATCTCATTACGACTTGTACAACGTTAAAAAGAGACAATATGAGAAATAAAGCATACCTTCAGAATTCACCTCATTCAAGTTATCAAATTATTATACATTCGTCAGACAACACCAAAGAATACGCTTTGAAGAAGGCCTCAGTTGGCGCAGCCGTAATAATGCAGTACCAGTGAGTATTTAGTCAAAAATGATGATGCGTAGTACTTACGGCACCAAATCTTTAATAACTCTGAAATTGATCCATGCATCGAATGTTTTTGAAGCCTTGCAATAAACATTTTGAAAAATTTCTAAAAATGTTTCAAAACCATGCCCGGGGTCGGTACGCCAGAGACATACACGGAGTTGCGGAGGTTTCGTCCGCCTCGTCAGTGGCCCATGCCCCACATTAAGCTCTGCATCGACTGAAAAGTGGTGACAGCACAATGCCATTGTAAATTGCTCTGTCACCACATACGCCTCCCTCCTTGCTACAATGCAGAGCTTGATGTGTGGCGTGGGCCACTGACGAGGAAGGCGATACCTCCGAAACATGCGTGTATGGCTCTGGAGTATCAGCCTCGCGTAAGGCTTCGAACATCCTTAAAAATTATATTAAAACTCTCAAATTTTTGGACTATTAGTCTATTCGGAAGTTGGAGCCTATACGGATATGGCGATCAGATTTCCTTCTATCGTTCCATAAACACCCATTTTTTATATTTCCACTTGCACTTCACTATGTACATCAATCGGTGTTACAACATTTTACACCTGATTTTGCGCATTCTACGTGCTTTTTTAGGTTGGCTGCCCTAAGAACGATTTATTGGATCTTGTTCTTGTTCCAGCCTCTCAAAATAACATCAGTCTGACCACTTGCACGTGGGAAAGGTGGCTCACCTGTGAACCACAGACTTGTTCTCCCCAACTGCTTCCTCTTCGACTTTGACGGCTTGGAAACATGCAAATAAACTTTGTTGACCTATACGAATTATTTGTTATACACATGTGCGAAGTAGAGTTAATTACTTCCGCGTGACGGCAGGATTTTTTTTTGAGAAAAACTACAACCGTTCTCAGGTAATTGATGATCAAATAGAATTCTTTTCATTTGATCGCCTTTAGCGGTGGCATGATGTTACATTGCACCCAGTAATGTAGAGTAATGTGCAAGAAATTTTACAACAGACGAAACTTGAACCCACATTTTACAATATCCGGAACGTGCTCGAACCGCTGCACTACCGGCGTCTGCTTTGAGAACACTCTTTCTGTGAAATTGGGGTCGACTACCGCGAAAACTTGGCGTATTGTTCTTTCTCTTGTCCTAGCTCAATACAAAGCCTTTTACAGAAACCTAGTCAAATGTTAAAATCTTCGTATCTGAAGCTATCGAATACTACTATTAGTTCAGTGGAAAGGCAGAAATTAATGCTTGCTGCTCGTTAGATGTCCATATTTAACGAAACATGGTTAAATGTTGATCAGTGGTGATGCATGAGCAAAAGCAATCTGCTTCTGACTAATATTGACTGTATAACCTATTGGTTTTTGAGTGTTTTAGTAAAAAATCTACAACATCAGTGAAAATTTTGGAAATTTCTTCGAAGAAAGTGCCTGCTTTCTATAAAGTAGTGGACAGATTGTTAAATACGGACTCTATCAAAACTCAATCTAACTACATATTAAAACTCCTTTTTGATGTCTTTTTAAATGTTATACTTGCACTCTGTACTCGTAAGTTGTACTCTCAAAATATCCCCAAAACAAATGCTGAAAAAAGGTGGAGCTGCGTTGTCATATCGATGGTGCAGCTTTCTTATTAAAAAGTAGGAGATTTTAGGATACTGGGCATTTTTTTTTTACTAAAGATGTGCTTGTAGAAATTTCGTACACCATCGAATTTGGATTGCCAACAAAACTCGCGTGAAGTTCAAACAACGGGCTAATTACACCAAAATCAGCACATTATCTTCTTTTCGTTACTAAATCATATTACAGGCGTCTTTTCACAATAAAAGCATAGTATTAGAATGAAAATTTTCCAAGCTATCGACTGACTGCAAAAACTTAAACATATTGAAAAAAAATGTTCAATAACACTTGAAAACGAGTTCTTTTGGCAAGCATGTCTTTTTCTCGTGAAAACATAAGAAAATTTGTGGCACGTGATCTTTTTTCTCTACTTAAACCACTTTCATGGAAGTTTCCTCCTTGATATCTTATCTTTCCGTCGGGATGGAGTACCTATTACACATAAATCTTGCTCTTAAGTACGAATGATTTCTATGCAATGTGCGAGCGATGGGCTAACTAATTTGAGTTCAAAGCATGATATTCATTTCTCATTCACATGACTCTGAAAGGACTTTCTTGTTAAGCAGTTCTAATTTTTGAATAGTCAAGATTTGGGCTTCCGAATAACTACCAAAAATTCAGCAAAAAGCCATCTGCAGACTCCAGCCAAGCAATCGAAGCAAATCGAGTGTAAAGACAGTTTCATTTTTGATTACAACACAATATGAAGGATTTTCGAAAAACTAGAACATTAATGAAATCGGCGAGAATTAAGCTTGTCAATAGTTGGTGGAAGCTTAAGGTAAAAGCTCTGTAGAGCAGGAAGGGCCTTGGCTCGTGTACCACCACAAGTACACGCGTTGCGGACGTGCTAAAGTCCACTTTATCAATATTTTTGATAGCGACTGTTCTATTTTTCTTGATTTATTTACAGCGTAGTCGAAGAATCGTCGTAATCACAGTGTTTGAACAAACAATATTGCTGAAATTCCAAGCATTCTCTCAATTTTATTCAAAATCTGTTAAGAGATCAAGAAGTGCGGAATTTTAGAAACGATGATAAATCATTGTAAAATGGCGCTGTTGCGTATTCTATTATGCTGCGCCTCTCGCAGTGTAACAAAGGACTAAATTGATTATTTGAAGTTACTCCTAGATTGTTTCATGACTGTACTTAGCCTCACCACCGTTACACTTCGTTCTCATTGTTCTGTATCCGCAAAGAAAAGTTTTGGCCCTTTTTATAGTTCTTTCGCTGTACTTTCGTTTGACAGGTCATCGCAAATTCTTCATTCTTACATGCTGAAGAGATCAGATTCTCGAAAGGTATATAAAAAAGCATTTATAAATTTTTTTTTGATATTAAACCATAATATTCATATACAGAACTGAATCATTATGGAATGTAAAATTTTATAAAAGCATTCAACACCCGTCAAAAAATTTACACAGGAACTTCTTTTCAAAACAGCATGTCTCATGTCGATTCCCAGTATATGTGTAGAGTACAGCTCATAATGCGTGGTCGGTGTATATCAACAAATGACACAGTTTGTTTTCTTTCCCTTCAAATGTTCCATATCGGCCACATCGATACCACTATAAGCACGTGTACTCGGCATCGATTGCCTAAAATCAACGACTTTTGTGAGCAACAAGTAGAGAAATGTTCAACGATAACTGAATGGAGTTCCCTTCGTTCTGCGGCATCAACTCTTTTCTTTGTTTCCTTCAGGAGAAATATTACGTCTTCTCAAAAGTTTTGCTACTAGAGCAATAAACCCAAAATTTAACCAAGAATTATCAAAATTTCTCAACAACATAATCAAAGTTCGTGCCATCAGCATGGACACATCTCTGCCATCTCTCAGGCAACAAGTCAAGACCGCTTTATGCGCAATTTTGTGGGCTTTTCTTTAGTCAAATTTGTCCGTACTTGAAGCATCATGACCGTTCATCGTAACCTTTGCCGTAATTTACTCCCTTAAGAGTACGAATTTGGACGCGATGCACAGACCGCCTTCGGGATCATCAGCCGTGCAAAAGCTTTAAGATTAGTGTCCAGTCGAAGAGCGTTCCGGACCGCTGTAATCGGGCCACGTCACGTTGACGTCGCCGTACTCTCATCCCGCTTAGAAACAACGTAAAGCTGCATGCCGCCAAATTGACAAAGAGGAACAGCCGACATCGACAGCCTACTCTAAGTCACTGTATACGTTAAATGCACATTCTACAACATTTTAAATAAAACGGACTGGATAAAAGCGGAGCTCATTTCTCAAAGTTAGCGACAGTGACAAAAGTTTTGACGCTTCAATTCCTCAACTCCTCTTTTCTTCCCTTCGGAACCATCATCAATTATAAACTCACCGTCGCTTTGTTAGCTCTGTCATGCCGATGCGATTTGATCGTGCAATCTTTCTAGAAGCCCCTTGAACACATCAGTAGCCTAAATGATTTCAATTTTTTTAAAAACTCAAAACCACATAAAAACGAAGACATTATTGACCCTTTTATTGATTCCTTTCCCGCTTATTTCGTTGTCTGGATGGGCAATAACGGAAGTTAGAGCATTTCTAAAAAATACTCTCAAAACAGAAACTGGTATCCGTATGAATTATTGCGGTTCTTTTGAGATTCGATATCACATGAACCGATATTAAACATTAGAAATAGTTGGTAACACCTGCCTTTCAATGTATCGTTCAACATTTCCTAATCATAAGCATCACAGTAGAAATGCTTCACAGAGAGCATAAATATTCAGAGTGGACAGATAAGAAAGAAAAACAGTGGTAAGGATGTCACACTATACAAGTGTGGTCGGCAGTTCGATCCCGCGTGGACCAGTTAAATCTCGCAAAACGGCGATTGCTTGCAGATGAGTTTGAAGAAACTTCTTTTGATCCTTGAATAGTAGCGATTTTGATAAAAGCACGTGGAGGTCCTATAGCAGATCCTCTTTCGCGGAATTCGAAAAATGTCTAAATTGAGCATTGAGCGGTACCTACTAAGACTAAAATTTTCAAGGGACATATTTTTTGACATCAGATCGTATAGATAGAGGGAAATGAGAAATTTGCATTGATTTTTCAAGTAGCTGAACAAACACGAATTTCGTTTATTAATCATCATCGAAAATGACGCTATTGTACCTCAGCATGACACTTTGCTGTGCATTCAACAATCGGAATACTTTGATTGTAAGCGTATTGATGCGACCCCTTTGCTTCCCATTTCATAACGTCGTCGTACAAATCGCACTTGTTCGCTACCAATACTATGGGCACCTAGAAAGAGGAAATATTGAGAAAATAAGTTTCTCCACATATAAGTGCCTCGATTTCTTATTTAATGCGCGTCCCTCTTTGAATCTTAGTATTCTTGTGTTCGAATTTCTCTTAAATTTCTCAGAAAAGAGAGGAATAATTATGAACGAATTATTTACAAAAATGCACGTTATTGTAGAATCTAGCCAACAAAACAAAAGGACATTGAATCGTCGACGAATCTTTTTGGCTTCGAATTCGTTCGTGGTATTTCGAGCCTCTAAGAGGAAGCGTATGTGGCGCAGTGGTTACGGGCGTTCTGCATCTCACGCAAGCTCAATAGTCGATGTAGCGCTTGTGGCCCACCTAGCCTTCCATTTCTACGGGGTCGTTTATTGATAGCAGACTTGTCTGCGAGGATAAGCAGCACTGACCTAATACATAGGTAGGCCACCGCGAGTCATTGCAAAGGCCAGATATACATTCAGCCACCTCAAACGAAGCTAAGAGTTCAAGACGAATGCAAGGCGCATCCCTCAGCGATTTATCGAAGCTGAGAGCTGCATCCTGTATCCATATTTTGGACACTTCAATGATTTTTTGGTTAGAATTAATGTTTCAGCGATCACTATCAATTTTATGAAAAAGAAATCAGTAAAAAATTTGCTTAAATTGAAAAAGCACACTGCTATGTGAAGGGTCGGGCATAGAATGTAGTTAAGTCACGTAATTCTCTTTTTCTTTACTCGGAACATAGAATATGCTTCGAAAATTTTCACATTTGATTTTGTATTATTGCGCAAGAAAATTGCACTCGTTTCTTTAGCCCTTTGTCCTTTAAAATATCGCGGTTAACAAATAAAAATTCTAAGAACTCTCACTTTTTTACGGCGTTCTTGCTGAATTTCTTCGATAATTCGCTTCGCTTCCTCTAACGACGCAGCGTCATCTATCGAAAAAACTACCTAGAATAATAATTTCAGGGTAGAAAGTCAACGAATAAAGAACGTTAATTAACAAGATGAAAAATGTTTTCCACGAATTTCCAAATTATAAGTGCATGAACTCGTCACAGTTTGTACCATAAATGCATCGCCTGTTCTGATGTAGAAATGGCGCATAGCGAGAAAATCGTGTGATCCACTTGAGTCGATTATCTAAAGAAATCTTGTACTGTTTCTTTTTTGGTAATATGTGTGTTATGATATGATATTATCTGAAGCGTGCGATGATAAATACATTAGCGAGACAGATAGGCCACTGTGCGCTTTCATAAAAGAACACCTAGACAGCAAGTTCAAAGCCAGTTCAAGTCTACTCTAGGCTCACATAGAGCACAGAGGCATAACGGTGAGGATTCTAAAGCAGAAGTCACAATTCTCGCACGAGAACGTAGGACATCAGTGCTTAAGATTTTGAGAGTGTTCTGGATAACGACCTTTAACCAAAACATAAAGTGCAGGAAGGAATGTCTTGTATTCACGTGTGATATGGCACACGAAACAAAATTGCTATTTTGATGAGGGAAATGCATAGCAGTCCATGTGATCTCTACACGGTCAGTCTCCACTTGGGTAACTCTGTGAACGACTCATAGAAAACTGTTGAAAGCTGTTTTACTCTTGGTGTTATTGAAACCTACGTTTGGTGATTCTTTTTCTACTGAAATAAAGGCACTTGGGTGACAAGGTTGTGGGTAACCTAAACTTTTCATGTTCCGAAGAAGACTAGACTGCTGAAACGTCAGCTGTCAGGATACACTGTATTGAAAAAAACCTCACCTTTGATTAAAAAAAAACAAACAAGACATTCAAAAGAATTTATGTCACCTGTAACATAAGGAGACTTCCGTCTCCAATATCGTACTCAATCCAATTGAATTCGTCTACTGTCGGCCGATAATCGGTAGGAAAGGTGTCCCATAGAAACTGCGATACCAACGCCGATTTGCCAACCTGAATGAATGAGGTTACTGTGATGGAAAGATCTGCCGTGGATTATAATACCATATAAAGTCACTCCATAGATTTCCCTTCGCAAAGGGATGTTGTCCGATTAGACGCAAGGCACCTAGCACCTCCACAGGTGACGAATTACAAATGTTAATTAACGCGAAAGAAGCGACCAGAGACGCAGATGGATTCAGGGGATCCAAGATGGCACATACAATCTCCTTCTAACAGTCAGACTGACCAAAAACCTGTGGTTAAGTGAGCGCAAAGTATGTGGGATGTGATTTAAAGTATGTCGATAAATGCACTTCATGCATCGACCGACCACGACTGTGCTGCACGCGTGACCACCTGCGAAAGTCTAATGCTGCAACTGCCCAGACAGGACTTTTTCAAGTCATCCATCACCGGAGATGAGTACCAGGCTTACTACTAGAGCAACGCGCGTCACACCTACTGGCTATTTTGCGGCAAAGACCGGCAGACATCCCAACCAAGGCTCAAATTCCATACTCGGAAGATCATGCTTTTAATTTTGGAATTGGCAGGGAATGTGGTTTAGGAACTGCACAACATCAAGCAATCAATCAGCCGGCATTTACGGGGAGCAATTCTGAAAGTTGGCCACATCAGTGCGAGAGAAACGTCCAAAAACGTCTCAGTGTTGCCATTCTACAAGATAGCGGTCTAATCCACATTGCGAAGTCGACTCGTCACATTTTGGAGAAAATGGGCTAGACCATGATACCGCCCACCGTAAAGCCCTGATATTGCTCCATTGAGTTATCATCCCCCAGCGCTCTAAAACAATATCGACTGCAAAAAAGTCAAAGACTACAACGAGCTCAAAAGTTACCTCGCCGACTTCTTTGATCGCCAGCCTCGTTGCTTTTGTGAGGAAAGCATTCAATCTTTGCCAAGTAAATGGTTGATTATCATTGATGATAATGGTATTCATATTGCTGATCAACTAGTTGCACTAGATGACCAACAAATGAGGCAAGAAAAGTGTCGAAATGGGAGAAAAATTATGACACAAGCTGACATAAACACTATCTTCACCCTGGCTATGATGTCTTGGCACAGTTTTCGTTATAGATTACATTTTTTAGCCCTTTGGAAACAAGGCTTTTCCGCCTTCTTGGAACTATTATTTATTCAGCAGTTTGAACCCCAAAAATTCCAAAACTGCTCCTGTTTTCTGGAAAAATTTTTCAACTGGACAGTAGTTGTCACAATGAATCTGACTAGCGCGGACTTTGGCCTGTGTGCTGTAGCAACAAAAATAAGATTACATTTCACTTTCTGCGCACATCATCGAGCATGGTCCAAATCGCTCCGCGCGAAAATTTCACAACCACCTCTAAAAGCACGATTTTCGTTGTTTATATGGAAATTTTTCCCCGTTTCGTAACAAGGTTTCCCGTATTAAGCTTGCGTAGAAGAATTCGTTCTTCTATGGATATAAGATTTATTTTATTTTGAATTGCCACATGGACCCACTCTGAAGCCCTGAACCTAAGCTTAAGCTTAGCAGTGCGTGACGTAATTTCTGTTTCGCTCTTCCAGCAGTTGCTATTTGTTAATTGTTACGAATGCTGGGAAATTTCATTCAAGCACTCTACTCGAGCAAAAAATACGCCCCATTGTTAAAATAATCTTACTTTTTTTGCGTGTTGCACATCATTAGAAGGTAATTTTAGGAAAAAGGTAAGGAGCAAACCGCCAAGATCTAAGCTGTCGAATGACTACTAAAAGTCTGGAAAAGTGTGAAAGGCCTTATTCCCAAACGCTTGAGAAACGGATAGAGATAACGGAGTTGCACCGACTTTTCCTCACAACGCAAGCCCTAACTAAGTAGAACGAACGTTGAAGGGACTTTGACATCGCTTGTGGAAAGTCATGGAATATCATAAACTACTTTCCTGACCTCGGTAGTTAATCATATTTTCTTGTTGATTAGGCCTGTAGTACGAGGTTGTTATTTTGAATTCTTATTGGCTAATTTCGACGCATTTCAGTTTTTTCGGAACCGCTAATCTGAGTTGACCGTCCAACGTGGTTCTTCGTCGTTGTAAATTTTCACTTCGTATCGTTCGAGTCAAACCTCCCCCGCTAGAGCCTCGCTCGAACTTCAACCTCACTAGGCCGACCTCTTATATATAGGGTGGGGCATATGCTAACCAGCCAATAATCGCATCAATTTACCTGTTATTTCCAGGCATAATTGTTTGCATTTTTTATTTCTGATCAATTCAGGAAAGACTTTCATTCGCAGTCCATGTGTATCTCCACGATTGGCCTCCACTTGAACAACTCAGCATGATTTATAAAAAGCGGCGAGTATGTTAGCGAGTTGTTTTGCGCTTTATGCGATCGAAGTTTTGGTTTGATCATTTTTCTCTTGGAGAGCGGAGGTGTTTGGCGACTGGACTATAGAGGACCTGATCTTTTCAGGCTCTAAACCAGCTATTAGAACTTGTATTATGGAACTAGCGAAAAAGTCGGCTCACATTATATAATGGCGCTCTGTGCCTATTATTAATTCCTGACTTTCGCAAGGTAGTTTCACCCCAAGATAACAGACGAGCCAATATCATCCGGTGACTGGCAAACTAGCATAACAAACCACTACTAACAAGGATCAGCTAAATAACATACTCTTCTTCATCTACTTGAGGAGCTTGCTGAGTGAGGTTCTCCAATTGAGCGATGCTCCAACAAGGTCGAAGAAAACGAAACGAAAGCGAAGATTACAAGGAGGACGAGCGACAGTGAACTACCAACTCAAGTCATCGGCTCTCCGACGCGTCGAAACGTTTTCAAACACGCATTCAAAAGATCGAGGCCTGAAGTAATTCGTATTTCGCAAACAATAGAAAATTCCAAGTTCTGACCTATGTCAACGGACAGAAATGAAAGACCATTTTCTAAACGCCAGTTGTGATAATCAGTGGACGGGAGTGCACTGCGTTTGAACGGCAGCCTATGGACGAGAGCCGTTAAGGACTGGATTCTTCACTGGAAACTTCAACGACTGGAAATGTCAAACGCACAATGTATAAACCACCGACCCGATATTATGATTTCCTCATAAGAGCCTTTGAAAAAAAAAAACTCCACAACAAGGGATACTCATTGAGCTTCTCTTCAACGCAGTAGAAAAAGACGGAAGTTTTCGATGCTGTGTTGAAGTGACTCGACGTTCAGCGGAACGACAGATGGTACAGATGACAAATTTGCTGTGAATAATGTTAGGACACGGTGTTTTTTTAAAGACTGCTTATGACTGCAGCCATCACTTGCTTAACCGCATACTTATTAACGAATGAAAACATATTGTCATCCACAGGTTTCGATTCTATTCGAGTTCGCACTAGCAACTGAACGTGTGGTTGACAGAGATATTTTTGTGGGAACTAATAATGTATCAGATAGGTGTTTTTTCTTCTCGTAGTAAACCAAATACCACATTGGCAATGAAGGGAAAGATAGCGAATCTGAACTGCATGCAAAACGTTAGCACTGTTATCGAAAATTTTTCCATATTTCTCTATTGGGGCACTGTGATCGAGTGGTTGTGAAACTGGTCGCTGCGCGCGTGGAGCCAAGCTCCACTCCCACCTCTCTTCGACAGTCAACAACAACGTCCTATGGAACGCCACAGCCAGGCTATCCCCGCGATTGAAACTCAACCGGTATTCTACGACGTTCAAGAAGAAGACGAAAAACGATTTGAATGCTGGAAGTACTAGGATCCGCACAAAGAAAAAGAAAGCTAACTTTCTTTGTCATAAAAAAAAACAATAGTTCCCCTTGAACATCCCTACAAATACAAAAGATGGATTGATATCAACGCTTACCCTAGCGGCTCCAAGTACAACGACTGTGATTTCGTATGGTCGACGACCGACATCTCGCCCAGTGTTTGGACCTCGTGATCTGGCTGCACTTCTACTTCGTGCCAGCTTTGTGCGATTCTCTTTTCTCTCGCTACGTGTCATTTGGATACTGTAACCAGTTGCCATACAATAAATAACCGAAGATAGTATAACAACAATACATGGTACCAACAATAAACAGCGCAACAACGATTCGAACAAGGAGGACAGAATATGGCAGAACATAACACAAAGCTGAAATATTAGGGTTCGAAAGCATGTAAGAAGAGAAGTTGACAGGAAAAAATGATGTGAAGACGTCAAAGCAAACAGCATTAGAGTGCTACATGAACAAAGAATGCATGAGAAAGGGACATTTGGTAGTAAATTGATGAGAAGCTTAGTTATATTCAAGGATAGAAGTGTGGGAAATGTAGGTGACGGAGTGAAGACTATTAGAAAAATGTGTGAATGATCGAGTTAAATGTAAGAAAAAGGAAGAAGACGCAAAACAGATTTATCAGTGTGAACGATCACATTATCGATATGTGACATGAAGAAAATAGAGAAATCTGGTGCTGATACAGAAGGATTCACAGTTTATTCACTCGATCTCAGCGTACAAAGAAAAGAGATGGAAAAACTGATCTCTTCTGAAAGTTCAAACTTGACGTGATATTACGTTTCTTCTATATCCCAATAGTTGACTGTCGAATCGTGGCTTTAGATTTCCTGATTATCAGACTGTGATATTAATGAGGGCTTGATGCTTGTGATGAGGTCACTCAAGTTCGAAAGAACTCTACATTCCATTCTAGTGCCGAGATTCACTATATTCCCAATTATGATCTAGACGCAAAGTAGAAAATCGCTCAAGGATACTACAGCACTCAAAGAGTGCATACTGCCACGATTTGGGAGATCCTAGCACAGCTATATGAACACCTAAATAAGGATAATTTTGGCGAGTAGTGAGTTACTAGTCAAAGTTAAGGAGAGTGTGCTGCGGCATGCACGATGGGGAAAAGGGACGTATCGTCCATGCGTATGACTACGAAAGCACCAAGTTCAGCCACGTTTCATGCTTCAGGTAAAAGCATAGCTGAGTTCTGATTTTCATAAAAGCTGGTAAAACTCTCGGCCTCGTATAGTATGTAACATAAGCAAGGCATCTTTTTTATTGAGTTTCTCTACCCTTTAGCTGTATTTCGAGATGAGAGACGCACATTAATTGCAAAGCGTAAGTGGTGTCCCAGAAATTCATGACTTAACCTTTTTTCAAATATGCAGCCTTTTATCGCTTGTTGAATAAAGCGAAATTGCACTAAAATGGTTTGCATAAAAGATGGTACCCGTCCACCAATGATAAAGAAACGGATACCTGCAAGGAAAAGATAAGCGAAATGATATCGAAAATAAAGAACAAGAAGAAAGGATAGAGTAAAGAAAGTGACAATGAAAAAGAAAAGAAAGGAGTTAGAAGGTGGACGGATAAACGAAAATTCAATAGTCAAATTTGATTTGATCCCAAGGAGAAGGAAAGTGAGAAAGTCGTGAAATAAAATTTGAAATGAGAAAAAGCGTTTTTATATTTGAATTAAATGACAACTCGTCATACAGATAACATGTTATGGGACATTCTGCAAAGATTTCTTCTAATGAACTGCTTTATTGACTTTTCCATCCGAATGCATTGTTAAGTGTAATTCAATGCTAAAGCACGAATTTGTCTTTATTCTGGGAAAAACTCAGAGAGGAGAAAGTGGCACGTTCATTTACGGCATTCACATTTGAAAAAGATTGACGATGGATGCCATCGATGAAGACGTGGGAATACTACAGCAGTGCTAGTTCAGGATTTGAGGAACCAACCCGAAAATCGAGCTCACTTCGGTTATCCACGAAAAGTTTCGTTAACTACTTCCAACATCTGAACAAGGACAGAGGATGGCAGATATCTAAGCTGTCAAACATAACCACACACGAGATCATCTTCATATATGAAGGAAAGAAGGCAAACAGACTAATGTATGAAGTGTTCTGAGCAGCCAAGAGATGATCTGACGTATTTATCTACCCAAAATTTTGTATGGACACCGTAGTACAATGAAGTACCCCTTAAACGCTGCAATAACACACTGAACTATTTATTGGGGTGTCCTTTTTTGAAAATTACTGACACAGCAATTTTTCATGCACGAAAGGTAGCCGTCGAAAAACAGAAGTCTATTGATGCCTCGTCGTCGTAGCATTTCACATGGACCGTTATGAGGGTGATACATGTTTTAAACGTCATTTTAAGCTACCAATTAGTTTTTAAAATCTTTTCTGCGGATGAAAACAACTGGCGGACATGCATACTCAAGTTCTTCATCCATGAACACATTCGACATAAAAGAGCGAGAAATGCATGTCATAAAGAGGGCAGGCTACATGACATTATCTACATGGAGATCGCTGTATCTGAGTTTGGATGACCACGAATTTTCAGCAAAGTCGGGGTGCATGGCTTCAGGATTCAGGATGGAAAATATTAGACGAACGGCATCTTATAAGTGGAAATTATTTTTCTAAGTTAAGGAGTGTTAGAAGGATATAGCATATATGTTTCGGTGTTGATCATTCTCTCAAAAATACACCCTCGCTTGTGTGATAACACAGTGGCTTTAAAAAAGGCGATAACAACTTTCTGTCCCCGAGGGGGTGAAATAACTGGTAATCAGGGTGCGGGAACAAGCCAGAGACATATTCGATGCGTATTATCAAGTATTTCCATCCATTGAACTATGCGAATAAGAGAGGTCAGCGACGTAGTGATACAGACACTAAGATGAATTTCGACAAACGAAAAGTGCCGTAAAATTAGACGATTTCGATATTGATCCGTTCCTGAGGGATGTGCATTGTGATTGACCTTATAAAGCATCTTTAGAAGTGACTGAAGGCATATCCGAGCCATACATGCGGTGGCCTGCTCAATGTTGCCATCCTCCAAAAGAGTGTAGTTTTTAACCGCGGTGAGATAGAAGATTTGGTGAGCTTGGGGCTCAGTATGAAGTCGACGACTACGCGCTTATTACAAAAGAGCTCTGATCGCAGCGTTGTACACGCGAAAGTGCAGTTAATTTTCAAAAAATTTTCAAATTAATTGCTTTTGAGGAATCAAGTTGAGAAAAATTGTTCCATTCAAATTTCTGATGCGTTTTAACATGTTGACATTAATTTTAACTCTACCAACAAATGTGCTCAACATCTTTGGCATCTATCACGCAAATCTTTCCCGATCAAAGATCGAACAACATTACATACTTGGGAAGAAAAGAAGATTTTGAAGAAGATTCTTCTAACGACACTCAATTCATCAAATCAGCAAAAGATTCCAAACCATTATCTCCAAAGTGAGATAGACAATAGGAAGAGAGACATATAGAGAAATTGGCAAAAAGGAAAAGAAACAGAGACATAGAAACAAATCGACGAACTTGTGTACTGAGACAACGACACTGACGAAGCGAAACAAACAACTAACAAGATAGACAGACCTGCAGACAGGTGAACAGGCAGGTAGACTTGGATAGATAAGCAGAAAGCTAGGATTTAGAAGGATTAATGTCTGGCACGGTGGCTTTCGAAGATCTTCAATAGTCGCACGAGTAATATTTAGAAATACTAAATTTGTAAGAGGGTGAAAGCACATTTTTAGTGATTCCGTTCATCATAAGCGGGCTGTTGGTTCGACCGTGCCACGAGCTCAGCAAACCCCACGACCTCACCCAGATTCCATCCCTCGAATTAGGAGAAATGTTGTCAGTCTTTTCATAACAAGTTTATTTTCTGCAACTGAGATCGGAAGGTTTTAGAACGGGCATACTAGAAATCAGAGAGAAATGTTCCGAAGTTTCCAATCAGCAGCCAAATTCACATACAAAAAGTTCGCAGACTTCCGTGGGTGATGGACGAAAAAAACGAATTGAAGGCAAGAAGTCCTGGGATCCACATCGTAGGAAAGAGTAATGTTACATAAAATAAAACAAATAATGCAAAATCATAAAGAGTTGAGGGATTCTTAGAACGATGCAGTGAAAAAAGTTAAAGAATGAAATTGAGAGTGAAAGTGAAGAAAACAAACATGAAACAAGAATTCAGGAACAAATTATCTTGAGCAGAACTTTCTTGCGCATCGTTTGGTATATTTTTGCACATACTTGTCCAATAATGGAGCAGCCTGGGAAGTCATTCGCAACTTACTACTTTACGAGTTTCAATTGGGGCACAATTTTCAAACTGCATTTGACAACATCAAACGTGCAAAAGGCTGCCAAGTTGTGGGTTAGAACTACAGCGTATGAAAGGTTTATAAAGTTTCGCAATGTAGATACTGATTTGGCCGATCAACCAAGATCCGGAAGACTGCGTGAAATTTATGAGGAAGCAATCATCATTGAAGCGGTTGAAGAAGATCCGACTTTGTCAACAATGATATGGCTGATGATTTTCAATGTTCAGACTAGCAGATCCGGAAGGTTTTGGAGCGTTTGCAGAATTGCATTTAGGAAGACGAGAATACTTCAATCAATGTTATTTGATACTATCGGTTCGTTGGAAAAATAAATTTTTGATTTTTTAAATCAAGTTCGGAAACTTAGTTGGAGAACTAAGAAGTTGGATGGAAACATGTTTGTCCAGTCATAGCGCATTTATCACCCGTATCACTTGCCTTATTGTTATTAATCAGGAGAGGCTTAGACTGACACTTTAGCAAAGTTCCATTTTTCTACACGCTAGAACAGTTTGATCATCTGTATTCACTAACAAAAAGGGCAAAGCAAACGCCATTCTTACTTCTTCCACTGGCTTCTTACTTTGAGTGGTTTTCTATGAGTGTCCGATTGTGGAGCAGATGGTATATACTGGTAAGCTTGTTCATACTTTTTCGTAGATCAGCTTGTGAATCCAAAGACAACTTACACTAGCATTATATTCACTTCACATACGAATAAGAATGGAATGAAGGAGAAGTTCATACGAGCAGAGAAGCAAATATTCATGTGAAACTTAGCTCTATTCATAGAAGTTGATGCCGTTCGCAATACGTTTGCTTGTTTAATCAGCCAAAAATCCATTCAAACACTCCAATCGATTACGAACAGTCTTGCTATACAAAAAGAAAAACTTTGATAAATTACTATTTGAAATAATCTTAAGTGTTGAGACGCCAACGAAGCTTTTCTAACAGAACGATCTGCTCCTAATAGAATGTCATTTCAAACCGAGTGATATTTGTGTGATTCATCTCAACAGGGAACTATTTGGAAACTCCAATTACCTGTGGTTTGTTTTGAATATACCACAAAGGACATCGTTGAAGCATTCCGTGAGCGTTTCATAAAATCCTAGGTGATGGGTGTAGTTCAAGAGTGCTAACTGAACTATTTTCTTAGCTACTCAGAACAGCGTTGGAGGAATGATTCAGAAATGTACACGTGAATTTTAAAGTCCGTCATGTGATCAGTGGTGATGCCGCTGAGAGTTCAAATATTGGCTTATATTTTTCTCTCTTTGAATCATAAAATTGCTCTTTAATCTCACTCACCATGATCATGTATTATCACGAAAATAATCATAATATGGCTCCCATAGTAGTATGATTCAATTACATAAGTGCCATGGATTTTCATGGATTTTCTTGTCACTTTTCACGGTCACACTTGTTTTCCCGCATTGCTGAAGGGATTTGCATAATGTAGTAAAACTTTATTGGCACTTTTTCGATACGATGTGATGATGTCATTTACGTAGTGAGGCTTTGATTAGAAAATATGCACTTTCCGTACCAATCATGCGACTTCCTCATCCGTTGCAAAACGGTGGTAGGCAGTCTCGTCGAAAAGGGAAAACTCTCTCAAATTCGTTTTTCAATGGGAATAGCAAGGAACCGAAGTTGAGCTGAGTTTTCGTACTCAAGTTAAGAGTGCAGTCAGAGTTTTATATGGGACATGATTTTTTACTAACGAGCTTTGACAGAATAGCGCCCAATTTGAAGCAGTCAAAGTTTTCTTCCTATCGCAAACTACAAAGTAAAAAAGGACGATGTCGTTGGCGGACCCTTAGAAGTCTACGGGGGATTGCTTGTGACCCTTGAAGGATAACCATTCTTGGTATTGTGTTTACTAAACTAGGCGAGCTTCTTCTAAGTCAACCAATATAGCTGTAAAAGGAAAACCTTTGTGATGTGCTTGTAGAGAGCACCAAACAACGAAGCTAGGGCTCAGGTCTTTTTTGCGCAGAGAATGCCTGCGACACTATTCTTTATTACAAGCATTATTCTGGTTCGATCTCGTTGCTGGAACATCAGACCTCTCATTTCTCCGAAGTAGGGACATTGGTAACAGAGTTGTATGAGCTTAGTTCATTACGTATAGCTCAAAAGAAAACGTTTCAGCCGATGACACCCAGAATAATCGACTCAATCAACATTCAACGCCAATCCTCAAACAGCATCCGAAATTCGCATGTGAAAAGTTTGGAATTCTTATGAATGATCCATGAGAAAATATGAATGGAATGCAGGAATCCAGGATCTTCGTCCTAACACAGATGTAAAGAATGATGACCGTGAGAAAGTCGCATAGCGATTGGGAATTTTCTCGTGCGAACACATGATATTACGTTCGTTGAGAGAAACACTCATAATTCATAACTCTCGTATTGAAATCCATTGGGATGCTGTCTAATCCTGATAGTGCTATGCCCGCTTTCATGCTTTGGTCGTGCTTTGAACATTTGAGGCAGAAATACTGATTCTCCTTCTACAGAGGACATTGAAGTCTCCAAAGGCAGTTTTGACTTGTTAAAAAGTTGGGGCGCTACTTTAAACTAACAAATTCATATCAAGCAAGGTAAACTATTAATTTCATTTTCTTTTATCAAAGCTGACAGCGAACAGTAAAAACAGAAGATGATGCATGATTCGAACTTTTTGAATAGAAACTATGTGCATTCTATAATAACTCTAATTCTTCGACTAGTCAGGCACTGGGTTTCTATTGGCTGTTTTAATAGGCAAAAATCAAGAATAATCCTATCAAAAACGACACTTTCTTTACTTCGTTCGCAACGGCACTGCTCCTATAATTAATAGATAAATCGAGTCTCTAACGCCTTTGAGACAAGTGACACCTAGAAGTGTTCTAATGAAAATGAGGTAGCGGCCGCTATGACATCCATCGGTGCCGTTCTCCTTCCAGACGTTTATTTTGATGCAAGATAGTTTTTCTCAAGCTTCTTGTCACTAGCCACTCAATTTCTTAACGCAGATGCTGTGGAGGGCATCGTTTATGCAAGAGTGCCTTATCAAGAATTTCTCATTTAATTTCTCATTCTCTACGAAAGGCTAGTGCTTTTGAAGAAAGTGACATAGCCTAGAGTGTGAAGCCAGTGAAGAATCTTAGAAATGCTCTTGTCTAAATGAACTGGTATTGCATGTAATGTGCAATATTGTTTTTGACAAGCAATTCGTTGTTTTTGAATTTTAATCGCTATAAAGACTTGCTGGTGTTATTTAGAGGTGGCTGTTACAATAAGAAGGTATATTGCAATAGTTTTTGTGAAACAAGCAAATTCGTTGAAGTCTGACATCGGAGAATGTAGGGAAAAACATAAAGTCTGAGAGAATTGAGTGGTGAGCAAAAATACAGCTTCAGACATGAGTCGAACCCGCGATTCATCCATACTGGAGGCGTGTGCTACCACTACAAGTCCCCGGTATGGATGAAACGCGGGTTTAAATCCCGTGTGAGACTGAGTTTTACTCACCACTCAATACTCTTAGGCATTTATGAAACATCACAGCACTGCAAAAAGGCAGTAGTAACACCCAAGATTTTGAGTATTACAAAACATAAAGCATAAAAAGAGGAAGGGAAGCGCAGAAGATCTTCCATAGTGCAACAAAACCAATTTCAAGAGTGAAAGTCACATTAAACGAGAGTGAGGCCATATAAAAACTGGCGGATGAGCAGTGTGACATTCGTGGGTGTCTTGATGAGCACAGAGAAAAACTAGGCGTCGTTCTCTTTGCAGCAAACGAAAAAGAGGCGTCCTTTGCAAGACCGTTGGGAGAAAAGGTGTTGATCTAGGCGAGAGTAATAATCTGGATCCATAAAGATTCCAAAGAAACAGCTTCTTCTCTATGCGGATACAATAGATCTTCGTAACAGCCGTGTCACTAAGTGAAACGACATTCAATGTCTTTATTCTTTTTCTTGAAAGGAGAAGATTTCAAGTGAAGCGGAGTATGAGTCCAACAAACAACATTTTTTGCATTTACATCCCACCTCAATTTCAAGCTCTCTTTCGCTTGTGCCTGACCCTTCCAAGTTAGCATCAATTTCTTTGGCATTGAATTTATAGAAAGTCTATTTATTACTGACCATTTCTTCCAGTTTGTAATGGGGTGTATGTGATTCGTTCTCGGTAACCGAATACGTTGGTGAACATCAAAATTGATAGCGGTCTTCTTTTGACGTGTGGCTGAGGAATGCATAGTGGTCAAGCGTTTCGGGAGATTCTTGTACAATTTGAGAACATGGGCGATGGAAGGTTAGACGACAAAGCCTATAACATTAATATTTCGTGACAAACTTTTTTGGAGGATAAAGGTTCTTTCATTAGATTGGTGCACAGCACTTTTCCTACTTTCGTCCTCTATTGAATTTTGGTCTGTAGAAACTGACGTTCAAAAGGTTTTACAGACGTTCTTTCCAATGTCATAGGCTCAAGTGTTCAATGTGTAGAACAGCACGGATAATTGATGGTTTGATGAGCAAATTGTTGATCCATAGACTCTCGACATCGTAGTCTATTTGGAAATGTCTCAGGCTTTCGCCACGAGTAGTTACTAGTCTTTGTGAATCGGAAGGAAGTTTGTGGCAGCTGCGACGATTCCTGCGATTATTCGACAGATTCGAGGCGAATGTAAATGCATTAGGCCAACTGCAAATGTGAAAGTACGGGAATTAAATGTGGGTCGATCGTTCGAGAACGACTTATCAAGCTATAAGCGACCGAAAAGACTTTATGCAAAAAACTCCTTTTCTCATCAAATAGGGAAATTCATTTGACGAGCGAATCGATAGATTTAGTAGATTTAGAATTTGATTAGTGACAAGTGCTAGAGCAGTCTTGAAGAATTTGACATGACGTATAGGATGAATGTTTAATATTAAGTTATTAATAGGTTATAAGTGTCCGAGGAAAAAACTCCTCAATTGTTTTTGGATATATTCCTGTTAATTTCGGTCTTAGTTATTTTCAGAAATACAATTATAGCAAACCTCCCAAGGGAGTTTTGCTATCTTTTCGGGAATTACATGATAATTTAGGCAACGCAGATGATCCATGACTTTAGAGAGCAGATGGTAGCGCAGAGGTTCGAGGAGACAGGAAATGGTCCAAGTGGCGAAGGCGGCACCCAGCTGCCACCAACCTCACAGTCAGCTCGATCGCGGGCATCATCCGAACGGTCGTGTGACTTCATCCGGACCACCTCATCTCAAATAGTAATCGATCAATTATTACTCTCTCCACAGAATCTCGTTGTCTTGTAACTAATTGCTTTCATAAGGTTGCGTTCATACAACTGTCAGATGAACTCAGTAGAATTGTGAGCGGAACATAGCGCTTCTGTGGCGGAGCAAACTCACTTAGGCTATGCTCGGCCCACCACCACAGTTTAGGGATTCTGCCCATATATAATCAGTAGTGACCCCACTGCTAACACTACACACTCGCCCACTGGATCCCGCCGCGTGCTTCTACTTCGGGGCGAACACAGCTACCTCAAACGGTCTCCGCCGCCTAGTCATGCTCCGTCACTTGCAATAACATTATCACTTAGAATAACACAATCACTTACAATAACATCTCACTTACAATAACACTGTCAGCTACAATAACACCACCTACCATAACTGTGTCGCTTACGATAACATTACGATACCTCTCATCAATCGGTCACTCATATTGACTTAGGCATATGTTCGCTTAACGATATGTCGTAATCATGTATATATTATCATTATAGTAATGTATTTATATTATAGGTTGTTTGGTACAACGACACTGCTTAGTACCACGCCATTGTTTGGTGCCATCCTGTTGTTTGGTATAACCCGTATAAACCACTAAACCTTCACAATACAGTAAGAATCCACTGAACCACCACATATAATTTAGTACATCGCCTACAAACCTTTGCTACACAGATGATTTTATGAACTATCGCACTAAAATCCGTTTCCATGGCAGCCGATATTGAATTCACACAACAGTTTGGCTCTTCACGACGTCAGTGTGACTGCCTATTAGTTCGTCTAATGTAAAATACGAAAATCATCACCGGTTCCATCACAAAATCCATAAGTAGCAGATCTTTTAGTCGCGAAATGACAGCCTTGAAACTTTTGCTGAATGACAGGTGATGCACATATGGCTTAGTGGTGAAAAGTGTTCTACATGACACTGCGGTCCTCAGCTTGATCCCTTTCTATGTGCGAGTAAACTGTCAGCAGTGGGTGGAGGATTGTTGCCAAACTCCTCCTGGCGGTTGATTGCATCACACTGACTGCACTGATACATCAGTGAAAATTTAGAAGCTCAAGCCAAATACG
This sequence comes from Parelaphostrongylus tenuis, assembly GCA_019055375.1. NCBI lineage: Eukaryota > Metazoa > Nematoda > Chromadorea > Rhabditida > Metastrongylidae > Parelaphostrongylus > Parelaphostrongylus tenuis. Next base: position 77,009 of record JAHQIW010000017.1, on the reverse strand, counting down.
CATAGAATCAATCTAAACTATACCGAAAATCGATTGCGTGGCTAGTCGTTGAGTGACTGATTAAAGCCGAAAGATTCATCTTCCTAACGTTAAGCTTTATTCGCATGCCCTTTCAATTCATTTGGAGAATAACAGCGCTCTGCCAAAAACTTAAATTGAGCTGCATGGACTTCATTGGAATCGCGATCTTTTCCCATCAAATCCACATTAGTTTCTCGTCCAGAAACGAACATATTTGGCAACTTACAATATTGTTTCACCTCCAACGATCATATTTGTCACCGGTGAGTGACAGTAGACAAAAGTTAGGTGGAGCATAAAATTGGAATACAACGGTGGTCGAGGAAGCATAAAAGATCACCAGCTTTGTCTTCACACCTTTCATGCTTTCATTCATTCATCCATTTTATTTCGTAGCCGAAAGTACTGGTGTTTGTGTAGAATGATCTCAGTAACATGTTGATTGTTAATATCTTCCTTTTCTTTACCGATGCAGTCACCATCAAAAAGATACTTAGTTACTTATACTCAAATGCTTAGATGGTCCGTCTTCACTGGTTGTGCGGACACCAGCACATATGTCGAATGGTATAATGCTGGTCGTGTATTTGATATTCTTTGGTTTCCTGACGTTGCCTTGCAAAGGAGTTTTCAAGTTTTCACGGAGCCGCTTCCAAGGAATGGATTCCGGTGATGGAGCCTTAGCCGGGCTTCCTACTTGTTGATTCGAAGATGTTATTAGGTCAAAATCAAAGGCAGAAGTAGGAAGGAAACAACCGACCGCTCACGGATGATGTAAAAGCCGAAATTTTAAATCAAAACAACGGCAACGAAAATATTTTGGGTCTGTAATAAACTTCACCACTTGATCAGGAATAGTAGCTGTCATCTAGCTTGGATATTAATAAGGTATAGTGTTTAATTATTTGACTCAATGACCTTACAAGTGTACCACAAACAGAAAGGTATCCCGAAACATTTTGTTGCTCTTCTTCTGAAGTAAGACGAAAATATCACTATTAAATGCAGTCAAAACCGAAGAGTAAAATGGAAAGCAATAAAGTATTAATCAACAACAATGGGACGTACTTTTTTGAATTAAGCGACTATGGACTATGTGCGAGCGGCAAAGAGCATTTTAATGTCAAACGTCACACTAAATCACATGAAGTAGTAGATACACAACAAGTTCAACATCGACTAAATGTATTCCTATGCACCTCAGGCTATGTAGAACTGACGGCATGAAAGATTTTCTGCGTCTAAAACAGTGTAACATTTGAAAGATTATTTTGCACCATTTAAAAAACGTCAAAGCGCTTGAAACAGAAAGTCTCTTCTACTCAGCGGAGAAATTGAAAAAGGTTTTTCAAAAAAAAATGCAACTGTTTGAAGGAAAATTCACGAAGTTGAAATTTTACCTCCATAAAACTATAAAACTCGTGGAAGGTGGTTCTTAGTTTGCAGCTCCAAACTCCTGAGAAAGAGAATTTCTTGGAAGGGAAATGACAAACTGTTTAAAATCGGAGTATTTCTCGGTCGAAAGAAAGGCCCTGCATTTTTTGAAATTGAATATTCTTCTTGAGAAAAAAGCATTGGAATTAAAATAGTCGTACTAGAAGTTAATGGAAAAACGTGAACAAAACGAAAACAGTGATAATATTTTCGTAATGCAACAGAACATTACGACGAGAAAAAAGCTTTTCTGCCACTTTTTTCATCTAGAGGCAAAACTGCAATAGCTATGTCATTTTAGAGTAATGTGAGTTATGCTTGTGAAAATTTAATTTCATATCATAAATGGAAGTAGGCGAAGGAAAACAAGCATTAAAAGATCATCAAGTTAAATTACACCACAACTTGCATTCTTAATATTGAATTTTTTAAGATTTGTGGCGACCACTGAGTAGACATATTTGTTAAAATTTCCAAGCAATATTTGATTTATACGCCCGATTTATATATGACATGGCAAAAATAGATATTTAAAATTTTAGAAGTTCAAGAGATGACGTTGATGTTTGGATGACATTTCATAAGATTATGATGGAGGTGAACATTTACCAAGCCCGAGTTCCTGCTATACTGGTCAAACATTCACTATCAATCAGTCTTACTGATAAAATACTACATAGACCGTCAGGATCGGAACACGTGTTTCGGGCTTTATAAGTCAGCCCATTCACTAGCCCACATGACATGTTGGCTCAAATAATAATTACGAGATATGTTGAAATTTGAGCGTGGTCTTAATAAAACACTCGAAATGAATGTATAGTATTATGAAAATACCAGCTAAAGAGCAATCGAGTGTACAAAACTATGTGTTCAGTGATGATTTCAAATGTTCGTCGTTAGTGTAGGGAAATGAGCGCCGCTAGAGGATTGGCTAGGGACGAAGGGTACTGCTCAACTGATGAGACAGTCAAGGTCGAAACAAGTGCATCGACCTTTATAAGTCAGCCGATTCGACAGACCACATGACATATTGGTCCAAATAATAATTACGAGATATGTTGAAATTTGAGCATGGTCCTAACAAAACACTTGAAACAAAGGTATAATGTTACTGAACATTTTTGTAGACGCTTTAATGACCTGTCATGGTACTAGCTAGAAAAGAAAGTTCTAGGGCACTCGCAAAAAAAAATAAAGATTTATGCATGAATTTCAAGCAAAAACAATAATATCCTTTTTTTAAAATAAAGGGCATCGTTTTCTACGACTGTCTACTATCTGTCCTTCGGATCTGGTCGAACCTGGTTCGCGAGCACTTGATCACGATTCATCTTCCAAAGCAGCAATCAAATCTTCGTTGTGCAACTTTGCTGGCCGTCCTGAACAAGGCTTGTCTCCCAGATCAAGATCTGCGAGACTGAAACTTTGAAACCAGCATTCAGCAGCAGCAGCAGTTTGCTTGTTGGGCCTTCCCCTTCAACTTCGTTGATTTCATCGACTCCAGCTCGCTGTGAGAGAAGACCCTTTCTCCAATAATGACGCAATAAAACACGAACTTTGATTGTATCGTTGGACATGGCGGAGGCTTGTAATAAAGTGGAAACCAAGACGAATAAAATCCAGATTTTCAAGAAGGAAAATCCTACCTAAGAAACTATAATTTTCCCATCCTGTGTACTCTAAGTTGGATAATAAGCTCCATCGTATTTTATGGCAATTTTTATTTACTTGCAATAAATTTATTTTTTGGTCTTTTTCGTCGTGTTGTATGTAGCTCAAAAGCTTTTGCTTCTGAAATTCCAAGTATGTGAACCATTTTCTCTTTTGTATCTGCATGAAATTTTCTTCTGCTTTAGATAAAACACTTCAAAGCTTAAGCAGTGATCGCCTTTTGAACGTCCCACTCGGGTTACCTACCACTGAAAAACGACACAAAACTATGTGAGCACTGAACACAAGGCGATTGATCTACGGACTCTACAATCACAATTAAAAAGTTTCGTGAAGGCGACATCAACACGTTAAAATCGTCTACGATAGCTTTATTGAGGCGGTGTCAAGATAACGCTCGTCCACATACTGCCGTCTGACATTGCAGAACATTGAAGAATCAGGATGGGGCGTTCAATCAACCACCACATAGCCCAGATGTTGCTCCAAATTATTACCAACTTTTCAGATTTCTGCAACATTCCTTGGCACGAAAACGCTTTGACAAAGTCGATGATGTGATAAAGCACTTGTATGCAATTTAGAGCAAAGACTAAAATTTGGTTTCTTATGATTATAAGGAAGCAAAAGGAAAACCGATGTCATTTACTGGAGAGGAATTTTTCATAGCAATGTTAGTGACCATTCGAAAGCTGAGACTTCACGCTACATCCTCATGTCGGTGGTTTTTGAATAAGCCTTTTCTTGACAATGCTACAGAGCGAGATTTCTTGCGTTACAAACGTGTATTTTTCTCGCCGGACAGAGCTCTTGTCTCAGCTTTTCAGTGATTACTAACACTGTTATGAAAACTACACCAGATAATGTGGTCGGTTTTTCATTTGTTCCCTTGTAATTAGAAAAAAAGATTTTCTTAAAGAGTTACAAAAAATAAAATAGCTTGCATATTTGAAATTTCGAAACTACGAGCTTTCGAATGACATCAAATACGATAAAAAATGCCAAATAAATTCATTGTAAATGAATAAATTAACAAATAAATACTACAGAACTTAGTTTCCATTCTAATAACAACATTAAAAAATTTATTTAGATTAGACTAGGCTACTGCGAAATAGGGACAAGCGCAGCAAGCTACAAGAATTTTTATTTTACAGCTCTTCATAACAATGAAATGATGTTGTAACAATACGTTTAAGGTCGCAGAGTGTTATGCAGATCCTGGACTTCAGATGGAATTGAGCTCGCGTTTCACTAATAGCGGGTACGCGTGCTACCACTATGTCTTTGTTTAGTTATAATTACTACAACATAGCGCTCCTATAAAAATCGATAGAACAGAAATTTCTGCAGTATATCCAAAAGGCCTCTGAAGTCGAGTTGCTATAGAAAGCATGAGAAAGGCACACTTCCAATACCCGATAACATCACTGTCGACTTTCCGGATACCGGGTAGCGAAGACCGTAATTTACATATAATTTTGGCGCCGCACATGCCATCTTATCTTCAATTGCAAAAAATTCCAGACCAGCGAAGGGCGTTGCGCACAATTATTTCCCATAAAAAGGGTGACCGAAGAGATCTTCGTAACTATCGTCCGATTTGCTTGGTGAGCATACTTCACAAACTTATTACGAAAATCATCCTTCTGCGCATATCAAGAATTTTGAAAGGGGCACAAACAGTTGAGCAAGCAGGATTTCACAAACCACATTCGAATCGTGTCGAGGGTCAAATAAGTCTATTGGGAATACCACGTGCCCTTAACCCTAACCTTTATCGACTATGGAAAAGCATTTGATAGCGTCGAAACGTAGACTGCCTTACTAGCGCTTGTCGATCAAAGAGTGGATTCGTCCTACATAAAAACTCTGTCAGGCTGTCATCGGAACTGCACCACTAAAATACAGCTTTGTCAACAAGCTCTAACCGTACCCACTGGAAAAGGGGTTCGACAGAGCGATACGATATCGTCAAAGCTGTTCACCGCCGCAGTGTAGTGAGTAATGAAGTCGCTCGATTGGGACGAGAAGGGCATAAGCATTGGGGAAAAAATTTCTATTGAATCTTCGTTTTGCGGATGACATCATCATATTCCCAAAAAACACTTATGAGGCAGAGACGATGCTCAAGGGACTTAAGAAAGCGGGAAGGAAGATCGGACTACGCATAAATCGCAGAAAAGCCCGGTTCATGAAAAACCAATGGTGCAATGATGAACATATCAAACTGTATGGTGTTCCGATTACGGTAACCTCCTCGCTCGTATATCTTGGTCGTTCATCAAATATGAAGTACAATATGAAGGTGAAGCTTGATAGAAGAAGAGGAACACCCTGGGCCGCATTTGGGCCTCTCAAAAAAAAAACCACCGACCAAACAGCAGGCCCGAAAATACGCGTTAACCTTCCGATACAATACTCCTACCAGCGCTCTGCTATGCAGCGGAGAAATGTGCTGATACTCCTACCACGTCAAGACTACTGTGAAGGACTGACAGAGAACTTGAACGATGTCTTCTAAAAATCATTCAGCACTCAATAACATCTAGCCGGCTTGCGCAGTTCAAATCTCCGGAACCTATCACTTCTTCGCGACTCAGAAGAATATGCACTGGTAGCGAAGTCCAGATGAGCTGGTCGTAAAGTAAGTAGATCAGACGACAGATGGACGAAAAGAACTGTAGAATGGACACAACGAGAATACATTCGTCCCCGAGGAAGACCACCAACACGTTGGACGGACCTGTTCGCAAAAAGAATTATTCGGCTGTACTCGCAGCTGCTAATGTTTTAATCATGAAACTCGCGCCAGTTGCCATCTCGAATGAAATCACCACCACAGACGACAATCGCGAGATGAAAAGACGAGTGGAAAATGTGCTGTGGTCCGCATAATTTGTGAAGACGGACCTCCAAGTATAAAAGTATAAGTATTCAAAAGCTGTCAGCTTAGCTGGGTTCAATGCTGATATGTTTTTATCAGAGCAAAGTTGTTGACGATTTTATGCTGACAGCTTTGATGCCGTATATCACAGAAGCTGACAGAGCAACGGTCGCGCTAGTGCACTGGTAGAACGTGCCCTCGGTTTGAGTAGAACATAGGTTCAACTCTCGTCTAATTTTCAAACCCTTGCCAACACTCAGCATCCTTGGATATAAAAGACAGTATTTAGGAATTAGTTAGAGAGATGATGAAATCATTATTGACTAGGTCCTAATTAGATTTTTGTCAAAGTTCTTCGCAGCACGTCAGAGCTGCACGGAGCCTGAACACTAGTTAGAGCTGTTTATTGAAGAAAAGCTAGCCAGAATTTGCAAAAATTGAAATTTTATCACAGAGAAAGCCAAGCAAGCAGTGAAAATAACTGCATGAAAAGGTGTTGCTTTGAGCGGTAGGACGTTTCAGAAAGACTTCATGAAACCTGGGTTTTCTGTTTGAACGAAGTCAATTTAGAGAATGACGAATAGTTTTCATCAACAATATTGATTCATCAACATTTTGATAGTAAGCTCACATCTCTCTGATGTTGATCCAAATTTCATAGCCATAATATCAAATGTTGGATTGCAGTCTTAGGGTAAATTCAAATATACCAAGAATAGAAATCAAAAAGGTTAAAAAACTAAGTAGCTTCAAATAAGTCTAGAGATAACATCGTAGTGTCGTGGCTAAATGGTTGTGATGTTCGTAGCGCCGAGCGTGGAGTCGAGCTCCATCCCCCAACACTCTTCGGTAGATAACTTGAACGCCCTGTGGAACACCGCAGCCAGACTATTCTCGAGATTGCAAAGAGACATGCAGACCAGTAGTTCACCTCATTCACGAAAAAGACGAAAAACGAATAGAATGCTTGAGGTATTGGGATCCGCGTAATAAAGAAAAAGTCGTGATGACGGATGGTGTAGATAAATAAATAAATGGATGATAGCATCAGTGCAGATTACTCTGAATTCACACAAAATGCTCTTTATCTTCCAAGATTTGCAATGAATTCGGATTTGAATGAATTTTGCAATGCTCGCACTTCTCGTTTTTCACAGAGCAATGGAGGCAATGAGGAAGAAAAATGAGATGAGTGATAATTTGCTCTAGTAGTTCGTCTCATAAAATCTTATTAGTATTATTACGAAATATAAAGGGAGAAGACCGATGGAACTTTCTAAAACGAAACCAATAACATGGGCTACGATAAGGACAGCGTCACCTTTGAAATCAATCGAAATTTTTGGTATTTTCGATTACAGACTTTTTTAGTCTTTAGTTATGACCGACATCATTGCCGGTGAGAAGTCGATGAATCCACAATGATTAGAGATCGACATCGTCATTTTGAAAAATCGGCGCAAATATCATTCTTTTTTCCCTTTCGATAGAAGACAGCCGGATGTTCTATTTGAATAAATTATTAGAACGCTTGGAGACATCAATAATGCACAAATTTTACGGCATAAATCTCACAAAATTGATGAAAACATATGGGAGTTTGAGGCAAAAACTATGACGATATGATGAATAAAAAGAAGATGAGAGATGTAGAAAAATTCGATGACATCCACCGTTGCCTATGTTTAGCGAAGAATGTTCAAAAGGCACCTTATCACGAGATACAGACGCTGTTCTATGATGACAAAAGTTATCATCAAATACACAACCTAGTCGATTCTGTACTAGAGCCAGTCAGATTCATAAGTACGGACCGCTCTGGTTAAGGCCTTAGCTTTACGGCCATTTTAATTTCAATCACATTGTTATTTCATAATTAGCTAGTTTACCGCAAGGTAATGTGCTACTGAAGATATGGGAACTAGTCATTATTTTATTACAAGTGATTTTGGGCTCTTACATACCAACTGAAAATATCTTTTAACTTTAAAAAAGAATGTTCAAAGTCTAAAAGAGGTTGGTAGGCCAGGGCCGTACACCGGTGTTTCTGAGGTCTCGCCCTCCTCGTCAGTGACCCACGCCCCACATTAAGCCCTGCATTGTAGCAAGAAAAGAGGCGTATATACCAGTGTATTACGCTCGCGTACCAACCTCGCTTAGGCTTTAAAAAATTATTTTCTAAAATTAATTTGAATGTTTACTGCGAGATTTTTCAAAAACAGTCGATCCATGAATCAATTTGTTCTACCAGCCGGGATCCATTGACTGAGAGGTGGTGATAGACCAGTGTCATTGTATACTGTGCCGCCACCACATACACCTCCCTCCTTGCTACAATGCAGGGCTTAATGTGGGGCGTGGGTCAATGACGAGGAGGGCGAGACTTCCGAAACACCGGTGTATGGCCCTGGCGCACCAACCTCGTTTAGGCTTTGAACATTCTTTTTTGAAATTATTTTGGATGTTTATTGCGAGGGTTGAAAACCAGCCAGTGCCATGTATCTCGTAACTAATATTTGAGCCAACATGTCATGTGATCTGTTATGAGGGCTGACTTATAGATCCTGATACATGTGTTTCAACCCTGTCAATCTCATCAGTCGGGCGGTAGCCTTTTCGTCTTTTGCCAATCCTCTCGGGGTGCGCAGTCCCTTATACTAAGGGTAGGCGACGACGAACTTTTTACAGTGTATTTCAGATGGAACTATCCGACTCTATAAGTCAGCCCTTATAACGGACCACGTGACGTGTTGGCTCAAATAATAGTTACGAGAAATGTTGAAATTTGAGCGTGGTCTTGAGAAAACACTCCAAGCGAAAGGTACAACTGAAAAAAGTTATTAAATTTAAGCACCTAGATGTTACGTCGTTGTAGAAAAGAATCCTATTCAAATTTTTTGATAAAAAATTTAAACGAATCATCACCGGTTTTTCGCCATCATTCTGTTTTAGATACATTTTATGGTGAGCTTCAAATTAGTGATGTCAGAAGAAAATATGAGAAAATGGCATTTTTTTTGCTGAATTCCACTTTTTATTGGTTTTGATATCGAAGTCTTCTTCCAAAAGTCAATAAATAAGAAGCAGTCATAATTTGGTTGACACTACTTCAATTATTTTTCCAACATAATTACTATTGCCTTTCATTATATCACGATATTTTTTACTGAGTAACTATGCCACACATTGCCAAAACGTTTTTCATTTCCAAAATCGGCTATTTTAATGAACACTCGATGTTCAAACAAGTTATTCTGCTAACTTGGATTCTGTTAGTCGTTCTTCACACTTTCCCGAGTCACAAAGCGAGAGAATGAAAATGAATGTCCAAAATTCTCCACTGTTGACACACGGGACTGAATGAGACTTGTAAGTGGGCATTTATTTAGTTTGATCGATTATATATATATATATAATATATATATATATATATATACATATATTTTATATAGATGCGTCTACAAATGCATATATATATATATATATATATATATATAAACTCAGCAAAACGGTGGTTAGAGACACTAAGCATTAACCCTCGTTTGGTGACTGACTGGACCATCGCCACGAGTCAAGAAGGTCTCCCATTGCTCCAGCGTTGTCAATTTGACGAAAGATTTAACTGAACAGAGCAATAAATGCCAGGAAAGGTTCCAGGAGAGTTATTCTGATACTCGAAAAGTCACCCCAGATCGGCAATCAACGACAATATTATTTAAGCGACTATTTTTGGACCTCGCTCAAAAATTCAATATATTCTGATAGGATGTTTCAAACCTTTCAGAGGTGTGGTGGACGCATCCTAGTGCTAAACGTACGTTCCAACTTTCTCGCGAGCGCCATCATTACCATATGCCCCTCGGTTCAACCCTACATCTAATGGTAGCGGCATGAAAAACTATCACTTCATGTGTAAAGATCACTTGATGTGGCGTTCTTCCAGATTGAATGATTGTTGACTGCATGGCTTACGGTTGTTATGGAGCATATGTAACAATGTCTATGGATCAACTTTCTTAGACCTCGCTTGAAAATTTTATATGATCCGATAAAATTGCTCAGAAAAACTTAATACATTCTATGAAATCAACGACAGTCATAAGAGGAGCCAAAACCTAGCGTGGCAAATGAACTCATATCAGATTCGGTGAAATTTGTGGATAACTAAAGTAGGAGCGAAGCGACCACTAGTTCTATATATATATGTATATATTACATATATATGTATATATATATATATATATATATATATACATATATATACAATATATATGTGCCGTCTGAAAAGCACAGTTAAAAAATCATTGAACATGTGGAAATGAGGAATGAAAAATTAAGTGGGGAGAAATTTGTTTCAACGAAAATTTCTTGAGAATTCATATGAAGTTGGTATCTGATATGCAAGAAATGATCCAATTACTCTGAAATTCCTTGGATTGAAGCGCCTTATAGATAAGAATAGTCTGTGCTGGAAAATAGTAGCTAATCGTCATTTTAGCAACTCTGAGTAATTATTTTGATTCAGTAATTTTTGCTTATCCTTGTTCTGAATCCTTTTTTCTTTATTTTGAATTCTTAATAATTTTTATTCCATCTCCTGCATTGGTGCGAAAAAGTACTGCGTGATATCGAAATGCTTGATTGAAAAAGAGTTGCTATGAATAGAAATGATAATGACGAGGTAGAAATTGAAAATCGAAGTTAAGCTATTGTTATTTTTGTTGTTAAATAATGTTTAGGATAAAAAAAAACAAAACTTGGTAAAAGTCTTTCATTACCTAAAAGAGCGCGGTTTGTCCGTTCTTTTTTTTTGCAAAAATCAAAGCACTTTTATCTATGGAATTCAAGGTAGTGTGTTTGCGTTCTTATTTATAACAAATGTTTGATCCCAACAAATTTCGTTAGCTACAGAACAGAAATTTATTTTAGTAAAGTTATGGGAACATCTCGATAGATCACTGCAACTATCAGCAATTAAATTAACTTCCGCTAGTTTCTCATAAACTTTCTCTATTATTTTTCGCGTCTATATTCTCAATTTGAAGAAAGACAGCTGAAATGTCTTCTCAAAATGGTGAAGAAATGTTCAGACAATAGGAAGAAAGAAGCAAAAAGAGAAGTTCATAAACTGAAGCGCATACTAAAATGAACAAATGGAAATCTAGAAGAAAATCTAGTAAGAAACATGAAACAGAAGCTCATAGCTTAGTAAGTGATTCGTTTGCATGCGCAAATTTTATTTACGAAGCTGAAAAACATTAAGAAAAACTGGAAAGACTACAAAAGGAGAAGAAAAGAGGATGCGAAAAGGAACAAAAAAGGAGGAGAAAGAAACGGAGGTGAAGTCGTAAGGATAAATTGTGTTTGCTATCAATCCTCCTTTGTGTTTCGCCTATTCTCATCGGCTCTTAGTAATATCGTCGTACTTATAAGCCGAGAGTAAATCATATCAATAGGGGTGCGAAAATATAATTATAGTCTCCCGAGCAGCCACGAAGATTCACAACGTCTTTTTCATCTGTAGTAACTAGTAATCAGAAAACCTAATTTTCCTGTTAACTAACAAGACAGACTTTCTGTCAGCTCCGTACGTAGTAATCAATTAATAATTGTTTTCTTTCCGGAAAGATGCAAAGTTTTTAATAAGAGATTTATTGCATAGTAGCTTACATTCAGTCGTTTTCGTCTTTTTTGCAGCCTGGAAGGCCTAAACTGGTATGTGATCTATTTAGTCGAGCACTTTCATAACATTGATATATGAACTTAGAAGAGAATAAAGTAAAAAGCTCTTGCGTTGATCCCTAACCACTACACCATGTGCGTTTAGATGAGCTTAGCACAAATTCAATTGCCCAATAGACAGCGTTTTATAGACTTTTACTGTTTCTTTCTTAGGGGTCTCCCAGTCATTGTTGCAGACCAACCCACATAGGTGAGGAATGCGTCTGACTCAGACCAAAAAGTAGGCCCTGGTATGATGCAAGATCACGTGTGATGACGAGGCACTCATCCCAGCAGCTCAGTTTTGAACTTTTGAATTTCCGTGAAAAAAGTATCAAGTGACAGTGACTGTTACATCATAATCTTCTCTGTTGTGCATATGTGCCCTAAGAGTTGTTACTGGAGCGTTCTAGTCCACCTCGATTTCTCATCTATATGTTCCTCAATGCAAACTCAGAGTGCGCCCCCTTCGCCGACGTACTCGTCATCTCATGTTTTCTAGTTTACCAAGTGTTTATTTTCTCAACTGGGGTTATAAAGTGTTTGGCGTACTTATCGCTTAGAAAGATTATATGCCAGACCAGGAAGAAAGGAATATGTTGAAACGTTGTTTTCCAAGTTGAATTAAGATTTTATTGGCAAATTTTAATTTGCTTAAGAGTTCTAACATTGACTCCTTGTACGAAGAGTTAGAAGAATGTTGAAGCTTGTAGACTCATGACATCGTAATTATTTTTGATAATAAAAGTGAAGATGTTGCTTGTTTCAAAGTTTTCTGATATTTCAAAAAGGCACCAACTTATCATGGATGTGAGATGTATTGGGTAATTTATCTATCCAGTAGGCTCGTTCAAACTAATCGTGACATTTGGTGAATCATTCATCTAAAAGGACCACTCACCCACTGACGCAACAGGTTCACCCATTCATTCGCCAGTCTCATGCAAGCCAACAGAAAACATCTCGCTCTCGCTTTCCCTTTTTCTCATCCTCTCTCTCTATAAAGTTAACGTGAAGGTCGGAAAACGCGACTAAGCGTTTAGTACTTACGATAATGACCGGTAAAATACAATTCGTTGCTATGGTGATTATTCCTTGAACGTCGGAAAAAATTTTTCATTTAGCCAGCGAAGTGTGCAATATTTTGAACACAGTCTTCTGAATCTTACAAAAACGTTTCTTAAGAAAGATAAATTCCATTAATCAAAAGAAAACCTTTTGTCATCACGACTTGTGATAGAGTATATTATGTCTGGAGTTCGTATTGATTCCGAGCAATGGATAACAATTCTCAATTTAGTCGCCGTCGTGTCCATCTCGTTGAGGTGTATAGGTTCCATTGATGGCCGGCACGACACAGCTAATACGAAACCTGCACTCTATCCTGAACATTTCCATAGTTGTTTACCGACTACTTCATCCTATCCAAATGAATAGGAATATTACTGAAGTGCCGTAGTACACAGCAGGTAAGAATGAGTCGACACCCGAAAAGGGGTAATGAAGATCTTTATTGAAATCCATAAAATGTCAGCTATATGAAGAATTTCCAATGGCACAAGAGATTCATGAAAATGTGGGCTTCTCGAAGAAGTTCGGGCATGTTTGTTGGAAGGAGTTCAAAATGTCTCAATTTGATTTGGATTGTAGTTACTCTCTGTTTAGATGCGGCATACCGACGACAAAACTCGTAGATGGCAAGAAAACGGTTCACTATGATGCAAGTAGAGTTTCATAGAGCAAATTTAAAGAAAACGACGAAGCTACATTCGAGTCGGAAACGTAAGATAAATCAGGAATGAAAGACGAGATGGCAAAGCTATCAAGATAAAGTGGTAAGATTCAGCAAAAAGAAAGAAAATTTTGATACTTTTGAAAGATTCACCATATGTTCACTACAATATCCAAAAAACGCTTGCTATGGTTTTCATTTCGCAGTATTACAATGCATTTCTATTCTTTTTCCCAATTCTTATTCTATTCTTCTAATTCTACTCCAAGTTACTTCCAGCTACACTCACAATAAATAAAAGTACGTCCATAAATTGAATTTGGAGTAATTCGTGCTAGTTTCCAACGTATCGGACGAGCAACAGAGCTTTATTTTGCTTCATGTGTTGCGTAACCCTTTTCTAACAGCGTGTGACGTGAGATCCACAACATTACCATGGTCACCAAGGTTAAAAGGGCATGGCGGAGATTGACATTTTATAGAGAATCTCAGTAAAGAATAAACTTATTCCAAAAACATCGTTCCAGTACGGTGTTGAAGAAAGCCAAGCGAAATGTAAAAAACGTCCTTCTCATCCCCATAACGGGAGGCTTGCTAGAGCGAGACCCAGACTCGTCATGGACCGTATTTCTCGCTACTCCTTGAGAACAAACATTTCTAATTCAGTGCAATATCAGTGATATAGAGTTTGTCCCGAATCTATACGTTATAGAAGTTGTAGTGGAGTGGATAGAAAAATGAAAGAATACAGGAGAAAAATTCTGTGGAGTTTTTATAATAATTTTATGAAGTAAAAAGCGGAAGTGTCTGATTTTCGTAATGTAGCAGGGTATTTTGCAAAAAAAAAACGTAGAAATATACAGCACGCGACGAATAATGATTAGATTCAAAAGAAATGAGTACAATCTGGAAAATCCTATGGACGAAGATGTACGAACCAGTAAACTTCCATCACACACTTTTTGTTTCTACGAAAGGAAAAGCTGAAAAGTCAACATCACTAATTTCAGCGATACCTAAAAAACCCTTGTAGATCATGTTATCTAAGAATTAGAATATCATAAAAAAAAACTTTGTCTTCACTTTATAATCTACGTTTTATGTCGAAAGCAATAAAAACGTTATTGGACGATCGACAGCCGTTGCTCCCAGTCCGCTGAGACTCTGTTTTTCTCTCCATTAATGGGCGTGTATTCCTATAAATTCAACATTCCATAGATCTCACATGAATAAAATACCAGGATATTTTGAGCAATGTGATCAAAACGGATAGTGACCTCCATTCCAGTAAAAAGTTTAAAAACTCAGGATAATGACCGATTAGCGCAATGCAATTAAGCGCTGCTAGCTCGTAAACAGACACCACGTTGAATCCCATTCGGTGCTATGCAGACCATCTACTAGGAGCGTATTGACTTATTATGAAGAGGAGTTAATCCGCAATCGAAAATGGTATTCTGAAGTGTTTGTCCTGAGGAATTTAACATCAGTGATTGTTCGATAGGAACTAAGGAACCTCCAAGTTAGGATATCTATGCAGAAATCGATTGGTACCTTACGAAAACTGTCGCTCAGTTTGTACTCTTTAGAAAGCTTGCGTGATTTTGGTATATCTTCCATAATCAATGGCTGACGTTTCGGAGAGTTCATCTCTCTTATAGCCGTTCAACTACTTATATGAGGCCGGTGTATTGTCAGTTTTTATTCATGGTCTTTGTTCATGGCATGGTGGGAACATCCCGGTGGCGTTTTTTCGTCTTCTCCATATAGGTATTTAAACAGTTCTAAGAAAGGCGAAATTCGCTGAGAAATTAGCCATCGATTTTGAATAAGACATGTCAAGCTCAAATATGCTTTTTTGAGTGCAAAATGTGTAAGATGGTTTTCATTATTCATACCGAAGTTTACTGAGATAATTCGATACAAAATAAACAAGCAGGCTCGTAAAGAATAGTCAAATAATTTAGCTAGTATCATCTTACCACTTTAATGCGCTTAACATTATACGTGATAAAATAATGCAGGGTGGTGCTGCCACGAGGTTGGAATTTGGCTCAATGTCGGACCCATGTTAAGCAAGCTTGATTTCCAGAAAAAAAAAAGACTTTGTCATTAATGGAAATAGCAGCCTATCGTGTTAATTGGCAAGTTGCCGTAAAAGTATAACAAAATCTGTTCACTTACAAAGACGAAACTATATCCATTTACAATTTGGAGATTTTAGTAGGGCTCGGATAATAATGAGTATAAATAACTTCCTGATCAAAAATGAAAACGCCATGTTACACCAGCTAACAGAATTAGCACTCGCATGCCACCAATTTTCGAATATTTCCATTCTTAAAGAGGTATGAATCATGAGTGTTCCAGCATTTTCCGTAGCGAAGAAATGAATTTCCGTATTCCCACGAATTTTCTTTTTTAGATGAGAAATATTTTTCTCAAGCACTTACAACTAATGCAATATCAGTAATCAGTTCGATGATGCCAAGCAAAGCATGTGAAAAACCTCGTGTCTCTTAAATTCTCGTTAGACAAAGGAATATCTAGAGGTGCTATTTTGCGACTTAATCCAGCCTGTGCTTGCACTAGATTAATATACTATCTTCTCTGCAAGCGATGGCTGACGTTTCGGCGACTTCGCCTTCATCAGAGCCTTCACCAACCATGCTATAAAGTATCTATTATTCATTGAATATTTCGCATTATTTTCTAGTGAAAGCTGATTTTTTAATATGTCCATTGATACATGTTTCTTAGACTATTAATCTGAGTCGTAGATGTTTGATGTGGCGTCGTGACCCCTAGTTAATAGGCTAATTAAGAGCTTAAGAAGGCGTAAAAATAAAATATAGGTTGAAAATTGCAAAAAGTACATGAAGAGTTAGTAATGTAAAAGTGAGAACTTGCTTCAAAGGTAAACTGAAACAAAGGTTGGAAACCAGTGTCAGTGGGTGAGTAACGACATCAGACGACGTGCGTCACATGATAGGTTGACGGGTAATGTGAGAAGCCGACGACTACGAAATCGTTATCGGCTGTCGCTGATCACTAACCAAACATCAGAGTCACTGAATTCATTTTCAGTGGAGCAGACCGATTAATATCAATATTCCTCACCTTTATACCAGTGTCGTCTCATTTCTCAAGCGTCGACTACCACAGCACCTCCGCAACAGCAATAAGAATGATAACGACATCAACGAAGGCGATAAAGAATATAGGCAGACTTGCTGGATCTGATGTGAATAAGACGAGACGACTTAGCCACTAATTTGTTGTCTCTGCTGCAAACACGCCGTTTTCATGATCAGCACCTGTATGTTAGCATCGTCCTAATGTTCTATGACGGCGGTAGCCACAATCAAAACGATAACGCTAGCGACAACAACAACGATAACATTAAAGACGATAAAAAATTTAGGCAGATTTGCTAGATCTTTGACCATTCAGCAGACGACTGAGTCACTGATTTGATTGCCACTGGGGCAAGCATGATTGGCTTATATCACCAGCCTCTTGCATGCCAATACCACCCGTAATGTTTCAGACGACAACCACGCAGACGACGGCAACAACAATGTCGAAGACGATAGTGAACTCTCATAAATCTGTTGGATTTGTTAACACTCATGAAATGCGGTAACCGGGTTTGACTGAGTAGATTACCTTCCAAATTGAACTTTTCTAGTTCTGAAAAACGCGGAACAGTTAAAGAATTGTCACTAGTGAGTTAAGCGCTTGGTATAGCCTTCAGAGAATTTGTGGGTGTCACTTAATCATCAAATTCTAAGTGAAGTATACTCAACGTACGTTTTAGACTAGTGCATTTAACACGAAATGGCTTTATCATAGATAGTTTATTTATGATAATCGTCCTTCTCACTGATTTCACTCCCCAAACCTGATAGATTCCAGTGGATTTTCGCATTCTTTCAAATTTCAGCTGACGCACATTGGCGACCCCGTGGACACTACAGCTTCCAAAGAAAAGGTGATTATGATTTTTTGACAGCATTTCTAAAGCCTCTCAAGTCTTGTAAAGTAAGTTTCCCCAAATATGGAAACAACAGCTCCCAAGAAACTAGTTCGTCATGTTCAGCCTGATTACTGATTACTAACTCAACACCAAATTCAATCTGCCAGCCAGTCATGTTGTGATTAGTGGTCTGCAATGTGATAATGAAAAGCGCATACAAGAATGGAGAGGCATACGAGAACGTAAAGAAAACGAAAATAGGCATTTCACTCCTAGTTTCTTCTTAAATCATTTCCTCCAATGCTTTGTCGCTTTAGTAAATCAATCGAGAAGTTTTGTAATAAGATTTGCAAAGGTTATCAAAAATATTCGAACAAACTCGCATAAGACCAGGTTACTTTATTATATTCGGTTGTTTGATCTGAAATTTCACCAGACTTCTTTCAAGAAATGAATGGAAGCTTTTGAATTGAGTTAATTAACCTAAGCGCTTTCTCCAATTTCTTAACTTTTTTTGTAAGGACAATCTAGACCTTTTGAACAGTAGTGATAAAAAAAGTTTCTATATAAGATTGTACAGCTTTGTGCATGAACATCTTCATGCATACCATTTGAGACATGAAGATCCAATGATCAAGTACGGAAAGTGGATGTTAGCTACCTTGAAATCTAGGTTAGCTGGAGGCTATCAGCACTGATAAGATAAAACCATGGCTGAGAGTAAGACAAGCCAAGCCTCGGAGGTGCAGTGGATAACATGTGAGCCTCGAAAAGGATAAACACGCGTTTAAAGTCCAACTGAGGCCCATCGTTGTAATCGTAAAGTAGCACTCACGTAGTTGCACTTCCACTTCGCCCTTATCCATAAAACAATGTAGAAGTAAACAAAAATAAGGCAACATTCAAATCGGAGATTCTTTGAGATATTTAGGCTCGTCAATTTGGTATTGTGTCTTGAGATAATAATTTAAAAATATCAATTAATGGAGAAAAATTCTGGAAGGAATAATTCGATTACAACTACAAACTAGTGGAAGTAGATAGGCAGATGCACGATAGTCAGTGTGCCTCGAGCTACAACTAAGTAGTAATAGAGTGCTAGCCCTTCTCAAGGCGAAACTAATCAAAATTCCAGAGGCTAAACGGAAATTGGATGGAATAGCATTGTTAGATAGATTGATTAACGTCTTAAAAGTCATTTTCTTTCCTGAATATTCTAGGCATTCCTCATCAATGAATGCCTAGATGCTTGCATTGTTTCATTTTGATTAAACGATAATCCTGAGTTTTCGAATCAATCTCGTGAAGGGAGTTGTTCTCACGACAACTTCACTTAACGTGCGACCGAGGTCGACATTTTATCCAAAGCCAAGGAAATAAATTTACACAAGAGAGTGTCGTAGACTATTTGCAGGAATCGTTTCCATTGTAGGTGAAACCTAATCGCCATAGTGCCATACCTCTCTCTCAACCTGAATTACAATGAAGAAGGCTCAGAAATTCTTACTTATTTTTATGAGACCATCACCTTGATTGAGAACGAATCAAATATTTCCATTTGAAAATTCAACGAACAGTGTCTATGCAACGATAACGATTCGTAGATAAATAATTGTAACAATCGTTCACAATAACCTCCGAAAAATATGAAAGAAATGTAGCCGAATGAGGCATCAAATCAACTTTTGCATACAATTATCGACGATGATGTGTGAGATGTGCTGATAGATTGCTGTATCCAAAACGGATTTGAACGGAACGCATTCATCCAATCCAGCGAAGACATTCTCCGAGTTCCGAGCGATTAGATACTCACACGCGCAGATCTAACAAAGAGAAATCTATGCTAGCATCGCCATCGACTGAATGCAGAATTCGCTTCCGCCGCAGAGAACACTTCCATTGCAGAATTCTTGAAACCAGAATCATCATCATCAGCCTATTATTATGAAAACGACGGTCTGGAAAAGCGCAGACGATGCTACTATTCCGGAAGAAAAGTAAGCAATCTAAGTATGGAAAGCATTTACTTCTACTTAATTAAGGAAAGAGTTTCTTAACAACCTCGAAAAATTAAAATTTCATGAACGATTTTTGTAGTTGGTCATAATATAAGACATTTAGGCAATTTTCTGGTCGTTATACGTCAAAGTTGCCCAATGTATTCATGATATCAGGACTTGCCTCCAATCGCCAAGGTTTACTGCGAGTTTCTCACAAAAAATGTAATGAACTCTGCGATTAGGATGTGTAACAGCTATTCATGGCAGACATTGGTCGCCCTATTCCTGTAGACGCGTGTACGCCGTCGAATAATATCGAAACAAAGAAAATAAACGAATAGCTTTCAGTAACGATAAATATCTTTATCGTACAACTTACGCATTAATTATTGTTCTGCAACAATTCAAGATTGGGTAGGCGTAGCGCTGTGGTTAGACGAACTCTGCAATATCGGAAAATTGCTACAAGACTACTCTGAGGGAGCCGAGAGCTCCTATGCTAAGAATGAAAATGCATGGATTCCAGTAGCTTTTTTTGCAAATAATATAATTGATTACGCTCTGAGATAACTATCGCGAGAGACAAACGAGACGAAAACAGCAGGGTCAGAAAAGGTTGGTTTGATGAGATGATCTAAGGCCGGATGGTAGATGTGATTATGAGAGAAGTATAACATTGGGTATAAAGGATAGCGGACATAGACGTATACATTTAGCGATCGCCGAAGCGTAACGAAAGTGGCCCCAAGTGAAAGTTGCAATAGAGTGTACTAGTAATGAGTCACATTCAAAGCCACTGCCAATCAAATGAGTATGATGAATGATGAAATGTACATCAGAATATTCTTAGGTGACGATGAGTATACCAGTTTTAATGTTTGAGTGATTTCTCCACCGTGCCGTGTTGTATGGATCCCAGTAAATCTTCAATGTTCTCTACACGTAATTCGTAGATATGACACTTAGTCTGCTATAACAAGCGTTCCCACATCTTCCCATCATTCTTCGGCTTCATAAAATCTCTTCGAGAAGGTGAATTCAATGTGTTTTTGTGACTGGATTGTCCCAGACAGCCTATAGAATACTGGAAGTCATCTGTACAAGAGGCTAAATTTACTTGAAATCAGCTCTATAATGTTAGAAATAAAGTGGAACGAATAGCACATCTGAAGATTGATCTACGCGGATCGTACTTTATATTGTAAAAAACTGCTGTCGATAGCATTCAAGCAAAAAATGAGTTCAAGCAAGGATAATTACCAGTAAAAATTTCCCTAGCCGATATCAGTTCAGAATTTGTTAATTCTGATTAAAGCAGGTTATCAGAGTCGCGTTCAATTGACACGTTCGAAAATGTGACAATGAAAATTAATCGTTGCGAGGAATGTGTTAGAATAGGCCTAGACTTTAGGGTAACAAGTAGTGAATCGTTCTATGTCAAACATGACTGCTGACGATGCAAAAAAGTCATTCAGGATGAATGATATTTGTTCAGCACAGAATAAGAAGCGGACCTACTTACTATGGATAGCCGGATAAGTTGTAATCAGCTTCTACTATGTATCTAGTATCATTCAGGTATGATGTGGAGGTAGTGCTCTTCACGGCAGCCGAATTTCGCCTTCAACAAATCGTAAATGGTCTGGCTTCAGAGTATAAGGTATTACTCTTACAGGCTGGTAATTCCGATAGATTATTAGATAAGCCAAATATGCACTCGACCACTTCCGTGAAACTACAAATAGAATCGTATGTTTGGGGTATGCTTGAAGAATCGGTCAATACAAAGTGCTTATATCCTATTTGCTGACCGTACCTTAGAAGTAGCATGACTCATGCAACAGCGTAATCTTCTAGATAGTATGAAGGTAGTGGCCGTTTTCAGCTTTGAGTCAATATGCCTTGACTCATAGTGAATTTCATAAGATACAGGCAATGACTATCAAAATCGGAAAAACCTTGCTACAAAGTACAAGTTTTCTGGTGTTTTACATAAGCTGGTATCACAGATATTATACTGATTCCACTCTTTGCATTCGATTGGTTTCCTTCCATCCACTATTCTGGAATGTCTTCTGCTTTTCACATGGTTGCGGCTCCTGCTCAAGAATTGTCGTCTTCTTCATGAATATCGCTGAATGCTAATTGAGCCAACTCTCTCCCTCACTCTTTTTCTCGCCCTGTCTGGAGTTTTGGATAGCGGCGCTAGAACGCTGCTCTGAAAGGGCCAACATGACTCTATGCAAGTCTTGTTTCCCTACAGCGTGATGAGAGACTAGGTGCTGGAGGAGCAGGCTCGAATCCGTGCCTTGATCACAGTGAACGCCTCACTAGCACTTTTCTTCTATAACTTCACTATTTCGCGACTTAGATTGCGAACATGAAATCAAATGAACAAGAGAGATTTCGTCCACCAGGTCACCATAGTATTCCCCGACGTATCGCTTGCATGTAACTGCCACTCCTTCGCTGAAATTTTTTGACTGTGGAAGAATCCTGCATATGGGAGCGATTGAACTGATAGGGCGAACCTTCATCTACAGAATAAAACTTCCTTTTGGAAGCCCATAAAGTACGCACCTTTAAAATACTACAATATCGTAGAATTATCGCCATATAAGACATTGCCTTTCGAGCGACTTTCTTTTCGAGTGTTTTCTTAAGACCACAGCTCAAATTCCAATATGCCAAATAATCATTTTTGAGTCACGCATGTCATGTGGTCTGTTAAAAAGGAGCTGACTTATAGAACCCAAAACACGTGCCTCGACCTCGCAGTCCCGTCAGCCGGGCAGTTACACTTTCTCGCCTGTTGCCAATCCTCTGTGGGTGCTCCAGTCCCCTAAGGGTTAGCGACAACGAACGTTTTACACTCTATGTCTAGTGAAATTATCACCGAGCACAAGTATTGTACACTCGATTGCCTATGGCTAGCATACTTAATATGTCATATCTTTCGTTTCGATGTTTTCTTTAGGCCACAGCTCAAATTTCAATATGCCAAATGATCATTTTTGAGCCACGCATGTCATGTGGTCCGTTAGAAAAGGGCTGGCTCATAGAATATTCGGCATATTGAACTTTGAGCTGTGGTATTGAGGAAACACTCGAAACGAAAGCTATGATATATAGAATGTACTAGCTACGTGCAATCGAGTGTACAACACTCTGCGTTCGGTGATAATTTCACTGGACATAGAGTGTAAAACGTTCGTCGTCGCTAACTCTTAGTGTGGGGACTGGAGCGCCCACACAGCACTGGCAAAAACGAGAAGGGGTAACTGCTCGACTGACGAGACTGCAAGGTTGAAACACGTATATCGGGCTCTATAAGTCAAGCGACTGTTTTTTAGCCTCATTTGAGAATAGTCGATTGAATGGCAATGCTTACATGCTCGATGATAGCCGCAAGCTATGGAATGAAAAATGATGCGAACCAAAATTCACGTGCCTCTGACTGAACATGTTTCTCTGTCCCTACTATCATTAGGGGTGACTTATGAGGCGTGTAGCTCTGATGAGGCGGGCGAGACCGCAGAAACGTACGAAACCACTGACGTATCAACCTCGAAACGGTTTAAGACCTTTTCTCTGACTATACTAGGCGGTTAGAATTGTTTTCAGTAATTAATTCCTATAAGTGGTTCGAATTCTATCAAAAGTTGAACAGAAAGAAGAGAATATGTAATTTTGGATGAAATAATCTAGATGAAAGCTTTTCATGTAGAGTGAAGAGAAAAAAATAGTGATTTTCCACGGATGAAATATCGTTTTTTGCGAAAAAGAATAGATCAATAGGTAAAGAAATAAATTCGTTGGCGAAAGATTTTTCACATGTAAATAAGAAGTTACTGCAATCTCTAAAAAATACGACAAAGTCATATGCGTTCTCAACACCTTTCCCTCTGACTTCCCACATACCAAATTTCCCGTCAGAAAGCCGCTTATGCTCGCTTTGACAGTAAGCCATTCAATCATCAAGTAAACCTGTGCCGACCGGATGAAATCATTAGGTATTGGCCAGTACATAAAGGATAAGGATAAAGCTCTCGGCGTTGATCAATCCCTAAGGGATGCGCCATGCATTCGACTTCAATTTTTAACTTCGTTTGAGGTGACTGAATGCATATCTGGCCTTTACAATGACTCGCGGTGGCCTCCTGCTGAACCGAGTCAGTGCTGCTTATCCTCCCAGACAAGTCTGAAACCTATCTGGTACCAATTTACCGACCCCGGAGGGATGGAAGGCTTGGTGAGCCATGAGCGCGAGATCGAACCAATGACCTCGTGTGCGACGCAGGGCACCTCTAACCACTGCGCCACATGCGCTCTGGCCAGTACATAGCTTACGATAAATTGCCCTTCATTTTTGTCAAAGAAAATCGCTGGGGAAGATAAAGCACATTAATATGGTGTATCCCAAAAACGGCGTCTTAGAATTTTACAATTTTCTTTGTTCGCTCTCCTTTTTTCATTATTTTGTCCGATAGATATTTCATTCATGGGACATTCATTCGCTCATTTAGTCACGAATCTCCTTTCAATTTGCGACAATTTTTTTCAAATAAGCGCCTAAAGCTTGACAACCTAGTAATAACAATTATCGTATACGAACTTTCAATCAAGTTAAGCACCTTTGTATCTGTTATAATATGTTCTATAGCATAATAGGAGAATGGGAATTCTTAAAAATTACTAAACAATTTTTAACCAAGAAATTTTCCACCAATCACTTCCATTCTGATTTGGTCGGAAGTAATCTTGCGGATGTACTCAATATCCTTTCAGTTATTCCCATTAGTTTCGATAATTCAGAACGTGATATATATCTATTTTTCAGTCTTTGATGAAGTTATTTAACATCTCGCAAATTCTTCCAGGAATTCTAAACGTGTAAAGAATGGAAAGCAGGAAAAGAGAAAAATGAGAGGTGAGACGAGTCAAGCCTCTGTATAGACGAGTCTCTCGGCTGAGAGTATACATCATGTGACAGGACGTATCACTCAAATGATTGAAATTATAAAAAAAAAGAATCGTCAGCAGTGTATTCTGTGACAGTAACATCAAAAACTTATAATCCATCAAATTCATTACCAGTAATTACTTTTTTCTATAGACTTATTTTTAAATTGTATTCAAGTTGGAAACTCAAGACTCTATCATACTGGTGCATCGTGACATTTTTTGAACCATATTTTTGCAGTGAAAATTCAGAAAGTCACCCAACTCATAAAATGAATGACATTCGAATTTTATGCGTGACTAAAAAACAAGCCAACAAACGACGACGATGGAAATGACATTGTGTCATATTCAGTTGCTCATTACTGTACACTTAAAAAGGTGCGAAGTCAAGGCACAATGAAAGGAAAATTAGAGGGTTTGAAACCACCGAATAGAATAAATCAAGTGCCAACTCTTTGGAAGTATCAAGATTTGCTCCAGTCCTTCGCTTATAGGCGCTTTTAAGGAAGTAACAGGATGTTGTGGTAATCGGATATGAGAAGGAAAATAGACAATTCTCCACTTTAGTACTGTTTGAAATTAAAAACCCAACCAACAGTTTCTTCATTCACCTTTCGGTCCTTTGTCGTTTAGTTCTAAATTGATAGGAAAGTGGATTCCCATAGTATTTGATTATATTATTGCGCTTCCATTTGAGGCATAATCATACCCACTTCCAGCGCCATGTTCACTGAAAAAATTGCCGGAGAAGAGAGAATAAAATAAAACAATATTTTCTGTGACAATAAGCTCACATGACATTGTTGCAGACTCAAAACTTTCATGCAACAAACGTCTCGACGTCTTCGTCATTTTCAGATTCCAGTCGATTGTCCACATTAGCTCGTCCTCGTGATGTGGGTCTTCGTTGTCTTATCAGCTCGAATATTCTGGTACTTAGCCATTGGCGGAATAAAGTAACCTCACACGGCAGTGTCTTTTTGTACAATAGAATTGTTGGTTGACTGATTGCCCATCAATAATTATTGTTTTTCTCGGGAGAGTCCATCACCTTTTACAACTGATGTCATTATCAGATGGCACAAAGTGCGACAATATTATTATCTTAAAAACCGATCTTCCTTTCCTTCTTGACATGGCTAGTCAATGCTTTTATCGAAGAAGATGACGATTGGATAAAACACTCATTTATTTGAATTTTTTCTACTTAGACGGTCCGTCTTCACGAGTTGTGCGGGCCCATACATAAACTTTAGTAGTTATCCAGTTCCTGGAACACATTCCAACCAATCTCACAATTATTTAAATGTTCCTGCACTTTCTACGTAGTGTGTATCGTGATAGCGCTTGAGGAGTGAAGCCTTGCAATCTTACCGCCTTCTATACAAATGAACCGAATAACTCCAATATACAAGGAATACTCGGACGCCTTTTGCGTCATGAAGGAGCAATAAACATGTCTGGCTTCTCGATTCAGCAGCTAATGAAAATTTAAAGAGTACATATACTGCTCAGTTTTCCGATGTTCCATAAAGTATTTCTCAAAAGTGACGGGTTGGCAATTGGGCAGCGACTAACACCAGAGCTTGATTGTCATTCGGTTATTACTCTAGTGTAGATATACAGATCATTGTTTTGTTAACTACTCCACACAGACGAAAATAGACACTCTTCGAGTTCATGAATGAACAGTTTGAGGGTGACAAAATCGCCGAAAACGCATCACCTCTCCTCCCGCTTCGCACATACAAAGGGAGCTTTTGAGAAATATGCTTTGAAAGCCACCAGCGTGCTTAGAAAAAGAGAGCTGAAGGCGTAATTTTGGAACGAGGTATAGATGACAAACCACAACTCCGAACGATAATCCGTGTATCTTTGACAAACTAAGTGTAGTTATAGTTCTTCTCTGTTAAAAGGAGACTAATGAAAAACTATTGCGCAAGAAGTTTTTGTAGGAGTGTTGGCGTTCATTCAAAAGCTCAAATATCTGGCTACTGTGAAAAATGGCCATTATTCAAAATAGTCTTTTTGTGACACTGTAGCAAAAAGAAAACTTTTCACACACGCATCTTCCTCGCAGGTCAGAACTTTTTGTGATATTATAAGTATCCAATCGATAGCGGAAGTTCCGACGAATCTAATATGGCGCTTATCTTTTGAAGAAACCGTATCACTGCACTGTAGCAGGAAAAAAATGTTGAGTTTCAGATTCGCTACTCATTTGCTTGTCGGCTGTGTGTTCTGGGGTTCACTGGCCGTGAATTCGATACGGCGATCAATCGATCGTGCTAGTGTGATTCACATGTGGAGTGCAATTTTTGTTATTCAGCTTGATATTTTTCGTCACTTTCAGCGAAACTCCACAATGAAGAGCGCAGTCGGTGTAAAACACAATTTTATTCTAAATGCTACAATGTTATAAAAGGGTCTCTTCATAGCACGTAGCGCAATAGCCAGAACTTTAGGCTTTCGGATAGTTACTAACCCTATTATAAAAAGTTTTATCAAGCAATAAACGTTATTTCTTCGTTTGTCGCCATCTAACAAAAAAAAACCAATATTATTTGAAAGAGATAGGCTTAGAGGAATTATCATAAACAATTCGAACACAATTGAATACCTCAGGTGCTAGCTGGTTGTAAGCGTCTATGTAAAACGCAAAATTGCATAATATGTCCCAACGGTAGAGAATGACTGCACCACTCTGGGAAGGGTTTGCCTAATTACTTCTGACCTACTTAGATACTTAGATGGTGCGTCTTCATTAGTTGTGCGGACCCCAGCACATATTCAAAATGTCATATTGCTGGATCTGTACATAACATTCTTTGGCTTCCTGACGTAACCTTGCAAGGGCTTTTTCAGTCCTTTATGATTCTTTTCCAAAGAATGAATTTTGGCGGCAGATCCTCGGTCGGGCTTTCTAAAAGTTGATCCGGAGATGGTATTAGGCGAAATCATAAGCAAAGGTAAAAATAAAATCAACCGGCCGCTCACGGATGATTTAGAAGCTGAGATCCGAAACCTCTTCTAAGCGTGATGAAACGAATAATTTAAGGAAACGAATAGATAACTCTGCTTCCTTAAAGACGAACAGCTGCTGGTCAACGACTCAAAGCTAAAGCAAGTACTTCCCTAGGCGCACTCGTCACACGGAGACGTCACAAAGGGGATTCTAAAGCAGAAGTCACCATTCTCGGACAAAAGTGTAAGATTTTAGAGCCTGAAACTCTGGAAGCAATCTGAACAAATTCCACGACTATAAAAATAATGAACCACAGGGAGAAAATTATTGTTGTTGTACGAAATTTCTTACATTATCTCATGGCGATATTTCGATGTAAGATATGCGCAATATCCATCCATGTGAACTAAACACAGTTGATTTTGAGACTACGTGAGATTTTCAGTGAAAGACTTATAGAGACGTGTGCAGTAAGATGCAACTCTGTTTCTACTTGGAGTTATAAAAGTATATGGTGAATTATGTTTTAGTCTATTTCACCCTCCCAGTCTTTGAAGAAGACGAATCGTGTCAAAACCTCAGATCATTCGAATGTATCGTGCAATAGCAACCTCATGAGTGTCTATTAATGAGCCAAAAAATTATTTTCTACCAGCATTACACTTTCCATTAAAATGTTATTTATACTGCAAATATATTGAGTTTACGAAGAAGAGATATTCACACATAAATTGCTTGCATTCTCGATGATTACAATGAGATTCATCACATATGTGAAAATCATGAAATCTTGGTGGGAATTTAACCGTTCGGAAAGGAAACTAATAGTGACTTAGATTGGAGACCTTCAGATATTCAGAAGAAATGTAATAGTGCTTTGAAACTGCTCTAAGTGTTTAATTTCTGTTTGGATTTCAAAGATATTGATTGTTGAAATATAATGAGGTTTATGGAGATCAATGTTACTATGACGCCATCAAGTAAATAAAAGCATCAGGATTAGCGTCTCAATGAAAAGTCTTGCAAGAACTATTCAATAATGTTTTCCTTCATCCAAATATGGTACAAAATTATTTTCATAAAAAATTGTACAATTTCATCAGAATCATACATGGAGGTTCGCGACGCTTGTCGAGGCATCAGTCACTCGTGCGCTGAGAGTGAACACCTAAAAAGAGTAGTCACAATAGTGAGACTAGTCTCTGAAAGCTTGGCTTCCATTTAGGTTTGTCTGAATATTCGAATTTCCTGCTGAAACGTTGAATTTACAGGACAAATGTAGCATAGCAACTTGACGCTGTATGCAATACAGCATGAACACTGGATTAATTTATTCTGAACTTAAACTAATTCCTCAATTGGTCGGAAGATAGGCAACAGATTTGCTTAAAATGGTAAGCATACAGACTTTCTATAGCAGTGTCTCAGTATAAATGTGTGTTAGTTGAATATGCATTTATTCAACTGAGATACTACGAATGTAGTTGGATTGATCACTCGTACTTAGAGGATCGGTCGATTATAAAGCTTTATTTTTTCTAATTGTCAAGCCTAAATGAAGGTAACACAATTCCATGTTCTCACTAAAAATTCGAAATCACTCATCATTTCATTTGGAGCCGTAGTAGCTCGACTCTGGTGGACGTAGAAGTTTTTTCAAGGATATTGATCGTTGTGATGCAATCGAGTCGAATTCAATAGAATGAACATTACGCGAAAGAAGTAGTTTAATGTGACAGCTCTCTTTTGTACTTCTAGTAATGAAGGACTTGTGCCTTTTTCATCAAAATACATCGAAATGAATGCCATTACATTAGCAGCAGTTTGGTATGAAGAAAGAAAAGAGAGAACATTTCAACACTCATCTATTATACTGTCCAAGGAAATATTAGCTAATAGGTGCGCAAATATGTCCACCGTCGAAAAATTAATAGAGTTTGGAGTGAGCACGTTCTGCAAACAAGTGTAGGCAAGTTGTATACCAAGGACTCGCAAGAAAAAGGGTAGCTGAGCGGTACCGAGGTGATGCAATTTTATTGCAAATATAGCATCAAAAAACCAAAGCGGAAAAATTTTGCAGCTTTGCTGCATAATAATGCTCGACTTAATGTTGCGAAACCGATCGAAAACGTCATATTAAGTTAGACAAGAGTTCTAGAGCACTTGCAAAAATCGAATATGCATGAATTCCAAACAAAACAATATTAACTATCCTTCAAAATAAAGGCTATCGTTTTTTGCTACTTCCTGCCATCGGTCCGCCAAGTTTTGGAACTGGTTTGGTCTCTTTGGTAATGTGCGGTCTGGTAAAGTCTTGCAATAAAACACGAATTTTGTTGTATCGTTGGACATGGCAGAGGATTATAACAAAGTGAAACAAAAAACACGAGTAATATTTAGGCCTTTAGAGGGGAAATTTCACATAAGAAACTGTAATGTTTCCGTGATATGCATTGGATTTTTCTCATGCTTATGAAAGTGCCTCAGCACTTTCTCTCCAACTCTGCTAAAAGAGTCAAAGTGAGTAGTTTAGAGTTTAGGTTTCACCTAACCCAACTTACTCTCCCGACATTGCACCGTCAGACTACTGCTTGAACTTATCAATTCACATTATAAGTCAGCAAATCAAACAATGGCGTTCTTCGGGTACAAAACTTGGCGTTCTGGCGTTTTCTGGGTACAATAGCCATCTTCAAAGTTTTATAAAAACTGCCAAATAAAGTATTTTATACACAAAAAACATATAAATAAGTAGTGTTTTAAACGCCATTTTAAGCAAGAGAAGAAATACCCAATATGTGGAGTGATGTGCAAAAACGTTTGCGTCAGCCGGGATTTGAACCCAGATCTCACTCTTACCGGGAGCGTATGCTAACCGTTGCACTACCGACGCTCAGTGGTAAGAGAGGGATCTGGGTTCAAATCCCGGCTGAAGCAAACGTTTTTGCACAGCACTCCACATATTGGGTATACCATAACATCATACCACTGCAAGTGGCAGCCAAAATAAAAAGAATTTAGATAAGAGAAGAAATTCGCGGGTCTTTATTATCACTGTTATTACAGCAAGAACACACAGCGGAGTCATGTTTGTACTTCATTAGAAATTAAAAGCGCCCTGGCCATACTGATATTACTTTATTTTATTTATTATGTATTATTCTATTCCGAATGCTATTGATGCAGCAGTAAGTGCATTGCCTTTTTATTGCCGGCGGACATCCGACCATATTTTATCAACTTCCGTCGTATTGGCACAGTTGATTGCTTGATAACTTTAACGACATGTTTGATTGCGCTGAAGCCTCGCATCAATCCAGCAATTGTTCTATGATGAATGACAACCATTACGTTAGGCCAAGACCCGGACTGTTTATCACTTTTGATTTATATCCGGACTACATTTTGCGCGCCTCAATACTTTTATCACTCGATCGCCATTGGCATCCAGCAATATACATGGATATTGAGATATTCGTTTTGAGTTGACTGCTGCACAAGGATTATGTTCTTCTGAATGCCAAGTCGATTCTTATGGGGATCCGACGGAGCCGTGTTGAAGAGTTTGTTGGTCTTATCCACAAGCCGTATTGAGTTTCCGGGATCGCATGAATCCTTTTTCAGGCACCAATTCCTTCATACCATCACGACTGAAGGGAATTCAGCGTAATCAACAGCATCGCTGCCACTGGGGACCACAGAGTAATATGAACGTCAGATAATGGCACTGGATATTCTCTCATCGCCTAATTAGTTACTATTATTCCGTTTTTTCTATTGAAATATAACAGTCAAATTCATATTCACACTAAGCAAGATTCCAATATGTGAACATAATGTTGTAAAAATGCCTATAACTGTCTGAGTCATTTGACAATTATGACATATTCTTTAGCTATTTCTGAGTAAATTAAAATCGTAATAATCGAAAACTTAGCTGAGCTTTTGATTCTCTACTTGTCGAAGAGCAACCAGATCTGTAATTTTAGAGGCAGTGGGAACATTGGGTATGGAAGAGTCCAAAAATAGAAAATTAAAAAGCAGATGAATTGCGCAAAAAAGCTGTGTAAATGGTCTACTATCTGATGGTGAATTGACGTCAGTAGAATTTGACTGAGCATAGACTATGGGTATGCAATGAATAAAAGGAAGTGAGGACGGGTGTGCGAAGACGTTGCTGGTGATCATTTGACAGGGCATTCAATAAACAGCAATGGGAATGCGATGTGAGCCGAGACGATTTGTACGTTTAAAATTCCGGAAGAAATTTGTATATTCTTGAGGTTTGATGGAGCAAAGCAGTACATATAAATGCACCAAAAAACCCCAACAAGCATGACATACTCGGACACCTTTACGTCATGAAAGCGCATATTAACATGCATATATTCTCGATTATCCCGCTAAGGCAGATTTGGAGAATAGATATACTGTTCAATTTTCCGATGTTCAGGAAATTAATTCTCACAAACAAGGGGTTGGCAGTTGGGCAGCGACTAGTACCAGACCTTCATCGACATTTGGTTATCACTACATTGTAGATATGTAGAAGATTGTTCTATTATTCACTCCACACAAAAGAATATGGACAAACTCTGAGTTCTTGAATGAACAGTTAGAGGATAGTAAATCCACCCAGAACACATCACCTCTATTCTCTCCTCTTAAATACAAAGGTCGCCTTCAAGAAATATTTTTCAAAAAGCCACCAGTGTGTACAGAGGAAGACAGCCAAATGTATAGTATTTGGAACGAAGCTGAAAAAATCCGATGGTTATGAATGTGTAGTTCGTTGAAATTGGTTCAGATGACGAACCACAATACCAAGGAATGATGCGTATATTTCTGACGAGATAAGCGTAGTTATAAGCGTTCGGTTTTTTTTTTATGTTAGATGCCGACAAATGAAGAAATGACTGAACATGAACTTTTCATAAGAGTCTTAGTAATCATTTGAAAGGTAAGACCTCTGGTTACTGCAATAACTAGCAATTTTTGAAGAACTTTTTGTGACGCTATAGCAGAAAGGAAACATTTGTATTTCATAGACGCATAATTCTCACAGGACAGAACTCTTGCAAGTTTCGACAATTTTCAAGATTGTACTCATTTCCAGAAAGGCTGTGTCATTGCAGCGTAGCTGTAAAAATAATACTGAGCTCCTTATAAGCGGCCCATTTGCTCACCAGCTTATGTGTGCTGAGCGTGTGTTGGGTGCGTGCTGGCCGTGGATTCGACACGGAGATCGACTTAAATGTGACTTGTAATTTTTGTTATCTAATGCAGTGTTTTTTCTCCGCCTTTGAAGGAACTCTATATAAAATGTATCACTCTGATACTGCGAGATTTTCTCTATACGTTGATATAAACACAATCGATTACTCTCAGATGTCAGCTAGTTCGTAACTGTTTATGCAGAACGCAAAATTGAATAATATCTCGCAACGGTAGAGAATAAGATTGCACAATACTGAGTAAGCTTACCCACTGTCTTCCAGAGCGCAATGAAACGAACGGATCAGCGAAACGGATAGATCACTTTGAGTCCGCATGGATGAACATCTATTTAGCAACTCAAAGCAAAACCAAATACCCAAATAGGCGCACTTATCACGTGCAAATATCACAAAAGGAAGTTTTGAAGTAAATTCACCATTGTCACACGAGATTCTAAAACATTGTTTAGGGCGTGTAATCTCTGGGAACAATCTGGATTCAATTTCAAGATCAATAAACAGCGAACTATAAGGAAAAAACCATCGTCATTGTACGTGATCTCTCACAATATCTCACAGTGATATTTTGATGCGAAAGAGGTGTGAAATTCATCCTTGTAAACTCAGCACAATTGGTCTGTATGTGAGATATTCTCTGTAAGATCGTGGAGAGTTGTGTATAGTAAAAAGCGGCTCTGCTTCCACTGCGAATAAAATTAGGTTTCGTGATTCTTGCTTTAGAATATGGAGGTTCGATAAACGAAACCTCAGTTGATTTCACCTTCCCAGGCGCTGAAGAAGACGATATGTGCCGAAACTTCAGCTTATTCAATGTATGGTGCAATAGTAACCTCATGCGTGCCTATTTGAGAGAAGATCACTTTTTATCAACATTACACTCCAGTAGTATTGAGTATAAATTCCACTGAAATTTTGTTTGTACCGGAGCTTGTTGGGTTTATGCAGTAAGAGATATTCACCCATAAATTGTTCACATTCTCATTAGTTAACAATCAGATCCATCGTATATGCGAAAATCAAGCTTTGTGGGAAATAACTACTTGAAGAGAGACTACTGGTAACTCATATTGGAGAAATCCTGCAGATAATGGAAAGAAAGAGATTGCTCGTTGAAATATTTTAAGGTGTGTAGAAGACAGTGTTACTATGACACCCTCGAGTAAATAAAAGCGTCGAAATTGGTGTTTCGATGGAAAATCTTACAAGAAAAGTTCACTGATGTTTGCCGCTATCCAAATATGGCACTAAGTTATTTCTATGAAAACTGTACAATTTTATCAGAATTATACATGGTAGTTCGCAAAGCTCGTCGATTATAACAATTATATCAAGATTGTGACAATCAGTCGTGCGCTGAGAGCGCGCACCTAAAAAGATTAGCCACAATACCGAATTATTTCTTGAAACTCGTTTCCAATTAAATTTGTCTAAATGTTCAAATTTCTCGGTGAAAAGTCAATTTCACAGGTCAGATGCATCACAGTGATTTGAACTTGTCTGAGATTCTTACATCCCTACTTGGTCGGAAAATAGGTGACAGACTTGCTTCAAAACGGTAAACATATAGACTTTCTATAGCAGTAGTTCTCAGTAAATTGGTGCATGGGTATAATATATACTATTCAAGTAGGATACAACGAATGTAGTTGAGTGGGCCACGCATTCTTAAGCAATCGCTCATTGCCAAAAACTGTTTTTTTGTCAAGCCTCATGGACATAATACAATTACTTATAGTGGCTAAAGGTTCGATATCACTCATCACTGTTATATGAAAATCGAGAAAACTTATCTTGATTAGCTGACGCGAGGTTGGTAAATTAGTCGTAGAAGTTCGGCTGACGATTCGGCGACCCGCCTTCTTCAGAGCCTGGGCGTATGTAGTATTAGTCTATTCGAATGATTTGAATGGTCTTATTTATATGCTGCCTAGGTCAAGTTAGAAGATCAAACGAAGAAAGGGCGCGAGATCTCGGTGATGGTGACGCACTCGTCCATCCGGTTCATTTCGGGATTTTGGGCGTTTATCCAAAATACCTCAAGAGTCTTGCGCGTGGATGTTCTTTATTCCTGCGCTAGGATAGTGACAGTCGCATCAAAATCGTTGTTGTCGTGCTTTTGTGCCCTATGTGAACCTAAACGTTTCGTTTTATCTATTTTAGAATTATTATCTAGATGTTCTTTTATGCGGATGAAAAGTGCTCTACCCGTTTCGCTTATATATTCTTCCTCGCATGTTTTACATGTTAGTAAATAAATTGTGCCCGATCTCATACAATCCCCCTCTTTTCCGTTAGGGCAGATCATGCAGTTTTTGGTGTTGCACAATCGATCATAAAGTCTATTGTTGATCAGCCGATGGCGTAGGGTGGGAGTGGGATTTCAATGACTACCACGGAATTTTCAAGATCGCATCTTTATAGGCACCTTTTGACCGCGCTACTAATTTCGTTTGATATAAATGGCAATTTGAAGGGAACTTTATTCAGGTGCGGAGTATTGTTCTTTCGGGACCTAATTCCACTTTTTGAATATTCCCAAGCACCAGATGTTTTGTAGCCGTTGGAAATGGCAATTTTTCGTGCCATGTCTAATGATTCGTTCCTTTCCTCTTCTACTGTGCACACATTTTTAGCCGTTCGAAACATGTTTTTGATTAGCGTTTTTTTCATGTGTGAAGGATGAGAGGAAAGGTGATTGACCAAAATGTTTTTGTTACTTGGTTTTCGATACCATTTTGTACTATAGCCACTATCTAAAAGCTTTACTTGGATGTTTAAGAATGGAAGCCAGCTCCCGTTTGGACTTTCTCGCGTAAATTTATATGCTCTGACTGTCCGTTCAAGACCTCAAAACATTTGTCCATTTCCTCTTGTGTGGAACAGGCAATGAAGCAATCGTCTATATACCGGCAGTAGAGCAATGGGCGGTGAACGAGAAGTGGAGCTTCCACCTTATACATAAAAGCGATGGCAAGACTAGGTGCTAAACGTTGACCCATGGCTAACCCCCTGAGTTGTGTAAAGTATTTTCCCGACCACCGAAAGATTGAACAACTAAGACATTGTTTTCGGAGGATCGTTAGTTGTCGGATTGTGAAGCCATACATGCTTACTTTTTGTTCATCTTCGTTGGAAGTTCGAAAATGGCTTGCATTGCAGAGTCATTTGGTACGTCGAGAATATCTTGCTGGTACATATCGTAACAATTCAAAAGTTCGACTTTCTATAAAATTAATTCTTATATGAAAATCGAGAAAACTGATCTCGCAGGGGCGTCGCCGAAACGTCGCCGGAACTTCTACGACTACCAACCTCGCGTCAGCTAATCAAGATAAGTTTTCCTCGATTTTCATATAACAATTGATTATGCCGAGGTTTATAGAAAGTCGAACTTTTGAATTGTTACGATATGTACCAGCAAATATTTTCGACTTGTTATGGACGTATTATCATTAAGACAAAAAATTGTCTTAATGCAACAAGAGGTTTACTTTCTCCGCCGCTGCTCAAAATACAAAGTTATTCCTAATTTTATAAGATCTAGGAAGCTATACTTACATGGCTTACCAAAGGACTCTCCAAGGATACTGAGCATTGAAATACAACTACTGCGCATCTCTTTAAGATGCGTCCAAAACGAAACGTTCTCCTACATAAACAAATGTGTGTCAAAAGAACATTATTGTGTTCAGTATCTGGAGAAACGCCTTTGGGGAAGAATAGTAAACGAATTAGTAGCTATTTGTAATGATATCCGGCGCAATATCAAAAATAATCTAAAAAGAAAGTTCGACTGCCTTCATTCAAAATCATAAAAGCGTCGATTTCCGCGTTAACACCGATAAATCGGAAAATCAAGGCGCTTTAGAGAAATGGAGAGTCACTGTGTTAGGTGGCGTAACGCTTCCGGATAATGCGCGTTCATTATTAGAATTAGGTCCAAGTGCACCTAGTCAACCCATTTCTAAATTAACCCTGCGCAGGATCGTATGCAGTCTACAAGAACTTCAAAATCAACTGCGCTACAAGGCTAGATTAGAAGGGTTAAGTAACGAAAAAGAAACAGGGCACTACCACCCATTCTCTTCCCACAAGCATTTTACAAGGAAAAAACCAAATAGCGAACTCGACCCTATTTTTTCGCGTTTTTTCAAACGAAGTTCTGAGAATACTCAACCACTTCCGGCATAGAAAAATAAGCTCCAATCTGACACACAAACAAAAACAAGGTTTGTCCCAAATCAGGGAGCTCGTAAAATCATAAACTATCCGTCTATCCGTAAGTGAAAGGTGGGGAATTTGTAGTAATTCCAAATCAGCTGGATGTCGAAATAACGGAGAAACATCTTCAGGATGTCTCCCTCTATCGCCCATTCTCTGAAAAGGAATATAAACTCCAATGTGAAAAATCTAAACAAAGAATGGGTCAACACGGCAAGTGCAGCGGGTTTGGAAACTTCAGTTATCTCACGACTCAAGAACAATAATCCTATTTGTCCGCTCCTATACCTTCTCATAAAAACATAAGCTTACATGTTTTGATGATCTAGTGTCAACCGATCCGATCAACGTACAAGGTTAGACCCATCATCAGTTGTATAAGCGGACCAACGGATAGAATAACGTGGTTTGTAAACCTTACTTTTACTCAGGTGCTCAAATTCATACCAACCCATCTACCCAATACCCAAATGTTTCAAGATGACCTATGTTGCGCGAAACCAAACAACTCGCACGTAATGGAGTCATTTGATGTTACCTCACCATACAGACGAATCAAATGACTCTGCAATGCAAGCCATTTTCGAACTTTTAACTGAAAATGAGCAAAAAAGTAAGCATGTATGGCTTCACAGTCCAACAACTAATAACCCTCCTAAAGCAATGTCTTAGTTGTTCAATCTTTAGGTGGTCGGGAAAATACTTTACACAACTCAGCGGGTTAGCCATGGGTCAACGTTTAGCACCTAGTCTTGCCATCGCTTTTATGTATAAGGTGGAAGCTCCAATTCTCGTTCACCGCCCATTGCTCTACTTGCCGGTATATAGACGATTGCTTCATTGCCTGTTCCACACAAGAGGAAATGGACAAATGTTTTTGAGGTCTTGAACGGACAGTCAGAGCATATAAAATTTACGCGAGAAAGTCCAAACGGGAGCTGGCTTCCATCTTAAACATCCAAGTAGAGCCTTTGGATAGTGACTATATTACAAAATGGTATCGAAAACCAAGTAACAAAAACATTTTGGTCAATCACCTTTCCTCTCACCCTTCACACAT
The DNA here is from genome assembly GCA_019055375.1 of Parelaphostrongylus tenuis. Classification (NCBI taxonomy): domain Eukaryota; kingdom Metazoa; phylum Nematoda; class Chromadorea; order Rhabditida; family Metastrongylidae; genus Parelaphostrongylus; species Parelaphostrongylus tenuis. Next base: position 39,110 of record JAHQIW010000017.1, on the reverse strand, counting down.
AAAAAAATCGCTAATTAAAAACATGTTTCGAACGGCTAAAAATGTGTGCACAGGAGAAGAGGAAAGGAACGAATCATTAGACTTGGCACGAAAAATTGCCATTTCCAACGGCTACAAAACATTGCTACTTGAGAATATTCAAAAAGTGGAATTAGGTCCCGAAAGAACAATACTTCGCACTTGAATAAAGTTTCCTTCAAACTGCCATTTATATCAAACGAAATTAGTAGCGCAGTTAAAAGGTGCCTAAAAAGATGCGGTCTTGAAAATTCCGTGGTAGTTATTGAAATCCCACCTCCCACCCTACGCCATCAGCTGATCCGCAATAGACTTTATGATCGATTATGCAACACCAAAAGCTGTATGATCTGCCCTAACGGAAAAGAGGGGGATTGTATGAGATCGGGCACAATTTATTTACTAACATGTAAAACATGCGGGGAAGAATATATAGGCGAAACGGGTAGACCACTTTTCATCCGCATAAAAGAACATCTAGATAGTAAATCTAAAATAGATAAAACGAAACCTTTAGGTTTACATAGGGCAAAAAAACACAACAACAACGATTTTGATGTGACTGTCACAATTCTAGCGCAGGAATCAAAAACATCCACGTGCAAGACTCTTGAGGAATTTTGGATAAACGCCCAAAATCCCGAAATGAACCGGAAGGACGAGTGCGTCACCATCACACGAGATCTCGCGCCTTTCTTCGTTTGATCTTCTAACTTGACCTAGGCAGCATATAAATAAGACCATCCGATTCATTCAAATAGACTAATACTACATACGCCCAGGCTCTGAAGAAGGCAGGTGGCCAAAACGTCAGCCGAACTTCTACGACTAATTTACCAACCTCACGTCAGCTAATCAAGATAAGTTTCCTCGATTTTCATGTAATAATTAATTATGCCGAGGTTTATAGAAAGTCGAACTTTTGAATTGTCACTCATCATTGTTTTTTAGAGCCGTAGCAATTTGTCTCTGTTTTCGCAGAAGTTTTTTTTTTTAAAACATTGATCCACGTAATAGAATCGACTCGTATCCAAGAGATGGAGCACAAACCAGAAAAGTAGTCTGACGTGACAATACTCTTCTGTACCGTTTTTTTTTTCAACGATGAACGACGTATTTCTATCCTTAAAACACTTCATAATGGATGCCGTTAGACTGACAGTCGCTTGGTATGAAAAAGAAAGAACAGAGAAGATTTTAGCAGTTGCCTATGTATAATTGACTATTCGAAGAAATAATAGCTAGCTGGTATAATTTTGTGGAAAAACTTTCGCTACATCCGATGAGCATTTGGAGTTTATCAATAAATTCAATTGAAACCAACAGTAATTCTTCTTCAAAATAGAGACTATCGTTATCCACGATCTTTTGCCAACGATTGCAAGCTTCCGGATCTGCTCGGAATATCATTTTTTGGGCCTTGCCTCAAAACACTCCTAATGTTCCTCTTCAACCTAATCAAATGTCTCGAATCGGCGTTTGCGGAGGAAATCGGTTCCACTGAGCGTGTACGAGACCATAATCGAACGGCGCAACATCTGTGCTGTAGGCCACACTGAGAAGACTTCGACTCCCTCTTCTACGATTCGATGTCGAGTAGTATTCCTCAACGCATCGCAGACTCGGTCCAGCTGGTCGTTGCCGTGGGACCGTCTTATGGAAACATTCTTGAAACTTTCCCGTGTATTTACACTATGCGATACTGTGTGAGACAAACATAATTTGAACTTTTGGCCGGTGTTATGGAACTAAGGCCTAGTTTTTGCTCGCCATTTAACTCTCTTAGATGTTATGAAATATCTTCCTCAACCTGATAAAAACGTCCTAACCACGTCAACTTTACCTTACTTCATCTATTTTTGTATTATTACTTTCAATGAGCATTAATGCAGCAGCAGTGCTTCGTCTTCCTATTGCCGGCGGGCATCCTAACATACTTTAGCAACTTCCGCCGTAATGGAACGGTTGATTACATCATTGATGACTTCAACAACATAGTAGATTTCGCTGAAGCCTGTCATCGAGCCAGCAGTTGTCTCGTGATAAATGACATACATTACAATGGGCTAAAACCCAGAATGTTTATCTCGTCTGATTTATATATCCGGAATCACTACATTTTGCTCGTCTCAATATTTCAATCACGCGATCGTCATTGGCATCCATCGCACACAAGAATACTCAGATTTTTGTCTTGGGTTGACTGCTGCTTGATGATCATGTTTTTCTTAATGCTACTGAATTGCAATAGAGTCGATTGTTATGGGGATCTGAAAGAGTCGTACCGGAAAGTTTGTAGGTCTCGCCCACTAGTCGTCGTCAGCTTTCGTGAATCGCAGGAACTTTTGCTAGGCACCACTTCCTCCAATCCAAAACGACTGAGGGCATGCATGGCCAGAGAAAGAAAGAACTATGGCGTTGTACGTAATCAACAGCATCGCTGCCACTGGGGACCGTAGAATAATATGAACGTCAGATAATAGCACTCTCGTTGCCAGATTAGTTTCTATTTCCGTTTGTTCATTATATATAGCAGTCAAACTCATATACCTTGTTGTTTTATGCAAGATTACAATACTAGAACCCATAAACCAAATCTCGTAAAAATGCGTATAATTGTCTGAGGCACTTGACAACGATAACTATTTTCTCGCTGTTTCTTAGTACATAGTAATCATAACGATAGGAAACTAGATTAGTTGAGTTTTATTTATTCCATAATGTCAAAAGCACCCAAAACGTGCAATCCTCAGAGGCAGTAAGCGCATTAGAAAGAAGAATTTCAAAAAAAAAATAGAAAAAGCAGATGAATTCCGCTAAAAGGATATGTGAATGCTCTATTGTTTGATGCTGCATAAGTGGAGACTGAACTTAAGAGGAATTTGACTGGCTACAGACCAGGGACGAGCAATGAATGATAGATATATATATATATATTTATATATATATATATAAATGATATAAGATATGAGATAATGATATAAGAAGGGTATGTGAAGACGTTACAGGGGCTCGTTTGAGAAGACATTCAGTGAATAACAATGGGAACGCAGTCTGAGTTTGGGATGATTTTGTGTGCTTCAAAATCTGGAATAAATGTATGTATTCTTGAAGTCTGATGGGGTGGAGTAGTATTAAGCGGAGATTAAAATTAGAATAAAGTCTCTTCTACTAATCTGCCAAGTTCATAGCTACCTTTTTTAAGTAATCCTTTGATATGATAATTCATACGTATTTCCCAACCTAAAATATTCTGCACCAAAAAGTTATAGTTTTCTGGTTTCCGATATAGAACCATTCATTTACTGAAACAAAAGTCGAGAAAAAGGAGAGTTAATGAACGTTCAAATTCATGGGTTCCAACGAACTCCATCCATTGCATTTCTGCCGAAGCGTTCAAAATTTTGAAAACGTTCGTAGCCTTCTTAACCTAATCAGCTATTTCGTTGAAGAACAATTCTACGAATCGATTACCACCATAAACAATATTTCTACTGATTTCTTTTTAACGGTTGGTAAATCCCATCATTGTTTAATTATCTTGACTCTATGGAGTTCAATGAGTATTGAAACCCAACATTTATATCATGATAATCGATTGGCCTGGCTATTTTCCTTTTTTATTCAACAGGTCTAAAATTCAATGCCGTGAAATTTTATTTCCATGCGAAAAGGTAAATCCCATCTCTAAAAGCTGAAAAAAGGCAATAGTAAAGAGAAAGACTGATACGAATTGAGATTACTAAAAAATGGAATCGTAACAAATGAAACTATTTGAAAATGTGCGAAAAGTGATGAAGATATGACCGTTTGATTATCATACAACTTACTTCAGCTATATCTTTTCTGAACTTTCCCATCTGACTGTATCATTGTTTTAGTGAGTTTGGAGATTTTCCCTACAGTTCCAGACAATTATCGCATCATACTCTCCTTAAGTTGATTTTCGTCCAGAAATTTCAAATTAACTAAAAGTAGGATAATTTTTAGATAGACATACGAGCTATGCAAGGCGATTAGTGTTGGTCGAGTGGTATAATTTTCACATAGTCATTAACTCATATCATCGACATATCCAAGTGTTTTTTGATGAATATCATCGTTTTCATCATATGCTATCTCACGAACGTCGTGCGCACAAGAAAGAGATGACGGTTAAAATTTATGCCTGCAGACTCAATTATAACGTTTTTAATTAGCGCTTCCGAAATTGACTCCAATTTGATATTGATAGTCGATTTCCCTATGAATCAAGGAAAAAGTAAGCGAATCCCACTTGAGTAAGAAAATTCTTTTGAGGTGAAAATTTCCATGTTTGTATGATGATCTCATACTTACCTTAACAAAAATCTACAAATTGTACTAATTCATGGATTACATACTCATAATTGCTGAAAAAAAGGAACTCGGGAAGAAGATTAAACAAAATTCATGGTGAATGTTAGCGAGAGATCGAGGTATAGAAGATCACGTAAATGTCTTGGACACTCGACGGCTTTCAGTGAAATTTTGACATTGTGCGCTTGAATCTTAATCAATTATAATAAGATCTTCAGTGGTAACATGTGTCTCGCGCATGTCTAGTGCAGTATTTAGAATTTTCATGTAATATACACGCAGAAGAGCGCATGTGGCGCGTGGTTAGAAGTGCTCTAAGTCGCTCACGAGGTCAGTGGTTCGATCTCGCGATCATGGCTCACCAAGCCATCCATCCCTCCGGGGTCGGTGAATTGGTACCAGACGGGTCTCAGACTTGTCTGCGAGGATAAGCACCACTGAATCGGTTTAGCGGGAGGCCACCGCGAGTCATTGTAAAGGCCAGATATGCATTCAATCACCTCAAACGAATTGAAAAATTGTAGACGAATGCATGGAGTGTTCCTCAGGGAATGATCAACGCCGCGCGCTTTACCCTTTATTTTCTTATACCAGTCCTTGTTCAACCGGCTTCCGGAGCAAACAAATCTCCGTATCCATCCGATGTCGTCGGTAAGTGACAGACCGGTCTGAAAGCATAGACCACCTCGACTTGTGAGCAACACCCCCTACAATCACTATACAGGCTAAGTACGATCTGCCCTGCAATATACAATGGTTTATTTGTTGTATGATGGATGTATTGTATTGCATGGTGAATATGTTGACAATGCCATGAATTTAGTCGAAGGCATAGCATATCCTCAAGATATTGATCCATGTCAAACGATCTGTTGCTCCTCAGAATTTATGCAGGTGGTTTTCTTTACGCTTATGAACTATTTGTTGGTTGACTCATTTTTCTTGTTTTATTTCTAATCCTTATTGAAAGCAGCCACGAAGCGCGGATTTGCCCAACACAAGAACGTCGTAAAGCATTTTGGAATGTGCATATCGCCGTAGAAGCTTCTATAGTCTCTGAATTCATCAAGCGGCACCTAATATGAGCAAGAAAAACTATTACAACCATCGCTTTGTCGTGCTTTTTCCCAACCCTATTTGTAGGGCGTCGGTAAATTTCACCATGTTAATTGAAATTTCATTCTCTGAGAATGAAGAATAGTCAATAGTATGCTTTGTGTGACTCTGCCGCACCATAACCTACTATTGGGAAAGTCTTTTATTTACAGTAGTTATATACGATGTAAATCGACACATCTTTTGAAATCAATTGAGGTGCATTCTAGTAGTAGTTGAGACTTTAACACTTACCACCCGTACCTGTAGCCCTGCTAACCGTCGAGTTACTCGAGGGGGCGCCAATAAAGTTTCCATGTTTCCTTATCACATGAAAATCGTTTTGTAAGTAGTCACCCTTTCCACAGGGATTCGTTGAGCATCAGATCTTCTAGAGTTTTTATGCAGCAATTGACATAGGGTTGGTGGTCATCCTATGGTGCGTCCACATCGCGATGAATTCAGTCTGGCCAATTTAGACTGCATTTCTCAAAGCTGAGTTCCTCCAAATTATCCTACGCGACCCTATTTCAAAACGAATTTAGTCTTCTATCTTCAAGATCGAGTTGCGACTTTGAGACGAAAGTGGTCTGACGATCAGTGAAAGAGCACTGTTCTTCAAAATATTCCAAGTTTTTCAACGTCTTGAATGTTTCAATGCATTTATGACTTCGGCCAATTTCAATGGTGGGTCTCTCACGGGAGACCTCCGGTTTCTGCTCTACCCACATGAGTGTTATGAAACTCACACTGCCCATAATGTGCCATATTTAAGAAGTTATTCGTGCATACTTGACAAGAAAACCCAATCGTCCCTTCTTCTGGCGATCTGTCGTCCACGGTGGTGGTTTAATTAGAGCATGGCGGGGTATGCGAGTTTCACAACGTGATATAGGGAACATCGGGACGTAAGAGTACAGCTAATTATTTCCTCTTGCAGACACGTTTGCTCATCGTGTAAGTGGTTGTGCACGAAGACAAGTACATTTTCGTGAGGTCTCTTCACAATGCTTATTTTCCATCTGTAATCAGAGTTCTTTTCAGTTATCGCACACAGAAAGAAGAGGGTACCTTTTTTGCAGGATAACAGTTTTTCATAAACTTGTTAGTGACCAATCGAAAGCTTAAGTCACGACAGAACCGCTGTATCTGCTCGTTCTTTGATAGGCCTTCTTGAAGCTTTGTTAGCTTCAGATGGATGTGTCTCACACGCGCCTCATGCCTTTATTACACCACACTTATATTTCGCTGAATAAAACTTTTTCCTGTTCTACTTGTGGTCGTTCAATAGCTTAAATTCCAAAAGAAACCAGAGATTAGTTTGCTCAAAAGGCATTTTTACCACGCTGTAGCAAAAAGAACACATTTTTGTTTCACACACGCAGATTTCTCGCACCACGGAACAGTTTTCTGGAATTATGAGTAATCATACGGTAGTGAAAGTCTCGACGAATCTAAGACTTTGTTCATTTTCTAAAGAACAGTTTTACTCCAAAGTAGCGGGAAAGTTAGGACTGAGCTTCAAACATACCAAGCATTGCTTGTCGAGTAGGGTAGCGTATATGAATGGTCATGGTATGCCACCAATTGATCGTACAGGCGCGACTCACATGTATAGGACAATTCTGTTATTAAATTTAGGACTTTCCCCACTTTGACAAAAAGTTTAGATAGAACATAAACTTTGATACTCAAAAATTTCCGCTGCAATTGTACATGCTTTTCGTCCTTACGTCTAAATTGCTTAGACTTGGCTTAAGCTTTGTCTTGATAGCGAGTTTATTCAAAAATATGACATGATATTGAGAAGCCCTGAGCATTGACGGAGGCAAAATTCATTCAACAATTCCATTACATAAAACCTAGAGGCCTCTACCAAGAGAACAAAAAATTTTTATATAACTAAAGAAAATTCTCGCAATAACGCGCCGCATGTAGAACAGAACGTAGACTTCCTTGCCGCGTCGCTGTAAAGCTTTTTTAAAAATCGGATATGTTCTTGAATTATCAGGATTGCGCGATTCAAAGGTGTTTTGCCCAGCGAAATATAAGCGCGATAATAATAAAGCGCGTGGCGAGTGAAAATCACAATTTTGTTTTGAGCGCTGCAGGGCTGTAAGAAGGCTTTTCTAGACAAAAATATATTTTTGAAGTCATCGAAATTCACTTTATTTGAAGATTAGTGATAGTCCAGTAAAATTTTTTGTCTACCAAAATATAGGGGTGATAATAATAGCAGTGCACAGTGCGTGTGAAACACAGTCATATTCTTAAGGATACAGCGTTGTAAAAAGGCCTTCTCTAAAAGCGAGCATGTATTGCAGCTGCACGAAAGTCAAGCTTTCGGTTGGTCCATGACACTCTTGGAGAAAGTTCTTGTCCAGCATGAGAGGTTCCTCCTTCGTTCTATGTGCAATCGCGGAAAAGGACCGTCGTCTGTTTCCCTTACTATGCGACCTACTCATATGTATACCACTACCGATGTATATTCTTCTGAATCACGAAAATGGGATGCGTTTCAAAAATGTGAGTTGCGGAACTCGGCTTTACGTTGTGAGTGTCGACTAAATAGCAGAAGCCATCCCTCAAGCGCACTGTGGGCTGTTCACAGTTGACTTGAGGTGGTCGAAGTATTATTCATGTTTCTGCTGCATAGGAAACGTGCGGTTTGTTGAGGCAAAAAGCTTTACCCGTATGTTGAGTTCACTATCTGATCAGAGGCTTCCTTGAAGGCTCGGATGCGACCCATGCTGCTCTACTTCATCTGCCTCTTTCCTATTTCATATTGTTCTCTATGTCCAATAAACCCATAAGGTACACGTAAGAAGTGACCTCCATGATCAAACAGCCATTCACTTCGAAATTTTCACCTTTACGTCATCGGTTTGCCATAGACTGGGTCTTCAAACGATCTATTCATTTTTCGATCTTTTTACCCACTTCCTTAAGTTCAGTGAGCATCGTGAGTGCTTCACTAGTACTAGTGCTCAAAAGTTGATGGATCCATCGTACCAAAGTCTGCAAATCTTCTATCAATACGTATGTCTTTCTCGTCTCAAGCGAGCGCCTCCGTTAACCACTGCATTGAGATGGCGAACAGCTTTAGCAATATCGTATTGCCTTCATAAACCCCTTTTCAAATACGAGTGTCAAAAGGTCGACTGAAAGAACACATTTTCGAAATGCACTTGTGCCAAAAATCTGATAGTGTTCATATGTAGGACGAATCTACTCCTCGGTCGAAAAACGTGATAGGACTGTGCTAGTTTTCAACGCAGTGATACGTTTTACCAGAGAAAGTTGAAATTGAGTGCAGCTGGTATTACCGACGGGTATGCATGACACTTGATATGGTTTGCATGTGTTCTATGAGACAAAATCTTTTTCAAAATCTTGCCTACTCAATTAGATGTGCTCATCCAAAGTTCTGGTTATGCAGAAAAGAGTAATCCTCGTAAAGGGCGCAAAGTACTTCAAAGAGCATTTGAGACGACCCAACAACGGTAGTGGCCTATCCGTTTCATCGATATATGATGCACTTATTTGAGCAACAGACGTTTTGACTGTTTTATCTTCTTCGAAGCCTGGAGGGACTAGGCATTTTACGACGTAGTGAGCCAATTGCCGTCCCAACAGAAAAAAATTGGTTCTTTCTCATTATGACTGGGTAAGAGATAAACGGACCTCATTCGCTGGAGAAGAGTCTCCACAGAAAAATTAGTAATTATTTGGGAGCATAGGATTTTGGCTAAAGAACCACGCGGCTGGCTTTCTAAAACATACTTTATTAACGCTGTAAAATCCGTACTAACTATGTCGTGGACAATCATATTTTTCCCCAGATAGAGCTCCTTCTATGAACTACTAGCAAAGAATCGGGGGGGGGGGGGGTAATCGTTTCTGATCCTAACGCTTTGCTTATTTCCGGGAAAGACCGTTTAGTCCTTGCACCGGTCTACGACATCGCACCAGCGAACGTGGTTACCTCAGCGAGCCGTGCCTGAATTATCCAAAGATCATTTGAGCGCAGATGGAGATTCAACTTACTTTACTTGCTGCGTTTCAGAAAAAAACTCTTCTCAGCACAAAAGTACAGCGTAGTGTCCGCAAGCGAATACGCTCTGAAATGATCCCAAAAAAAGAGCACCGTCCGAGCCGAAATATGCACGCCGGCAATTCAAGAAATTTCCTAATGAAGGGACATTGAAAAAAGGTTTTCCCAAAAACCTGCGAAGTGGGAGTGCAGCCTGAAATCTCAATTTCGAATGGTTACTAACACTCTAATGAAAGGTTCCCTTCCAACGAACAAGGCTGGCTTTTCATTTGACCCCTTATAATCAGAAAGAACCGCAAAAATCATTACACTCAGATTTCAATCTTGCCAATACCAGAACATATTTTCAAATATTCACATAATTTATGAGTTTTCTACTGAGTTCTTCGAGAGAAGACCATCAACGCTGAGTTCACATGAACTGTGAACAAATCTTTCACATCGGAATAACTATTATATACTGTGGTGATGTCACAAATCATGAGGCATTCCTCCCATAAATTCATGCCCAAATGTAAAGCGTAGCCCAGAACATTTTCAAAATCCTTTGCGCTGAGGTGCAAAACTTCTTGGCTCAGATGGTAACTTTTATTTCAAATCTTCATTATGTGTCTAGTCCAGTGAGAGATTAGGGTTTTTTTAATTAACCTTCAAGCCTGCCGAGAAAGCACTCTTCTAGGTGGACACAGAGTAGAATGCTCGTCTTGCCGATGTATTTGCGCTACATGCTTTAGAAGATTAAAATAAATTATACCCATACCCGTGCAATTACCTTCTTTACGGTGAGGGCATAACATGCACTCTTGGGTTGTACATAGAAAGTTATTTAGGAATTTTTGGCTAATGATTGAAAGGCCGCCATACTCTGAGACAGTAGCTAGTTCGCAAAGGTTTATATCATCGTCTATATAAATCGCAAGAGTGCACAAAATGTTCTAAAGGTAGAGACTGTGACTGCGTAAGTACGCATACAGCTCACCTAATCTCTTGTACAGGGTATGACAGTAAATGTATTGACAAATCCGGCAGGCCACACTCTATCTGCAAGAAACAACACCCAACAGGCAAGTTTGAGGCAACATCAGATACACCATTAGGCTCGTATAGAACACGTACATATAGGGGCAGAATTTTGGGGCAAAAGTTTAATGAGAAAGACCATTATTCTCACGTCTCTGCAAGCTATGAGTGGGCATCGTTGCATAGTACAGTGCGCTTACCGAAGAAGTTTTCGGCCAGCTATCTCTATCATTTTAGAACCAAAAGTTGGGATATGTACGCAAGGAGAGCGATGGAAGGCAGTGCTCAACACACGAGTATCCCAGTTCACAGCTGATATTAGATTGTTAGCACTGCTGGAAGTAATGAGAACACGGCTGAGAAAAAAAACGAAACAGAACCTTGATGCGCAGAGGCAGTGGGGATATTTAGTATGACCAAGAAAGGTGACCGCGGCTTCAAAGCCGTAGCAGGCTCCAAGTTTTGCATGCATCTCATCATTTTCGCAGTAACTGAGATTTCCTTATAAACATGCTACCGTTAGATTCGGGAGGGATTTTGTCAAAGAAAGGCCTACGTCTGACAATATCAAAGTGTTATGTACTAAAAATTTTGGTGAACTGAAAGTATTCATATGATATAACCACTTTTTACGAATTATTTCTAACCGTGGTCTGTGAATCATGTAATCCGTGTTCCTCGTTGCATTTCGTTGGTACGCAGTTTTGAATTTGAGTCCATACGATTTTTGAGATCCCCACTATCCACGAGCACACTCGCGCTGATACTGCTGCTTTCCCTAGCACATAACTCGGGAAAGTGATACCAATCTGGTATGTCATTTCTCTCCCTTGGAGAAACAGGTCAGCGGCTCCCCTGCTGCTCCAAGGTGACCGGTTTCTGTGACCGGTAGAGGATCTGTCGCGTCGTATTACACGCGATTTTCTCAATCTGCACTAACACAGTCTCAGCTAACGGCTATTGCGAATGTACACACTGACGCGCATATATATATATATATATATATAATATATACATATATACATATATATACATATATACATATATATATATATATATACTGTACATACAAGGTTACGTTTTTCATAACATATATAAACTATTGCACAGATTCGATGAGGATACCTGAATTTCATAATGCTCTTTTCTAATATCCAGATGAATTTCTAGAGGATTTATGAATTTATCGCTTCACAAAGACTAGACGACGAACTTTCAGCATTATTTGAAAGCCTAAATCTCAGTACGAAAAAGCAGTTGCTTTTAGAAAGGTCTCATTACAACGCTGGAGCACAAAAATATAATATTATTTTCAGGGGCTGCAAGTTTCCTCGCACTTTCATGAGTTGTCGCTAGTATTTTACACAGGATGGAACTCTTTTTTGAACTGAATAATCGTTCTCCAGCCTGAGTTCGAAGAACTTGCTATCAATGATTATGAAAGAACGCCACGGTGACTCTTTCACTGTACGTTAACTGGCAAAAGCTCGTCGTCGATTCCTCTGTATCGGGATGTGTCTGCGACGAATTGGCTGAATGAAAGGGCACCGAGCAGCTGACGGGACTGTAAGGCCGAAACGCGCGTCTTGCACTACAGGATGAGTGAAAAGTTACATAAAATTTTGAATTGAACATTGTTGTAATATTTTTCAATTAACGCTGCGAAATTTCAATGAATTCATTGTTCAGTCTCGGTTTATCGGTTTAGAATATGTCTTGTTTACTTGTCTATTTTCAGGTGTGCTGGTAAAAGTCAAGGTATCGCAGTAGTTGAGTTGCATAAGACGAAAAAAAAGGTCGACATTGTTAGAATCGGCGAGTTACAAACCACCAAGTGTCTAAATAGTCGTGAAATTTTTCAAAGAAACTGGAAGGATTGAGGACCATCACCGAAGAGTCGTCGTACCACCTAGCTACTTTGGAAAGCACTCAGAAGATCCGTTGCCAAGTTCAGCGAAATCCGAAACGTTCGATGCTCGAAATAACTGGCAAGCTCGGTACCAGCAAGCGCAACGTCTTTAACTTTGTCAAAAGACACTTAAAGCTGGCAGTTACAAGGTTCTCCGCGTTCACTTTCTTAACAAAAAATAGTGAAGGAGACAACTACTAGTGGCTCACCGAATGATTCTTTTGATCACTGGGTGCTCGTATGTCAGAGGCGTCTTCCACAAATAAAAAAAATTCTCGGTCAGACCACCCCACACTTCCCAACATCGGCGTCGCTTTTCAAGAAAGGTTAGCAGAAGTCATCATGGATCGCAGTCCTTTTCCGACGTCTGTGATGGTCTAGGTGGGCATAAGCCACTGGAAAGATGCAGTTGGTCTTCATTAAAAGGGCGCCAAAATCAACGCTGCCATCTATCAACAGCACGTTTTACGGAGCCTGGATAATTATAGTACTCAACACTTTAGCTTCAATGTATTTACGCTTCAGCAGGACTGGATCCTTGCGCATTCGGCCCGTTTAACGACCTCCATATATTAAAAAGAGTCTCCTGACTTTTAGATTGAAGATATTTAGCCGTCGAACTCGCCAGATATCGGTCCAATGAATCGCTCAGTACGGTCTATGCTGGAGGAAAAAGTCCGGCTACTCGCTACACTAGCACAGAGGCGCTCAAAGCGGCTTTTGCATACACAGTGACGAAATTACGTAAATGCGAATGCGAGCGTCGTTGGAAATTTTTAAAGGCGACCTCTTAAACGTATAAAGGCCAACAGAGGCAAGTTTGAAAGTTTGCTGTGTGATTTTCTGTACTTTCCTTGCTCGGTTTGGGACTGTTAATAGTTTACCGACAAAGTTTAAGAGCTATTTGATAGCGGTATGGCGATGATGAATCTTGGCTCCTGTTCTGAAAAGTTTTTTGTAGGTTGCCGTAAGATCAAAAGCAAATCACGTTTTACCTTCAGTTTTTTCCGCACCATATATATGCGTCAACCTATGAGCATGCAAAGGCAATCGCATTGCATTTGCATGTTGAAACAAATCTGAACATTTGCTTACGACAAACGCAAAATTACCAAATGAATAACTAAGATCGCTCCTTCTAATAGCGCTTAGGATAACGATTTCAGTTGTGTCCACAAATAGGTGTGATTTTCGTCATATAATTGAAGGATTTCTCTCCGTTTCGGAAATATTGTTCAAACCTAACATGATTGTAAAAAAAACTTCGCTTTGTCATTCTATCGGTTTTGGCTTCTTCTTCTTTTTCTACATAGCAAATAAAGAAGCTTTGAATGTAAGAGCAATGGCGAGCTAAACTGAGGGAAGTGCAATCAATGAAAATCAAAAGAAGTTAAAGAACAACATCTTATTTTCTGACATAATAAACTCACATGCGTGGTACTAGACAAAAGCTTTCATACAGCCAGCATTTCGACATCTCATTTACAAAACCGCAGGATTCAAGCCGATTGTCCACAGTGGCTCGTCCTCCCGGCGCGGGTCTTCGCTTTCGTATCAACTCGAATCTTCCGTTAATGGATCATCAACGAAATTAAGTAACCTTACACGGCAGTTCCTTTTTGTACAACAGAATTGTTGGTTGAGTGAAAGCCTATCGATAATTGTTCGTTTTTCTGGGGTCAATGAATCACCTTTCAGCCGATGTCATTAGCAGATGATGACAGAAAGCATAATAATACCGTCATCTTAAAAGCCGACCATCCTTTGATCTTGACATGGCTATTTGATACTTTTATTGAAGAGGACGACATTTGAATTACACACTCATTTATTTGGATTTTGGCTACTTGGAGGGTCCGCCTTCGCGTGTCGTGCAGACCCTAGCATTAACGAGAGCCGTTACCTATTGGATTCCTTGGTATCTAGCGCTCTTCAGAAACGCCACCAACTCGACTGTTCGATTCTTCACGAAAAACATAGAAAAAGGAGATGATGCTCAACGATTCATTAGAGAGACGAGGACGCACTGGGCTATTCCTGCACGCGATAGGGAAAAATGGAAGTGCCGCTGGTGCCCGCTCGAGTCACTTGACAACGGGACGAGAGGCGATACAGGTGACAGGAACCTACGTTTTTACCAAAAATATCCGTCAGTGTGGTGAAAAAATACCCAGTCGAATAACAATATTTCAAACGTGATCGTCGCTCCATCCCTGCCACCGCTCCGAGAGTTCGCTGATAAACAAAGTCGCCGAAAAGATTTACAACTGTGAAAAATGTGAAAGGAATCTACAGCGACGAGTTGTTAGTGAGGTAATCGATCGATTTACCGCGCACCTCGATAGTGATCTACCACAGTATACGTCAAAACAGCGGTAAATATTGTTAATTTACCATGATGCACACCTGAAATGCACACTAATAAAGAACAACATCATAACAAGAATGGTGCTGTGTCAATTATAACCAAGACCGTCATCCTATTAACTCCTTGTCCATCACATGTACCGTTTTCGGCACATAGCGTGCGCCGCGCTCGCAGCGCCCGCGGCGGGTTCGTATGATCTCGCGCTTCCATGGGAATAGAAATTTATTCGTTGATTGGAGGTTCTGAGGGCATATTACCAGCATTAAATGGAGAAAGATTATAAAGGAGATTTCAACAGAGGGTTTTTTGGTAAAGAAAACGTTCGTGTGCCAGAAATCGATTTATGTTTCAACTAAAGAACCACATCCCTTTGAGAGAAAACTCAATTCCACATGTTATAAAACACTTGCTTCTTTTTTGATCTATGTTTTTGTACTCATTTAATATCTTGAAAAATGCCGATCCTCATACTTAGTTTAACATGTTGTAAAACTTTCATATTACATTCTTTTAGCACCTTAGCACTCTATTTGATCCGTCTTCACAGCTTTATTCACTGTGCGAACCCCAGTACTTCTAGCATTCAATTCGTTATTCGTCTTTTTCTTGAACGGCGTAGAGTAGTGGTTGTGCAAGTCTCCTTGCAGTCCTAACGATAGTCTTGCTGTGGCGTTCTATGGGACGTTGTTAGTGACTGCCACAGAGAGCTGGGAGGTGAAACTAGGCTTTTTGCGCGCCGCGACGAGCATCAGAACCACTCGTCCACGGCGCCCCGCCCCGTGTCACATTCTACTAACAAAAAATAGGTTTTGCTCCCAAAGTGAGTTGTTCCAGTTTAACAGCGGATTTTTTGATATTATGTAGTAGAGTTTTGATGTTAAGTAAACTTTCTTGCTATGAAAAACTAGACTTGCATGGGCTTCGCATTGCATTTGTCATTGCATGGGCTTCCATAAACGTATTTTCAGAAGTAAGACTATCTGTTGTCTAGAAAATCTACATTTTACATCACGAATTGCAAGGATGTGGTCGCACCTATATGAAAAGCGCTCGTATTTCCTTCTTCTTTCCTAAGAAGAGCTTTTTCATCAGGTTATCAGTAATCATTCGCTAGCTTGTTATTTGATTTGGGATTTTTTGTATACTTTAAGCTTGAGAAATTATTACACCGATACTGCAAGATTTACTCTACACACTTATATGCTTTTCGTGCTTCTACCGAAGTAATACTAAAGGCGCGAGCCGGAGTTGAACATAATTTAATTTTTGAAAATTACAGAGTTATAAAACGGTCTTTTCAGAAAACGGTTATATAAAGCAATACCCAGAAATTTCAGCTTTCGATTAATTACTAACACTTTTAGGAGTTTGAGTTATGGATCGTAGTAATCAAAGTATCGTAGTTAGAATTACACAAGAAGATAATGAAATTGGGCGAACTTGTTGAAAACGACTGGTTTCAAATCAGGAAGTGTCTAGAGAGCCTTGAAACGTTTTAAAGAGACTAGAGGAATTGAGGACCGTACTCGAAAAGGTCTTCAACACCGCGCCTACTCCGCCGAAAATGCAGAATATCCGCTGTCAAATTCAACGAAGTCCGGAGCGTTCGATGTGCAAAATGGCAAAGAAGCTCGGAATGAGCGAGCGGAGCGTTCAAAACGCGTCGAAAATAATCTGAAGCTGCGCAGATACACTATTACTCGTGTTCACTTTTTGGACAAAAGTATGAATAAAGAACGGACTCCAAAGGCTCACCGAATGATTTGTTCAGCCGAAGGTGCTTTTTACAGATGAGAAGATATTTTTAATGAATCACTCTACTATCACCAGAATTGGCGTCAACTTTCCAATGAACATCAGCAGAAGTCCGCGATAGAAATCCCTAGGCCGCAGTCTTTTCCGAACTCTGTGATGGTCTGGGTTGAGATTTCCGCTACCGGGAATGTGCCGTTAGTCTCAATCAGCAAATACGTCGGAATGAGCGCTGTCAGCTATCAGGAGCAAGTTTTACGTCATACTGGAGCCTTGGAGTACTCAACACTCCAGCTCCGACGGATTCTTCTGCACAGTTGATCCGCTCAACGATTGCAATTTGTCAAGCGCTGTTTCGAGGATTTTGAGGCAAGGACATTTTGCCGTTAAACTTGCGAGATCTCAACAGTTTTTTAGACACAACCTTATCTTTGAGATGGTGTTGCAAGCGTCCACCTGTAACAGCACTAAACGAGCGGACGTTTTTGCGTCAGTTGTCTCCCATCTGCTTTAGTAGTTAGCAACAAATTGAGAATTACAAAATAGGCCTCGGGTGCGCCACCTGTCTGAAGCTGACCACCACCATGGACGACAATTGTGCGAGAAAGAAACGAATGGAAAGTATGCTGAGAATCCTGCATCGGTGAAGACGGGCCCGCCCAAGCATCCAAGCAAGTATGGCAATGATTTATTTTGAATATGTAGAAGTACAGAAATCAAACTTTAGAAAATTATAATCGGCATTTGAACTCGGAATTCACAACACACTCTTGAGCACTGACAATGTGTAGATGTACTTTCGCATGCTTGATTGCTTTTAAATTTTTTACATTTTATAATTATTTGAACAACGAGCATGTTGTTGCAGAGAAAAGTCGAGAGTCAAATGCTTGGATTTGAAGAAATCAAAGTTTCGTCTTGATAGGGCACAAAAAAATGAAAAACTTTGGAAGTTCAAGTATGTTTTATTCGGACTAATACAAGTCAGCACAAGACGAGGCATTTTGGCAATAGCTGAGACCAGGCGGACCTTATTTTGAACGGAACGTGTTCAGAACAATTCATAGAACACTCGAACTGTTGGAACGAGATATTTCCTTTTCTCGAAGACTTAGTGGTCAGAAGAGATAATTCAGGACGAAATCAGTTCTGTGAGATTTCTCCTCATTCCTATTTATGAATTTGAGAGTGCAAAACAGTTTTGAAATCACCAAAATACGTAGGTTTGAAATAAAAAAATAAAGACTCCTCATTTGTGGAGCATGGCCGTCAAGACATGGAGTGGACTGAATCAACACAATTTGCACTGGCATTCATGTAGCACTTCTGTGAAATATTTAGGTCTCAAACTCAGTTATTGGCAACAGTTTCACGAAATATTATGAGCGCCCGCACCAAATCAAGATAGTTTTTACTTTTTGCTCGTGCGACCCTCGAAATTGTCCTTTTCAAATTCTTTTGTCTGGGAAGCTACAACCCATAACTAAAGCTTTCTCCGATTTTGTGAGCCGAAGAAGAAAACGACGTTGAGGAAATAATGAGCTACAGAACTGATTATTGATTACTTAAATCAATACTGATTTCCATAAAATGACGAGCGACGATGCCACTGATTATTCATAAAAGAATGCAAGTGGAGCGTGACTATGGCGATGTTTTCGCACAGGTGGTACTTACGAGCCCATTCAGGGCAGAAACGCCTCGACAAAGTATTGAGTTTCGCTTCCTCAGCCATAAATGGAACGATAAAACCACTTGAGATATGATAGCAGGGCAATTTGGTAACCGTATCGATTTTGAAGATATGACTAGTTGGTCAGCTTAAAGTTAACTCAAACTCTTCAAAAAAAAACTATAAATCTCCGAGAACTCAATATGATCCAAAAAAATCCAGTGATTCTATGTTGGTTTTCAAAAAACAAGAGCTCTTTTGGTCACTCACAAATCAACCACAGAAAACCTTTGGATAACGCACCTGTCATTCCATTTGCCGTAGTTCCTTGAGTTGGGTGATATTTCACCAGATCTTTAAAACACGTTGAAACAGTAACAAGGAACTATTACCAAACAAAAAAGAATAAAAGCACATTACTTAGGTGGACAAACTTCGCAAGTGATGGTTGAGATCAAGTCATTGACATGTGAACTTTTTGAAGTTGACAAATAATTGAGTATTTGTTGAAAGCTTCGATGAAGTGGTAGCGCATGCACTAAGCAACATCGTTTTTGCCAGACTATTTCTTCTCTTGCAATTTCCAATCACTATGGTGCCTTCTGTATCTTTTATGGAATGAGAGTGTAGAAGAGAACATCGACAATGTTCCCTACTATGAATCGCTTCATTGGCTTCTCTTCTATCATAGTTAACCACTTACCAACGATGAAATTTCCTCCATTGACGATAAAAAATCAAAAATTCACAAGGAAAACCATCAATCGAATTGCAGCTCGTCGCGCGAGATTGTAACATGTTTTCAAAGGATTTGAGAAAAATTCCCCTAATGAAATGGATCATTACGTACAGAGATAGTTGC
The DNA here is from genome assembly GCA_019055375.1 of Parelaphostrongylus tenuis. Classification (NCBI taxonomy): domain Eukaryota; kingdom Metazoa; phylum Nematoda; class Chromadorea; order Rhabditida; family Metastrongylidae; genus Parelaphostrongylus; species Parelaphostrongylus tenuis. Next base: position 20,022 of record JAHQIW010000017.1, on the reverse strand, counting down.
TATAAAGATATGAGGATTTCCTCCTAATATTCATTCACATTGTTGTCGATATTATGGACTTTTGTTAAGTAGCGGACCCGATCACCGAAAGAGCGCGCAGACCATGCAGGGACATCGATCAGGCTGATCGAATCGATACGCATCTTTCTCGTGACACGACGATTGTCGCGTTCTGGTCACCGCCCACAACTTTGAATTTCGCGCTTTACCCTCTCAACTTCGAGTCAATCCGGCGTATCAGCCAAATTCGCGAAGCATCCGACGATCGGCCACTCACCCATTTGCGGACTGACCAACGCCGAGCGCTCTCCTCGATTTGCTCCGCTCCAAATTCTCACATTTCTCCTTCTCAGTTCCTCCTAATACTTCTCTTTTCTCACAACTCCTTCGTTGAATCAGCCAGTAACTCGAATTATCTAAAAGGCTTACAACGATCAAATTGTCTATGGGCTCTAATGCGGCATTCTAAGCAAACACGCTTCTCACATTGGTTGCACGTAGTACATGTTTACTCTGAACTATTCGTATAGGCCTCGCTTAGAAACAATAACGATCTGTCAGCCTGATAAGAGGATAACACGTTTCGTGTCTTTTATGAGGTCTGATAGGACACTCAGAGAGTAGAAGACACCTGCTATTTTGCTCTTGTAGGCTCATCAGTAGCTTTTTAGTCGTTTCTTTGCAGTTATTACGATGTCGTACTGAACAGTCTGACCCGCTGGACTCTCGATCGACTGGACCAGGTCCATCCACTTCTCGTTTATTTCGTCCTCTGTACTTTTCTCTTTGATTTGTGATTGCTCTTAACGGTTTTCAACGTCACTCTTTGGAGAACAATGTTTGTTCAAGTGGTAAGTGGGGATATATCCCTCTGCAAGTGATCGGCTGAACCGAATGGCACCGTGATGCTGAGGAGCCTGCAAAGGCGAAACATCAGCTGTCTCGAAATGTATAAGTGCCGTACCAGACCTCATAAAAGGCTCAAAACATGTTATCATGTTCTTAGTACACTTTATTCTAACAGGACTTTTAGGCTTATGCAGTAGTGAAAACATCAGTCAATTGTACAGTTTTCAACACAAAGTCAAATTAATGGGGATTGAATGTGACGCCTTCGAGAGCGCGAGTAGTTGTGGCCGCATAACTGTGCTGTCGTAAAAAGCTGAGATGAGCTTTCTTAGGAGCGCATAGGGTGCAGTGGTTAGAGATGTTCTACGTCGCACACAAGGTCGATGGTTCGAACTCGCCCTCACGGCTCACAAAGCCATCCATCCTTCCTGGTCGATAAATTGGTAACAGGCTTGTCTGGCAAGATAAGCAACACTAACCCGATGCATCGGTGGGCTACCGCAATTATTATAAGGGTTGCATATGCATTCAATCACCTCAAATGAAGTTAGAAATTGCAGACGAATGCGTGCCGCATTTTTCAATGATTGATCATTGCCCAGAACTTCATCATTCATCCTTTTAGCCTCCTTTCCAAACTTGTTGAACTTAATTATCTGCACGCTGGGTTCCCTCAGGCACTCATCAAACAATCGTACGTCATCAAAAGCATCATAGGGCAGCTGTTAATTGTGGAAACTGCTGTAACTTTTTTTTTGTCCGTCTATCTGAGTTCACCACTCTCATTCTGTATGGCTTTCCAATGTTCACTGACCAGCTTTTGCCGCAATGAGTTCTTTCTGCAATGCGATCCTGCTCTTTCTGCTTGCTTTGCCCCTTATTGATCCGTCTTCACAGTTTTTCTTTTTTGCTGCGATGTTCCCAGTACTTCTAGCATTGGATTGCTTTTTTTGTCTTCCTCTTGACATCGTAGAACACTGATTGAGTGCGTCTACCTGAAATCTCGAGGATAACCTTGTTGTGGCGTTCTATAAGGCGTTCTGTAGGGCGTTGACTGATGGAGTGTGCTGAGGAAAGGTAGGCACGGCTTTGCCTGCGAGCCGCGCCGAACGTCACAACCACTCGGCCACGGAGCCTCCCTGTATACGTAGGGGTTAGATGAGACGTCAATGGTAAAAATCTATTATTTCACCATTATGTTTAGTTCTGAACAGGCTACAATACTTTCGGGTGGTGCTGATTAATTATATATTTTATGTCTAGTAGGTGTAGTTCGTTGATACGATATGAAGATTCACTACCACCACGGTAGAAAAATGCGATGTGCAAAGGGTGTGGTGCTCGCCACTTGACTCAGTGGTGTTCGAACGCGTGCTTTCCGCTCTGTCTGCACACCGGTTAACTGTGTTTTCTTTTGCACTGGGCTCTCAGCTGGAAAAACGCTACTGTGTCGTCAGCGTAGTGTCTTCCTTCATTTGCTATGCCGCCCATTAGGCTCACCACAACACTACATCAAAGTCTTCGGGTCGCTCTGAAAGTGGTCCTTGCACATTCATGCGGCATTGTATTGTAGATGCATCCCCTTACCACATAATTCAAACTTTTCATCGCCTCCTTTTTCTTTTTGCGGGGTTATACCGGTGATGTACAGTTCTTCCTCTAAACGTAATCGTTGGCTCGTCAATGCTTATCACCTTTCCAGGTCTTCAGAGCAACCTTCCAATTATCGGGTTGACATGAAATTTTCTGGGCTTTTTCGTTTTTGTGCAAGTTTATCCCGTTTTTGTTAATGAATAAAAACAAAAAATGATCAATCAAAGTAATTTCCTCTAACCAAGATCGCTTCCTTCCACTTTTACGGCCGGTTTCACAAGTCCGCGGCTCTAAAATTCGTTGTCTTTTGAACAAAAGAAATCTTCAAGTGCTTCACCCACCTCATCAATGTTCTCGAAGCGTTTTCCTTTCATAATGTGTTGTAACGATCGGAAGAGGTGAAATCACTGGGGTGAAATCCGGAGAGTAAACGGGTGGTCGACACGATCCCAGCCAAGTTCATGAATCTTCGCATTTGTCATTCCTTAGTGATGAGGCGTTACATTGTTGTAAGAGAAAAACAAACTATTTAAACTCGGCGGCGGCCATCCAGACATCGTTCCACCTCATCCAAGAAGCTCCTTGCTTGTGCGTCAAGTCTCCATTTCCAACCTTAAAATCACTGGAGCGATCTTTAACTACAGTTCTCACAATTGTTTCTTCACCCCAGGCTTCGTTAATCCGGCGAAAAGTCTCAGCAGGACTTGAACCCAAACGATACTCGTGTAGCGTTTTCAATCGTTTTGCTCTCCGGACAACTCCATCTTGAAAAATCGCCAAAATGAGGATGTGCGGAAATTTTCTTGCCAACTAAATACTATTGAGTATTTTGCAGTTCATTGAACTTGTACGAATTGCTCATCGTAACGTTCTTCAAGTTCTCAACCAAATGCAAGAAACCATGACTTTCTAAAAATCTATCCCTTGGCGTGATGCGCGGACTAGAGAGGGCGTCTCCAAAAGGCGATTACTTCTCCAGCAATCTTAGGCGTGGCGATCTGGCATGCTCATTCGAACATGCAAAGCTCGGCATCTCTGCATCTCTTCGACAGTCTTCTGTTCTTATTGACCGTTTTTTTGTGCGACATAGCTGCTCTTGTTTGAGATCATCTCTCGAACATTGATCATGAAAGCTGCATAGAAGTCAACTGATTCCTCGCACCCGAGCATTACGCGTTGCCTTGAACACCTGCTCATCTCATATCATAGCACAGGTTTCTGGGTTGTAGTTTTCCTTCACTACTCGTCAGTTATTTTTCGCACTCTTTCCAACCGTATTAATTCTCAAAGCCTAAGCCACTATCCCTAGATTCGGCGCTGGTTATACAGAAGTCTCTCGCCAATTGCGAATCACATTGCATGCTGCAATTTCATCTTCCATTCTTGCAGCGCTAATTATAGTTGGGGTAGCTATGGTTGAAATCAGAAATTTCAGCTTTTCCTTGTTATCCGATCTTTTTTTATAGCAGAGTACGATGTGAAATACAACCGCAAAAGTATTAAGATGTAAGAAAAATTTCCCTAACTTAACGTGATTTGGATTCGAGCCCGCGACTACCTTTTCCAGGACGGTAGTTGATAAAGAACAAATCCACGAACAGCAACATAAGACGGAAGCTCAGTAGCAAGTTGTGGAGCTAATCGTCATCCCATTGTCAACTCTCTCATTTGGCCATGGTATTTCGCAGACCATGTTAAGCAAACCATGAACTCACTCCTCAGGAGGGACATAAAGCTAAAGGGTAAAGCTCTCGGCCTTGATCACTCCCTCAGAGATGCGCCACGCATTCGTCTTCATTTTCTAATTTCGTCTGAGGTGATCAAACGCATATGCGGCATTTACAATGACTCGCGGTGGCCTACCGCAGTACCAAGTCAGTGCTGCTGCATATCCTCCCAGACAAGTCTGCGACCAGTCTGGTACCATTTTACCGAGCCCGGAAGGATGGATGTCTGGGAGTCATGAGCGCAGGATCAAACAATGGACCTTGTGTGTGACGCAGAGAAGCCCTAACCACTGCGCCACATCGCTCCTTAAGAGGAATATGCGCTGGTGAATTGAGAAATCGCTGGGCCAGTCTCAAACGCGACAGAAAAAAGTGCGAAATTCACGGAAACATAGATAGGTAATCGCTCTGAGCATTCGACCATTTACGGATCGATAGGCGACACAGGTGATAATAGAGACGAGCGCTCTTAATCTGAATGCACCTTCGAAACGGATGCCTCAAAACTCCACTGGCTAGTTAGCCCCGCCCACATTGTAAGCGCTATTTAAGGAGCGATCTTTATCTGTCACCCACCCACGCAGGTCCTCTGTCATGACGTCGCTTCATCATATTCCTTCGGGATATTGTCTTCTCTAAATTCTATGTATGGATATCGTTGTCGTTTTTGTTTCTTTGCATTTCTTCGATTGTTCATTGTTATGATTAGCTGAAATACACATGATCACTTCGCCTTGGAAGCGATGGATCGATAATTCGATCCCGCGCTCGTCGCTCACCGAGCCATCCATCCTTCCAAAGACCGCAAATTGGTACTAGATTTGTCGAAGAGAATAGTGGCACTAACTTAATACATCAGTGGCCTTGGAGGTATTGTCAGGGCTAAGTATACAACCAACCACCTCAGACGAGGCTAGAAATGGAAGACCTATGCATGGCGTCGTCCCTTAAGGAAATGTTAGACGCCGAGAACCCTATCCTGTATCTTTTATAATTAGCTGGTGATGATAGCTTTCTTGCATGTTGTGGGTGGTTACTGATTATTTTATTGGTTGTACTTTTAGTATCACTCGATCTCCTACTGCTGCGTTTATACTAATATACATGGGGATCATCTATTCACCATTATTCCAGATCTCAATCGACGCAAAAAAACGAATTACCATATTCTAAAATTTTTGCTTCTACTAATAATTATTGGAAAAAGATCTGCTATCTACCATTCAATTTTCCAACATCGCAGAGTCACCTGTGGGTCTGTTTATTTTTTTTTTTTTTTGCACACGTGCACATTGCTTAGGGTAGTTTTTAACACTTTCAAGGCAAGGTGTATCCGTTTGAATGCGGGATTTTTTGTAGACTTTCCCCTCTGAAAAATGTTTTTCCTCAAAGTTTTAGTGACTCGTCTAAAAGCCCAAATCTCGACAATTTCAAAAATGTGAGTAGCCTCTGGAGAGCCTTTCTTGTTGCGTTGTGGCAATAAAAACAATATTATGTTTCACACTTGGTTTGTTCGGTCGGCTAAGGTCTTTAGATGGCTGTTTGCTGGTCTTATAGTGGTCATTTGATAACTCGTATCTCGACAATTGTTGGCGCTAAAATTTGGATTTGAGATGATTTTTGCAGAGCACTGTAAGAGCAAAGGGAAGATCATGTTTCGCCCTCGAACCAAGTATATCGATGGTTGAACTTCACAACCGATTTATTGGCAGTGTAGAACAAAAATTAAAAGCTGGTATCCACAGAACGATAGGAGAAAATATGTCCTAGAGTCCCATAGCTGTTCCAACTTTTGAAATGCACTGAGAACCGGAAAATTCCGGAGATATCGATGATTTTGACATCGCTAACATTGCACAGTATAGCTTTTAACAAACTATTTTTTTCTGATCATCATAGTATTCTCCACACATAAAAATTCGATAGCCTAAAAGGGCTCGATTTCGCGATTGTGGCTCACCAAGCCACCCATCTCTCCGGAATCGTTAAACTGGTACCAGATTTGTTTGGGAGGATGAGTAACGCTGAGACGATGAAACGGCAGGCCACCGCGAGTCATCGTAAACACCAGATGTGCATTCTATCGCCGCAAACGAAACCAAATAATCGTGATTGCATAGCACATCCCTCAGGGATTGATCAATAATGAGAGCATGATCTATTTATCCTTTATTCTCCGAAAGCATTTGGATGCTTGGAGTAAATTTTGTATCACAGTATTGCGAGAATTTTGAATAGAAATATTTTTAGAACGAAAAAACTTTGGTTAAAAAACGAAATTCTCATGACGTTTTACTTCGCGCGCTGCCTTCAAGAGCTGAATCTCCATGATACTTAACACAAAAAATCTCGGGTTTGGAAATACATAAACATTGGTTTGTGAATAGACACTTGTTCGGTAGCTTGCTTTAAAATGTACTCTAAATTCGGAATTTTAGAAATAATTTACTTCTGTAGTTGTCGCCCCACATGGATGGTGAGTCTCGCAGATGGGTTCGGATGTGCCTTAAATCTCTCGTGTTCTTAGCATTTTGATATGTAATGCGAGTGAGCCTAGAGAAGGAGGAGAATTTACTGCCTAGCGACTCGCATCGTTCTCACGAGGGCGAACAAGGTGAAGTACTGTGTTGTACACTGTTAACTCGTTGGGGACGGCAGCTCTTTGCGCAGCGCGTTTCGCAAGAGTTGCGTGATTCTCTTATTTAATTGATTTTTTCTCCCTGTTTCGCAAAAGCTTTAGGCTTTTTGTGTCATTATGATGCTTCGTTATGCACTCTCCTCGATCGTTTGCTTTAATCCGTATATAATTCTTATGTGCAGCGAAGACTCAGCATCAGTCAGCAACATCAGTCAGCTTAAGTGGGTTCAATGTCGGCAACGACTACCCGCGCCAGAATGTTCACGGTTGCCTGTTGGCAGATAAAGCGTTGTAGCGTGGCAAGAGTGGTATCAAAAACGAGTGTCGGTAGGGCAACGGTTCAGCACGCGCTCCCGGAAAGAGTAAAATGTGGGTTCGAATCCCAGCTAACGCAGAAGTTTTTGCACACCACTCTACATCATTGGGTATATGGCTATACTTTTTCATGAAGGTCAGGTCATGTAATCATCAAGGCAATTATAAGCAACCTTTGTGTAACCCTTACTAAGGCATAATTGCTTTGATTCATAGCATCTGTGGACTTTGAATTTGGAAAAAGTTGAAAAAAGTTTGTAGCTAAAAAATCGTCTTATTACTTCTTATAAAGACATTACTGCACACGGAAATCGCCGAGAGTATAGATGTGAAGGACTCACTCTGAAGAATTATTTATACAGCCATCTTCCTATTTCCAGATTGTCGACTAGAATTATGACTGAAATTTTTACGTCGCAAGTTGATCCATTTGAAGGTTAGTAGCTTTAGAATCTATTCGGATAATCCCGAAGTAGACGACATCTAACATTTTTGTGTTGAAAAGACCATACATGTCACTCTGATGAGGATCAAATGCCGTTAAGCGTTTTTCAGAAGAGGAGCTTCATGGTGAGACATTGATCGCAATGGAAGACGAGTTCACGCTCCTCGCATTACATGCACTGGTATATTATCGTGGAGCCGCATCACTGCCAATGACCGCAGCTTCGGCTTCCCAGCAGACAACGTCGCTGTCTCAGCAGGTGCTTTGTTTTAGCCTGTCTTCAACGAGTAACTACAGGCATTCTTTTTGCTATACAGTCATTTCTCTTTCAGTCATTAACGGCGTCACGCAGTTCCGCTAGAGACTCGCCAGATTTATTCCTGTAGGTCATATCAGTTTATTTCTAGTACTAAAAACTAACACGTTAGGGACCAAGCTTTTTTGCTGAAAAACACTTTCTTCTTGAACCTCCAGTAATTATTCGGCAGCTCAAATCTCAAGGAATTCAGTTCTTGATTTGGTCTAGAGAAAAGATTCTTAATGGATTGCAGCAAAAATAAAGATATAATTCACACTCAGCAGTTTGCTTCCCTTGTTCGATTAGAATCTGTGCGTAGCTTTTCATTACAAATGTGGTAACCATATAGTGGAAAAATCATGTTGATTGTCAAACAGAAATCATATTCTAAGAAGGTTTTTCGTAGAATACTGCGAGAGTAAAAAAAACATTCCATCTCCAGAGTTTTTTTTTGCACATATGATGTATATATGCATATATAGTATATATATATATATACGTACGTATACATATATATATATATATATATATCTGCATATTTACATGCATGCATACGTATGCATATATGTGTACATATGTGTGTATCTAAATATGTATGTATATGCAAATAAATAAATATATATCACGAAAAATGTGAATTTCACGAAACAAAGAAATGTTCCCGAATAAATTACAAGATTAGCGGTCTCGCGAATGGCGCTACGCTTATGTATTTAGATACCGTTCCGCAAAATTTCAAGCTATACGTATCTAGTTAAAAACCTCGTTTCATCTTATGAATATTTTTTGTTTGTCGAATTTCGGCCTATACATCATCCGTGAGCGGTCGGTTGATTTTCTTTCCTACTTTTGCTTTTGACTTCGGCCCAACATCACCACCGAATCAGCAAGTAGAAGCTCGGCCAGAGCTCCATTGCCGAAATCCGTTTCTTGGAAACGACATTTGAAGGCTTGAAAACGCCCTTGCAAGGTTACTGCAGCAAACCAAGGAACCATAAGCACGACCAGTAATATACCATTTGAAATATGTGCTGGCATCCGCACAACTACTGCAGGCGGACCGTCTAAGTATCTAGGTGAGTATGCAGGAATATTAACCATAGAATATTAATAGGTTAGAATATATAATAACTGCCCTACTGACGAGACCAAAGGTCGAAACACGTGTATCGGGCTCTATAAGTCAGCCCAATTTAACAGACCACATGACATTCGTGATAAAAAAATGATTGTTTGGCGTATTGTAAGAATATTGTCGTTTATTTTTTTGTATATTATCAAATGATCCCGCTATGAATTGCAAGCAACGGGTCAGCTACTTCGAGTGCAAAATGTGATTTGTTATCGCTCTACAGCGCTCCAGGACGACTTTTCCAGTATCTAAACCAAGATAAAATTTGATAAGATTTCTATCAAGCCATCACTAAATTTCCAATGGAAATCGTTGGAAAGCCAAGCACAAATGGCCGATAGTCGAATAATCATCGAAGTTATAGTCAAAGTAACACCCTGTGGAGCAAAAGCCAAGCAAATCAGCAAGCAATCTCCGTGCTAAAATCGCACTTTTCTTCTACTATTGAATGATTACCGAAAGTCCAGTGCAAAATCTGTGTCCACCGAGAAAACCACAGGAAGGCCAGTATATTAGGTCGTTCCATAAGATTTGGCAGAAGAGCAATAAACACTAGATTTATTGACTAGAAGTTATTAAAATTGCGTGACCTTCAATTTGCCTATACGTGCTTGAGGATGGAGCTCTCTTGGGTGCAAATTCGATTGCTAGTCATTCACGAAAGCCGCGTATGGGAACGATGCTGGTGAAGCGGCGCGCAAAACAGTGGAACTCTTTGTGGACAGCTCGAGCGCGACTAATCGTCCAGACTGTTCTCTCCAGCTTTGAACTTCGCTGACCACTTTCTATTCGTCCTTTCTGTAACCGTATCATCGCCCCAAGCTCTATCAATTTTGCACATCACTTCATTAGCAATTTTTCCTTATGCGCTATCCGTGCATGAGTAGCAAGCAAATTTGCTCCATAAACAACTCCATCTTAGGGCAAATGTGGGGAACTTGTATACCAAAATGTTCACAAAAATGCGCTATTAAACTTTTCTAAGATCATGCAATTTTGAATGCTACTAGGTAATAAGTTTGGTGTTTATTTCTCCATTGCCATAACCTATGGAACGACCACATATCATTTTAGGTACACTTGGTCCTAAAAGGGTTAATTCAGATTGTACTAATCTGGACCAGCAAATGAAAAACTTAAGGACTTGTGATTGTGCACTTTTCCTTCCTTCTGACAGTTTCTTCTCATTGATTCTTATCTGTTTTGAAGATCTGGAGAATCATTAATCGCAGCGAGAAACACAAGCGGTCAGGAAAATGAGCAGGTAAGAAATTTAGTAATTTCTAAACAATTAGCTTTTGAAAAAATCATGAAAAGCTCTCGTTTTTCCAACTGAAAAGCACGAAATAAGTGGAGCTCTAATACAACTCCGTTGAATGTTCAAAGTATTAGATTTTTACCATTCTGAAAAGAGAAGTTTAAATTAACTCACAGTTGATCGTTTAGACTCTTCAAAATCCGTACACTTCTAATTGAACTTTATCCATATATCGAGCGATTTCATCATACATTCAATCTTTCAAGTGACTGAACTCAACACTTCAAATAGGTAGCTCCTCCCTGGTCAGCTCGTAATTATCAGCTGAGTGAAAACATAGCGTTAGTCGAATTTATCCTGTAGCCTTCGACGAACAATTGTCACGGCGTGATTGCTCATCGTATTCAAATCAGTGATTATTCTGGAATAAATTATCATTCTATCCATGACGAACTCTTTTTTCTGAGGTCGTTGTTCTATTCCTCAGTTTACAAAATAGGTGAAATCTCCTAAAGAGAGCTCGAGGGGCTTCAAACAATGGATTTGGAAAGCCAGTCCAAAGCGTCTTAGGTGCGAGAAACAGTGGAAACTCTCGGTGAAACGGTCACTGTGCGCTAGTTATTTTTCGTGTGACTAATGTCAAAATCTAAGGTTCAGTTTTCATAATAATCCCATATAAGTACTATCGAACGCTAGTACACAATGTATTGATTTCTTTCATTTTATGTCTAATTGGAGATGCATGACGATTATGGTGCTTGTTAATCATTTTTTGAGCCATGCGTGTTTTCTGTTGCAGGGCAACTAATAGCCTAATGACTCAAATTTCCTAAAGTGAAGACGAATGGTACTGCCCGACTTATGAGAATGTTAAGAATGAAACACTTGTATCGGGCTCTGTAAGTTGCTTTATAACAGACCACATGCGTTGCGCAGAAAATGATTATCAGACAATGTTGAAATTTGAGCGTGGTCTTGAGAAAACATTCGAAAAGAATAGTATGATCAAGGTACTCTTTTTTTTTATTCTCGTCTACATATCTCAGTGGTCTCACTACTGTTTTGCCTATTAAGACTCGTAATATACATGAATGCATAAAAATGTGTTTTTATTCTTTAAACTGTTTTAGTATTCAATTATTTATTTATTTCTTATCATACTAAGGGGCGCATGTAGCGCAATGGTTAGAGGTGCTCTGCGTTGCACACGAGGTCGATTCTGCAATCTCGTGCTCACGCCTCACCAAGTGATCTATCCCTCCGTGGTCGGTGAACTGGTGCCCAATTGGTCTCAGACTTGCCTAGGAGGATAAAGAGCAGTAACTTGATACAACGATAAACCTCCACCAGTCATTGGAAAACCAGATGTACATTCAATCACCTCAAACAAAATTGAAAATCAAAGAAGAATACATGGCATATCCCTCAAGGGTTAGTCAACGCCGGCAGCTATATCCTTTATTTTATCAATCTATTTTGCGTTAACTACATGAATCATATGAATTTCATTACCGGTGCTTCATTTCGTATATTCTCATTGTTTTCCCAAGACAATTTCTCGTAGGATCACCATTGCTCTATCGAGAACGACCTATGTATTGTTAATGAACGGCCACCGTCATTATCTGTGTTCGCTCAAATTTGTCACACAGACAGCTTTTTATTACAGAGTGGTTTACGCGAGGCATGCATCAACTTCTTTCAAAGAGCTTCTTTGAGAAAGGACAGAAGTTTTCTGACCGTTCGATTTTGGAATGAAATGCACGACTTCCAAATGCGATGGATCGAGCGAGTTGTTTTATAAATACATGAGTTATATTGCTGATAAACAAAGAACGTCACAATGTCTTTCCAGTGGAGACAATTTCAGTGATTGTTTCAATGACTCGATTTGATAGGTACCAGTGGTTTTGAACAGTAGAAGCATTACCAGTGTGTGAAATGTTTCCAATAGGAAGTGCAGCTGCCTTTCCGAAAAAATAATACACGCCTCGGTCATAATATTCTGCTAGCCAAGAACAATTTTCATATCATACATTTATGTGCTAAGCAGTGAGTATTTTCAAGATAACGTCAGAATTCTCCATTTTATTTTCGGAAGAACCAGAGAATAGCAGCATTGTTTTGATTCTTGTTTACCATGACTAGAGATCTGCATCGTTTTACTTCCAGGAAAGTGTTCACCTCGTCGTTTCAACGAACCGCTGCCACATCGTACTGTCGAGATTGTTGGGGAATTTTACTGAAAGTATATCGAAAGTTTCAGGTGCGTTTTGTACTCTTAACAAGTTTCATCGGCTAACACGAAGTGATACTTCGTATAATCTTGACTGCACGCGCTACGAAGCATGTGCAAATCACAGTGTCATTATGCTCTCATACCTTATTTCCCATGTCCTGAGTACTTCTTATTATATTTTCAAAAATGATGGAAAGAGAAAGCAAAAAAGCACATTAAAGCTTTGAGAACAAAGAAAAATAATGAATCCAATCTTTTCTTCATGAAAGCAGAAAACTGCCACACCCACAAATAGGAAACTTTGTGAACTATGATTTTTGGACTGCTACATGGGAGAACAGCGGAGTCGCTTGTTTTCAAGTGCAATTTTATTAAGGTCCGTAGTGAGTACAGGAGACGGCTATGAGGACCTTTGGCTCGCTTCTATGTGACCAACAGCGCAAAATTTTATGGACGTCAGTTTGGTCATGAAAATCAACACTAGAAATTACTAGAGTGTTCACATTGATGAGAACCAAAGAAAAACCTGATTAAAAGTTCAAACTGTGCAGTAAAGATTGGCACATAGTGGAGGATATGATCATATCAATGGGCGACATGCTAAGTGAAGGAAGAGCTCCTAACGACTGAATATGATGTAGTTTACCTCGATAGTTTCAGAGCTGGCAGACAAAAGTACCTATTCTTCATTAGGTAGAGGAGGAATACAAAATTGTCAGAAAAGACTACCCAGCAGAGTCTGAGGAAAAGATAAATCAAAAGTGGATCGAGTAAAAAGATTTCGATGGTATTTCAACGCCGCGATAGAACATACGCGCTCCAGTGGATATCTACTCAGCAGCACTCGTTGGCCGGGTGGCGTCACCATCTCCTTCAAAAAAGTACTTTTACGCCCTAGAATGGAATGTAGGCCCTTTTCTGTTTAGCACAAAGTCCATATCATCAAATATATCTTGGGTTTCTAGAAAGATAATTCTTTTCTGGATGGACGAAAGCACGTACTGGCCGCCTTAAGTCTTGTGTAGGCCCCAGATATTCATTCAATCACCTTTTGTATGCTTGACGAAGTCGTTTACATGACATACTACTCGGGAATGGACCAAACGTTCTTTGCGTTAACTCCTTCGTGGCTCTCGCGATCTGTTGCATTTAGCCTTCAACATGCAAGAATTGAATATTATAGAGCTCATACTATTGACAAAGTCTTAGCGAAGTGGTATTTGATTAGTTTTCATGCTTTTTTAATTTAGATACTACGTGTTGACCTGCAGTACAGCATTCAGTTTTATGCTGCTGACGCCATAAAGTTTCTGGAGTTCCTCACACGGCGTGGATGTAATGTGTGTCGATTTTTATTTCCTTTATTCTAAGAGTCTTCTCATAGTTTGCGATTCTCTAGGAAGTCTCCAAAATATTATCGAAGTTCATTATCACGGTCGTTAGTCGCTTTTTGAGAAAGCGAAACAAGATGAGTGAGGCAAATCAGACATGGATACAAAGCAGAGAGGTTGGTCATTGGAAATGACTTCAGCTGTCGTCATTACAAGCCGAGCTCGTCCATTCTTGTGCTTTCTACTATTTCCGGTATTGCAGATGTTGCGACTGGTCTGCCAATCTCCAACTATCGCCAGCATACTGTTGGATATTATCGTTGACGTTGATAAGATGAAAGCAGAGTTAGTGTCCATTTCTTTTGTGAAAACCTTGTGATCCTTGTATGGGTAAGTTAAGAATTGGTGTTTCAGAACGAGAATTTCAGGTTTAAAACAAAGATGACTTCTGCCAGCGTGATCGATGACATGGAGTTCATTTGCTACGTCATAGAGCAGATGAACGACCTTGTGCGAAAGGCTACCGAACGACTATATCAATGTGAACTACGCAACAGATTTGCGCCTCGCTTTCACCGTAATCACTACTTCTAGCTTCAACTTGTAGCATTTGCTTCTGCTGGTCTTTGAGTACTTCTCCTTTGCTGTTTTCGTGACGTCCACATTTTTCTGCACTTATTTTCTCGTTGAATTGAGTATTGCAGACTTTACCACTTGCTTACTTATTGTCGTTCTTTGTAGTTTTGGAATGCTCTAAGTTTCCATCACTTCTTTCTTATTTGATCGCTCTGGCCTCATGAGATTTAGATGAGCGCTATCAAAATTTCTGATTCACCGATACTACTCCGAGATACTCCCACTGTGGGTATACTTAGTGCATGAAATTATTCGTACACCTTCTTTGTAAAGAAAAATAGGAGAGGTTTTCCTCAGATTCTTTTTTATGGGACATCGTTTTGTATAACACTTATGTAGACGTGGAAAAATGTGAAAAAACTAATTACGCCTAATTCGATTTGATTCTCGAATTACACCGTTACCTTTTCTCTCCTCAACGAGCGTTCATCTGCATGTGTAGATTATGGGTGCAGGTTCACCAGTGCCTTATAATAATTAATTTCGGCGATCCTAACGAAATGTTTTGGAAAAGCAAAGGTGTGCATCGATTTGCCTCTGATTTTGAGTTCTTACATTTACACAGTAAACTTTACTGCATTCTCCTTAGTACAGAAATCGAAGAAATTTCGAATCGGCGAAAAGCGCCTGTCCAGTGATAGATTAGATGTTTGTTTTTTTCTACGAACACGAATACGCTTAAACTTCGCGTAACTTCGTTTTCTGAAGAAGAATTTCACTTGACTACGCATATTCTACCTAACAACATTGTAAAAAATTAATTGTTGCTGTAATGTTTGGTTGGTATACATTGGCTTTTATTTCTCGCGTGGTTTATGTTGTATATTTGATTTTGTCTAATTTATTTTGTATATGTTGCAGTAAGTGCGAATATTGTAAGCAAACATCGAATGCGAATAAAGTTGATCGACATTTTCAACACAAGGCAACTACTTAAAATCGTATACAATTAGGGTTGTCGAGAATCTGGAGACCTCAATTTAGGGGAATAGAGGGGCTTTGAATTCGCGATTACCTTTTACCCTGAACCCCACCTAAAGTTCCGAGTTCTTTTCGCACCTCGAAATTCTTGTGGTTATGTCCGAACAGTGATTGTCGTGATCTTTACAAAGAAATACCTCCACACTTCGTTCTCTCGACGCTTTTGATCTAGATAACACTAGATATACAAATAATAGGCCTAGAAAATATAGATCGGAGATATTGGGACGTAAAGATTGGACGTATTCTCACTGTGTGTGCATACTACAGCGAGGAGACAGAAGAGACACTGTTCTGTCGTCAAAAAGAAATTATTTTTCACTTCCGTACTATATTATCGAAGTAAACTAAGCAACAAGCCCAAACACATTTGCGAGATCGCCAAAAGCTGTAATATCAAAAAATTATGAAAGTTTGATAAAAATGCAAGCATGGACCCTAGCAGCAAGAAATGTGCACCGAGTGTGAAATGTTATTTTCCTCATTGTTATAGAGCAGTAAGGATGGCTTTTAGGAGCCACTCAGTCTTGAAATCATCGTTTTTCAAGATATCGAATGATTACTATGACAATAGTTTAATGTCTGTGATCGGCGAAAAAGCCAAACAGGTAACACGAGTGGAAAACACCCTATACACTCAGAAAGCAAAATGCAATTTTCTTTTCGTTGCTAGGGTCAATCATCAAAAAACCTTTTCAGAAACCAAGTCGAGTATCAGAATTTCGATTTTTCGGCTATCGAGTGGTTACTGACACTACAGTAAAAAATCTGCGCCCGAAGAGAAAATCACGAATGACAGCGTATCATAAAGTGAACATATGGTTCTCAAATGAAGAAACCTCGGCGCAAGTGAACACAGCGTGCAAATTCCATGGGAACTACAACACTGAGCATCAAGTCAAATTCGTGAGCCTACGCGAAAATGTGATAGTTTCATATAAGCTAAGCCTTTTGCTTCTGCAGGATAATTCAGCGTTAGTTACCCTCATAGTCACAATTTAATCAACTGCTTCACGGCAATAATTCAATCTCTGCTTTGTGGATGGTAGGTGGATGCAAAGCATTGGTCCTGTAATGGGCTCGGATTATATAAAATTCCAGACTTAGAAGCTTTGTATGTAAAAACACTTCAAATGAGGTTGTTGTATTTCAGGAGCACCTGAAAGCTATGAGTAGACAGTTTTTTCTACCGCCTATGAAAAGCCTACAACATAATTTATTTGTGAAGATGTTCATTATGTACCAAGCCTGTCTGGTGGTTCTTTTCGGTTCACACGATCTAGGATCGTTGAAACATGACTATATCAAAATATCACAAGATATCGGTTCAGCGAATATTTCGAGACATTTATGAAGAGAAAAAAAGTCCAAGTAATAACCGAGCCCGCACTCAAAAATGGTTCGACGGCCTTGTGTATACTGGACGTAAGAAAGCGAATCGTGTTAAATAAGTGCTGGAATCCGCCTTGATCGTTGTGCATTGATAGTACTTGTCCCAGTATGGGTGAAACGCGGATTCAACTCCCGTATGAGGTCGTATGTTTTGCTCATCATTGAACATATAATTGACATAATAACGTTATTTTCAGATTTATTCTAATCCACGCATCTTCATTTTAACCCAGCGAAGTGACAGATCGTCCTTTTTTCAACAGTTCAAAATTCTGTATTTCATTGCTGTACTGTTAACTTACTTGAGCAAGATAGTGGTCAATTCTTGCGACTCGTGAAGGTCCGTTGCAATTATCTCAAACTTACCTGGTACGTAAACTGTTTAGCAGAAAACACGTTCTCTAAGGTCTCCGAAAAGTCATGACTGGGCTATACAGGACTACTGAATTTGGCTGTCGATGACCATTTTGAACGGAGGTATTGTGAGATTTCTCACTAGGCAGATTTTTCAACGACGGCGACCATTTCGCAAGCTTTTTTTCTCGAGAGCCGCGCTTAAAAAACCATTTTCCGAGCTAGTCACTTATAGGGATCTAGTACACTGAAAGCTCAACGTCTCGCAGAATTATTCAATTTCACTCGCCACTGCTAGACTTTTGCTTTTAGGAAAATTTTGAAAAATTTTGAGATACTGTGTATCGCAGTTACACTAATGTCATTTTAAACAAATGGTGTCTTAACAAGATTTCGTCACTTATTCACCGATACCTCCTGTTTCTTCGGGGTCGAGAAACTTCAATCGGCCTTGTGAAAGAAGCTTCTACGGTGTTGATAGACTTCGCAGCACTTCGGCACGGTTATTGCAGGTTTGATGGAAAATCGACCCAACCGTCGACGACACCTCTGTGTAATCGGATTCTCCCTTGAGAGGTACTGGCACAGACGAGGGGCACTATAAAAATCTGATCATAATGAATTCCGAGAATTTCTTATCTGCCAAGTTCTTAAATAATTTTCCAAGAAAAGTGTAGTTATGATAATACATACTTATTTCCCAACCCTAGAATAATCTCCTCACAGAAATTATATTTTCCTGATTTCTGACATAAAATCATTCGTTTTTTGGGATAGAATTCGAGAGGAAGAAGAATGAGTGAACCGTTCAAATTCATGGGCGTCAGCGAACTCCATCCATCTGTTACATTCCAACTGAAGGTTTAAAATTTTTCAAAACGTTTGCAAACGTCTTTACCTATGCAACGACTTCGTTGAACAACAATTCTACAAATCAATTGGAAGTCATTTTATTTGACCGCCTATTGCGGTGTTATGATGTTTTCAATGAACCCAATGATTGGAGTGGTATGCAAAAGCGTTTGCGTCAGCCGGGATTCGAACCCAGACCTTACTCTTTCCGGGACCACAGCGTCGGTGGTGCAACGGTTTAGCACATGCTCCTGGAAAGAGTAGGATATGGATTCAAATCCCAGCTGACGCAAACGTTTTTGCACGACACTCTACATCATTGGAATTTTTCAAATCGAGTACCATGATAAACAATAAATCAATTGATTTCTTTCCAGCGTTAGTATGATCCATGATTGTTGAATTATCTTGACTCTATGGAGTTCAGTTATTATCAAAATCCAACATTTATGTTATGATCATCAACTGGCCTGGCTATGTTTCTTTTCTTCAACAAATCTGAAGTGCAATGTCGTGCAATTTCATTCCATGCAAAAAGGTAAATTCCATCTCTAAAAGCAGAAAAAAAGTAATAAAGAGGAAGACAGATACGAATTGAGATGACTAAAAAATGCAATCGTGACAACTGAAACTATATAACAATGTGCGAGAAGCGATGAAGGTATGGGCGCATGACATTCCCATTTGACTCTACTATGGTTTCAATGATTTTCGAGATTTTCCCTAGTCCTAGAGAAGCTCCGGAAAACTATCGCTTCATGCTCTCTTCAAGTTAATTTTTGTCCGAAAATCTCAAATAAATAAATGCCGTACTTACCGGATAGACACACGGACCATGCAAAGCGATCAAAGTGTCGAGCGATTGGTATAATTTTCACATAATCAATAACTCTTATCATCGACATATCCAAGTGCTTTTTGATGAATCTCATCGTTTCATCGTATGCTAATTCACGAACGTCAAACGCTTGAGAACGAGATGACGCTTAGAATTTATGCCTGCAGATTCAATAGTAACGTTTTTAATTGGAGCTTTTAAAATTAACTCCTAGAAAATTCTGATACTGAAAGACAATTTTCCCATGATTCAACAAAAATTAAGCGAATCCCACTTGAGTCCGTATAAGAAAATTCTTTTGAGGCGAAAATTTTCATGTTTCTATGCTCTTTTCAACGTTACTTTGACAAAAAACTACAAGTGCATCGAATTCATAGACTAAATGCTCCTAATTGCTGAAAAAAACAGGAAGTAAGAAGGGGAATGAACGGAATTTATGGTGATATCATGTTAGCGAGCGATCTAGGTATAGAAGTTCGAGTGACTGTGCTGGGTACTCGACGGCATCTAGTGAAGATTTTGAAGTTGTGCGCTTGAATCTTATATAATTATGATAAGATTTCCAAAGACAAAAATGTGTTTCGAGCACGTGTAGCGCAGTAGTTAGAATTATCATGCAATATTCACACAGTCTTTGGTTCAATCCGGCATCTTGAGCAAACGAATCTCTCCATCCCTCCGATTTCTTCAATAGGTGAGAGATTATTTGAAAGTATAAAACACCACCTTAGCTTGTGGGTAGTAACCTTCACAATCACTATAGAAGCTAAATTGATCTACCCTGCCATATACAATGGTCGGTGTGTTACATGGTGGATGTATTGTGCTGCATGCCACTAATATACACAATATTACGAATTTGATCGAGTGCATGGCATATACAGAGGATACTGATCGATGCAAAACGCTCTGCTCCTATTTTTATGAAGGTGGTTTTGTTTGCATTTGATTTCTAACCTCTTATTTCATTTCTGATTCTTATTGAATACAGCCACGAAGCTCGAATTTGCCCAACACAGCAACATTGCAAATCATTTTGGGGAGTGCATATCGCAGTGGAAGCTTCTAGAAGAGCTGGATTGTCAAGCGACACCTAAAGTGCGCAAAAAAGATCACAAACATCGCGTCGTGCTCTTCCCAGACC